>VWYH01009266.1:1558690-1730769 GCA_013399365.1 Pampusana beccarii
TTTTTTTTTTTTTCCCTCCAGTCACCATTTCTAGACTCTACTGTCATAGATGGACAATGAGACAAAGGTCAGGTTATGAGTTAATACTATGGTTCTCCTAGCTGAGGTTGGTTCAAAGCTTTGGTGTGAGTGCTAGCAACACTGTATAATGGAGCTCCTGTTAAGTACTACTCTAAAATACTTGGTTATTTTTCTTTTATCCAGGGCTTTTGGGAGAACCACACAAAACTCATAATGGAGTATGGACCTGTTTGTGGGTAAGCTTACAAGTGCCATCAGCTTTCTTCTTTTCTGGCTCTTGCTGTTTGGGTTTGTTGGGTGGGAGAGGAGAACGTGCCAAGATAAGATGTTTATCAAAATGCAGAGTGCGGTGTTTCAGTCTGGGGGACAGAGGTGGAGGTTGTTTGATTACATGCAGATTGTAACCTTGGCTTATTTTAGTTCAGCGTTTGGTGTTGAACTTCATTCTTCTCTTTCTAATTTTAATTATGCACGTAAAGTTCAGTCTTTTTTTGGAACTGTACAAAGCTACCAGCCTTCAATATTCTCTTTTCATCTGCATATTCTTTATACTTATGTTGAACAGTGGAAATAATAATTTAACATCTTAAAAAACCCTCACCTAGTTTATGAAATAGTATGAATTTGGTTCAGCCATTGCTCTCTATGTTTATGCAAAACTCCTAAACTTAAAATATTATGGAGTACAGATTAGAAATGAGGCATTCCTCTCTCTATAGCTCAGTTGTGCTATTTTTGGCAGTTTATTAGTTGTGAAGAGGGTTTAAGCAGTATATCCATTCACAGAAACCCTTCCATGTTCCTGTGAATGTAATTTCTGTTCCAAGAACTACTTTCCAGTTGTCATGATTTTAAGTGGAAATGCAGTTCTTTATGGTGACTTCTATTGTTGTGGTCAGTTGGTGTTTCTAGCATAACTACTATTTCAATATATAAGTATCAAGCAATATCCACGAAGTACAAAAAAATGTCAAAATTTTTTCCTATGTTCTACAAGGGGTTTAAGACGCTTGTAAGAGAGTATATTTCAATATGTGTGTGCATATTTGATCATAAACTACATAAATATGCTTTGTATGCTCTTCCAGCAAAAAAACTCTATCAGAAACAAGTCAGACTCGGGCACACGAATCATTTGGTGCTCCAGTCACAGCTGCCTTGTGGCATTTGTGCTCAGCCCTAAGGACAAAGTGCTGCAAGAAGTGATAGAAATAATGAATTCCAAGGGCTAGGCACTTGTCTAAGAGGAAATAATACAGTGTATTGGCTGGACAGGAATAGAGAAAGATATTCATTAACACTGTGGCAATTTGTATGTTGTGTAACAAATGGAAAATGACTGAGGCTTATTATCTGTGTGACCTTTGGTGTAATGCCCTTAAATGACAATAATGTAAGAACACTGGCATTCAATCCTCAGTATATTTCCCTCCTTATTAATATCATGCCTATTTTTTTCTAAGCTGAATTCAAGACAAGTTGCTATTTAGTCGTCTGTCTGCTCACTTGAGCAGGCAGAGGCTACGTCAGCGGAGAAAGAGATGTATAATTACAGTATTTGAGTGGATAGATAGGAAGTTTCCTTTTTTTCCAATTTACCCACAACTCTTAGGGAATAAAACCTCTGTGAGACTTGCATGGGCTACAGAGCTGGTGATAGTGGTCAGCCAGGATAGTTCCATCTCTTTGGGGTGTCCTGTGGGTAGAAGCGAGCAGATTGAGCATAACTATATCCCATTTATTGTGTGCATGAAAAACTCAATTTGTGAGGGATCTGAGAGGCTGGCAGAGAATAAATGCTGTGATTTGATATCTCCCAGGAAAACAAAGCTGGACTCAAACATTGCTGTGCTCAAGATAAGCTTTTTTTGTAGTTTAAGGAGAGTGTTTTATTATAAAACCTGGCTTGTGAGCTGCTGTTCAATAGGTGTGGATGTGCCGGGGCTATTTATCACGGTGCTGTCAAATAAAGCAATTCCTTCTTCTTCCCTGTATGTCTTCTGTGTGATTCTTTCTGTGTCCTTTGAAATAGGCAAATGTAGGTGTGTTATGGTGTGTACGGTCCCAGCAAAGTATTGGATCCAGCAGTTGGAAGAAGATGTGGCATTTTGCTTTTTCCAGATTGAAAACTGCTTTCCAATAAGCATAAAGAGCAATGATCTTTATTTCTACAGTGGTGAAGTGAGTTGAATACAAATCTTTGGAACTGAAGCCTTTTTTTCTTTCTAAGGTCACTTGAATAGTCTGAATGATACCATCACAACTGTTTTCTTTTGTGTGTGAATTGGTTTCCTTGACAACAGGATGTCAAATCAACTTTTCAGCTTTAATCAAGTCAAAACAATATATCCCTTCCATTCCAAAAGGCCTCAAGTCGTAGAGAATTATTTCAAGTAAGGCTTTTGTAGGTCACAAAAGCATTTTTTTCCTTCGCTCCCGTGTGCAGATCCAAAGGAGAGGTGATGGTGTTATTCTTTTATAGAAAGAGACAATGCAAATAGTCTTCAGTTGTGAGTGTATGCTGTGAAAACTGTCTGTTTTCATACAGAGATGTCCCAAGATGGAGAGCAGGGCAGAAATAAACAGCTCTGGTTTGGTGCATAAAGCAGAGTTGGAGCTTTTCTTTTTAATGGAGGAATCCAAGCCACTGATGTAACTTGGTAGTTTTTGGTTTAGCTATAGTTTTGATGTATATTCTATAAGAATACCTCCTCTAAAATATGTGTGCTGGTTCTCCATACCAAAAATAAAAAGTGAAAAATATCCTATTTGGAAAGCATCGTATTGATACATGTTAAGATTTTTGTTGAATATTCTCCTTTTTACAGTAAGAGTTTTGTAAGAAAGTTGTCTTGGTTTCAGTGGAAATTAGTGGCTTATGTCACTTAGTTTCTGGGTGAACTTTGTTTTGGCACTTTATTTTCATCCATACCACGTGCAATTGTTCCATTTCAATTTTAAGTTATGGCTACCGGTTGGAAATAGGTGGTAAGAACAGACAGCGAAACAAAGAGCTTCTGGGCTGAAGAAGAGAAATAAAGGGGGAGGTGTATTTTATAGAATTAGAAAAGCAACTGCTACCATGGGAGCAGATCTCTAGAGGCCATGGGTTAATTTTACTTTATATACACACCTCGTTATTTGTTTGACCACTCTGCTGTGATTGCATCATTATGACTTCACAGCACTGTAAGCACATATGGCTGATTTGGAGTTGGAGAATCGTGCAAAAATAAGTACATATCACCACTGAAGGAGTAGAAAATATGATACAGCCCCAAGTAGGCAGGTGATTGCCCCTGGGATGAATGAACCTATTCTGTCTTTGACTGTAGCAATGCATTTCAATGTGGGGAAAAGTGTAAGAGTTCATGACATAGACCTCAGTAAGAAAAAAAGATTAAAATTCAGTGCAATTTCTAGGGTGACACTCTTTCTTCATGTCCTTTTGCATATGAAATAGCTTGAAGTAGATCAAACTCTATTCTTACTCTTCCTTCACCTGAACTCTCAGCTTCAACCTGATGTGAGAAGTATATAGTAGTATAAGTGTAGTAGAATAAATGCTAAGGAGGACAAGTGAGGTAGAGTTGAAGAGATGGACCTAGGAATAGCAAGAAGGTAGAGTTTGGATTAAACCACCTCTAGAAAGCAGGAGACAATTGTGATGTTTGAGCCCATGGTTGTCAGGCTGTGACCTGACAAAGAGAGTCAACGAGCTCAAAATCTGCATTTTTTGATAGGGGGAGGAAATAATAAGAACAGTTCCAACAAGATCAGTTTGTAAGCCATTCTCAGTCCCTAATAAAGCCACTAGCAGCAAACTGCATGTACCCAAATTGAGCCTCTTCTGGGCTCCAGCATAAGCATCCCAGGATCAGCACAAATGCACAGAAAGCACATCAAGGTGCAGGCACAGGAATGGATGTGTGCACGCAATGCTGAAGCATCTTGTGAAAGCATTGATGTATATAGAAAGTATCTTGTTTTGCAGTGGGTTATTTCAGCATGTTTTTAAGTAATACACAGAAAACAACTTAAAATAGGATAGGTGTTTTTCTTCAAGGTGTCTATGTGGGATCTGTGGGTGGTGTAGCACTTTTTTTTTTTTTTCCTTTAAGAATTCCTAATATTCTTTAAATTGTTTCATAGTAAGTCATTATTGGAATCAGGATCAAGCCTGGTCACTTAAATGGCTGGGTGGTTTAAAGGATTAGGCTAGATCATGGAGCCAGTCTCTAACTGGAAATGTGTCCAGGGGTGAGTTGTGATTGTAAGCTACACTGGCAGCTGACAGCTTGTCAGAAGTCTATGTAGCCAGAGTTGGTTCTGTCTTAACGCTTGACTTCTCCCCTCCCAAAAAATGTCGCTGCAGATGGCACTAGTTAGCATTTCTGCAGATGAGTCTGTAATCAAACAGTTGTGGACAAGAAACAGGCTTTTCTCGCTGCTGCTCCAGGCCTCTGCATCAGGGCTGAGACACATTAGTTAGTCACTGGAGGGGGGGGTTCTCCTTTCGTGGGCAGAAGAGGGACTTACGTTTCTGGGATTTGGGCATTTGGAACTTTTCTCAAAGCCTTATCCTTCCTTCTGCGTTCCTCAAGCTTCTACAGTGGATAGGGGCAGGATCTCCTCCTGAAGGGAACAGTGGATGTGTTCATCATGCAGTTAATTTACCTGAAGAAACAGTGTCTTTATTGCCATTTTAATTTCAGAACCTTTTTTTATTTTATTTTATTTTTTTTAAACCTCTCTGTTTCTAACCTTATTCTGCTTTATGTGGAAAAAGTAATCCCAGGACAGGCGTTCTCATCTTTGTCTCTGAAGGCTCATGTAAAGAAATAATTTAGTTTTATGAAACAATCTTATCCTGTTTGATTTCCTCTTTTATACTGGGGTTCTAAGGGACTTACTACCTCTCCTGTGGTCCCTCCTTTATTTTGATATTTTAAACAATTTTCATATTTCAGCTGGAGAAAATCATGCCTGGGCAAGCATAAGGAAGTGGGAAGAAAAACAAGCTTCCTATTTCTGATCTACAGCTCTTCGTAATCTCTATTTCACATTAAACCAAATAAAGATTTTTGGTAGCCTCGCTTGCCTGGAGTTTTGTTTTCTTACAGAGCGATATACTTTTATGGCCAGAGTCAAGTCTTTCATAGTCTGTCAATATTTGTTTTTCCTTACTTTGTTTCCTCATTTATGTCTTGTGATAACATCCTTTGATTCTAATAGGATTGTTTATCAGTCTCAGAGTAGTTATTGTGGGTTAAAGTTATCTCTCTCTCTGTTAAATACTGGCAAGCTGAGGATACAGTACAGCAGAACCCTTAAACATGTGCCTAACTTTGAGCACATGAATAAACCCATGAAGATCAATGGTGTTACTCAACATACTTCAAGTTAGGCAGAAGTTTCTCTACCTTGCTGAATCAGAACCATAAAAGAAACAGTTGCATTCGTGCCTGAAAAATATTTTAACTGCTATTGGTACACATAAACACCTAGGTTTACTGTAGCTGAAAGAAGTTAATGGAGAGAAAAATATTTCTTCCCCCTCCCCGCCCTCTCTTTTGACAGCACTTTGCATGTAGACAATTTTATAGGTCTTCTGTGCAACGGGCTAGCCATTCTCTCTGAAATAGAAGTTTATCTCAAAATACGACTCAACAATAAGAGAATTGTAACATTGTTAAATTAAACTTTCAGACCCCCCTTTTTTCATTAACGCTTTTGGAATTTGTTAATGGTAATCTATTTTTTCTAAAGTTGTCTTTTTTAAAAGAACTCAAACTCAGTAACATTTCTGGCTAACATGTAATGCCATGTTACAGTTTTGCACCTCCATCTGGCTCCCCACACTTAACCCTAATTAGATATTGGTTGTAGTTAGTTCCAATGGTTAAATCAAGCTGCTGGAATTGGAGAATTGGAGTCTAGTGTTATTGTTACAGTTGAAATCGGTTTTGTGGGCTGCCTGATCGTTATGGAGCATTTTACTTTCTGTGTACATAGACCTGTGGGATGCCGTTTATAGGCAGAATTTATGATAAATTAGTTGACTAGTTTAATTCTGGTGTGTTTCAAAAATGTACTTAGGCCTCTGGAACATTGCAGATTGATGCTTAGTGTACTAGTAATGTTGGTATTCATTAATGAGTTCTTCTTAGCCATGGACAAAATCCTGTGTGTGTGCTGGGACCTCCCATGAGAACCATGCAACTTGAGCTTGTCTGCTCTGTGATGGCTGTTGACTTGTCACTGCAGCCTCTTGCTGTCACAGTCAGGTCCATAAATGCTTGTGTTCTAGGTATTCACAGGACTCAAAACCCCACCAAAATGTCACAGTCCCAGCCCTCAGCACAGACAAAGCTGTTTGGATGGCAATGTTTGATGCAAGTGACGAACTCTTCTGTGTGCGAAGCTCTCCCTCTCATTCCCTGAGACTCCAAATGTTGTCCTGGGGTGGCTGAGCTGCGGGCATGTGCTCCCTGCTGCGCTTTTTCCAAGTTTCTTTCTTCCATCCATGATTTCTCCATGACTCTACTGCAGCTGTTCAAGCCAAAGTAAGCCAGAGACCTGATGTAATCTTTTACACCTCTGGAAAGAGAGTGTGAAATCCAACCAAATGAGACAGGCAACATTTTATGTGCACTTGGCAAGGCAGCAAAGGACAGTGCCTGTCACCTGCACCATGTTTCTGATGTTTGGTTCTGTACTCATGGCATGTGCAAATTGCTGTGGTCGTTGCTCCAGCAAATTAGTGTTTGCATACAGGGAAATCCCCTGGTCAGGATAGCTCCACTGAGACGGCACTGGTCGGATGCAAAAAGGCTCTGTGAGATTGGCCAGACCTGTGTCAGCTCCAACAAGTGACGAGGGAAGCAGCAGAGCAGGCTCTTGTACCGTATTTTAGCATCAGAGGAACCAGATTAAACTTTGATTCTGCATGTTTAGGTAGCAGGTTTAGCTAACATGCCATTTCAAGCCCATTTGCTCCCTGGGAGGTGTTTCTGGGTTCCCCTGTTTCATTGCACATTTGTGGTGCAGCACTTAGCTGTTAAAGCATAGTCCTTGTGAGCTCCAGGTTAAGATTATTTGAAAACCGAAGTTTCTTTTGAAAACCTGCTGCTTGAGGAGCATTTTACACCTAGTGTACAACACGGGTGATCTTTGATCTGTACTGCTTCTTTCTTAGCTAATTAATGCTTAAAATAGTAATTTAAAGGGGCTCGGGCTGGGACTGCTAAACAGATTGCTTCTTCTTGCCATGTAACACTGTTATGATCAGCACCTGCGTAACAGACTGTGTCATCCTAATTTAAGGCAGTGGGAGAGAATACTCTGAGTGAACCCCACAGTTATAAAAACTGGTTTCCTAGACTTAATTTCACCTTGGTCTGCTCTCTTCACCATCTACCAGAGCCTGGATTTGTTAATTTTCTTGACAGGCTCTAAAGTCCACTCTGTAATTTTTGCCGCCTTTCCACCATTTTGGAAAAAGGAGGGTGAGGGCTCTTAAAAGGCTGAAAAACCTAGGCATTATTTTAGTGTGGCAATTCTATTTGAAATATTTTGCTGTGTATATTTAATGCTTTCATTAGAATATCCTATGCCAGACAGAAGTGGATGCATACAATTTTGTAACATAAGGGAGCTAGTAATGGCCTCTGAATTTAACAGCTATGTATCTGATCATGAACCGCTGTTCCCAATGCCATGCGTAACAATTTTTAAATGAAGTTCCTGAATCATTTTTCTCTGTTACACAAAGAGGGTGGAAAATGCATCACCTCCCAATGTCCCTCCCCATTTGCTTTCTTGGCAGCTGTTGAAGCAGATCAAATTTAAACTAAAGCTGCAACTCAGGAGCTCCTCCTCCCTTCCTTGGTCACCCAACGCTTCACAGGAGACTCAGGTTACTGCCTCTCCAGGTGACTCTCTACTGCAGGTTTACCCTTCCTTATGGCAGCCCAAAGAAATCCAAAAGCAGCTTGTGACTGCCTTCTCATGTGCCGTGAGTAACATCCAGCAAATGGGATTTCCCCTGCCCACGTATGTCCTGCTGGCGGCTGGAGAAGAAGGATGCAGAGAAGAGGCTGTAAATCAGCAGCCTGTTGCATGTCCCAGTTCTCTTCAAGCCCCAGCACAGGCTGGAGCACCCATGGCTTTGCCCTCTCCTCACACCCACCTTGCTAGGAGCTCCAGGAGGGAGATACAGGTGGTTAAATGCTCTCTCCCCATACTGGGGAGTCCTTAGACAACACTTTGTGGGGCCTCTGCCCCTTAGGACACCTAAGCAGTTGCACAGGAATCGATTAAGGATGTGTCTTTTGTTTCACGGAAGTACTTGTATTTTCCTCTTTGAGGATGATCGCAGCTACTTTGCCCAATATCTATGGAAACAATTCTGATTCCATTGCTGCCTGTTGTCCTCTAATGATGCCACTACTTTGCTCCTGGGTTTGTTCTGTTTTTTTCTTTTTATGTTGACAAGCTTGTCTTGTTGACTTTGTATTTATGATTCTTGCTGTAATTTCCCTTCCCCTTTCCCCCCGCCTCATTTACTCTGGCATTGCATTCCTTCTCTTACTTCTTTCTATCCCTTTGCTGTCTTTCCTCCATGGTGTAGCTTTTATTCCTCCCTGCTTTTCTTATCCATGTTGAGCCGAACCTAGTAACATGACCTGACAATTTTTACGTCATTCCAAGGTTTTTATGTACTTCCATAAATCTCTTCATTACTTTTTTATTGTTTTGTCATATATAGGTTTTAGTTTTTCCTCTGCCTTATTAGTCTGGGGATCAATTTGAGTCTACTGTGTTTTATTAGTAGTAAGGGGAACAAAACATCTCCTTTTTCTTTGTTGGTTTGGCACCATCTTCAAATTACCTTTTTCCTCTATTCGACTACCTCTTTTCTTTCCCTGGAGAGTCTGCTTTATGTCAGACCTTCTGCTGGTAGTGAACTGGATATGATTTCATCAGACAATAGGCAAAAGTATACCCAACAACAAAGGAAGAAGTTGTTTTCAACTGTTATTCTCTTTTTTTTCCTAGCTTGGGGAGCATGGAATGAGCTGAGCCACCATTACACTGGGGATTGTGAATCTGTCTTTCCTTCCATTAAATTTGGTGACTAAACCTGAAACTTGTCTTGAAAGAGGATTTGTTTTAGTCATACAGATAAAATTGTAATGGTATAATTAAACAGCTGTAGTAAAGTCAAAAAAGCTCCCATGCACAGATACAGCAGTTCTGGGATGACTCAGGCGACATCAGGGAAAAAACTGGCCATCTCCCCCAGCAATAATTGTATCAATAGGGGTGTGCTCCCATAGGAGTTTTTCTAGTATAACTTTATTAAGATTCAAATCACATCTTGTCCCAGAATCTCCTCTCTCCCCTGTGTGAACAAGCCTGAAAATAGTGATTTGAACCTTCAAGCTGCTGTTTACTTCAGTGTAGCTCCATTAAAGGCATAGAGCCGTGACTGTTTGAGGATCTTGGCCGAATGACCCAAAGTTTTTAGGTCTCTCATATGTTATATAACTTTGATTTTTGGATAATGGTGCCTATTGAATAAAATTAGGTTTTGTACAGCAAATTTTAAGACATATCCAGACGTCTTAAAGTAGTTTACAGAAAAAGGAGTGAGTTGGGAGCAATGTTCTGACTCTGTAAGGGCTAGCAGTAGACATTTTATCACTCAGCAATAACCCACTCTTTTCTGTCAATGTTGGAATCTATTTTATTGAAAAAGGATCTTGGCAAGGACACAGGGAATTGCTGCAGAGTCTTTCAGAGTGACATTATGAGAGGATCTTGCTTCTTTGGGACCTTTTATTGCATGGAACATCTTATGAAACACTCTGTGTGATGGGCCAATGTAAAATGTTATCAAAGCAGCCTAGCAATTTTTTGTGTCCGCTGTCTGTCCATTTGGCCCAGTAGGAAATAAGCTATGCATGGGGCAGGAGAAAGTAGGTCTACAAGTGCAGCATAGAGGCAAATGTTAAAACAGGTCAGATAGTAACATAATGTCACATGGAAAGGCATTAGCCATTAAATATTAAATTCTTTTCTATTAAAGTAATTTAAATTCTGATTTTTGAGGCAAAATGGGAAGATTAATGCTCAAAGTACCTAAGCTTATTCTTACTACAGACCAAACTTTTCTCCCCTGAAAGTGCCATTTTATTTGCTTTTGCCCAATAGCTAACACAACTGTATTTTCATTAACAGTGAAGAACAAAATTGAGTTTGTGAAACTACTGTATTTTTCTTGATGTTCATTTTCTTAGCAAAACATTTAAACAAACACACAGTTTGTAAGCCTTCAGGTAAACCCTGACACCCCTTTGATACACCACTGTGTTTGTACATGTTCACAGGACTGCTCCTGTTCTCCATCACATGCTACTTTTGAGTATTGGATTTCTTGTGCTGGTTTCACTGAAAGCAAGTTAATTTTCTTCATGCCATTAGAAACTTTTCTTTTACATAGCTAGCATGGTCATTGTTTGGATTTTGTTTGAGAACAAGATAACACAGAATCACAGAACACCCTTAGACAGAGTTAATGTTTTTCTTCAAGTAACTTTCCAGTGTTTTTTGAGTTGGAACAAAGAGAATGTAAGAACTTACTGTTATCTTAGTTGTTGTCTGGAAGCCAGGGTATTTCTTGGCTCTTTATCTGCAGGTGTGAGGCAGCTCGGAAAGGGGGGAATGGATGGGGCAGAGCTTTACTGACATCCAGGCTGATCAATGAGAATATTCCATGCCATTAGTGTCACGTTTCATATTTAATGAGAGTTGTGTTTTCTGACTGGAGAGACCCATTTCAGTTGAGTTCTGTTTTGGCGTTCCTGTAGTTCGGCCTTTTTCTGTTCTGCTGTTTTGCAGTTGGCCTCTGGGCCTCTCAGCCTTTTTTGGCTTTTTCTCTCTTCCTCTGGGATCGGCTGTTCGGGACCAGGGTGCTCTCTCTCTTCCCAGGACTGGCTGCTTGGTGTGGGCAGAGTTCGTGAGGAATTGCAATAAGTATCTTTTATATTAAATTTCCATTTTATAGATATTAGTAGCAGTAGAAATATAGTACTGTTATTTTGTTATTTTATTAAACTGTGTTTATCTCAATCCACAAGTTCTTCCTTTCCCTTTTGACTCTCTCCCCTATTTGGGGCCGGGGGACCATGCAAGCGGCTATCGTGGTTTTGATTGCTAGCTGGGGTTAAACCATGACATTTCTGCAGGCAGCTGTTGGGGTGGTTTGCTCCAGTTGGCACCCCCAAAATCTGCAGGCGGCCCCAGCCTGAGTGGAAGCAGCAGCTTGCGCTGAGGTCGGAGGACAGGTGGGTGCTGCTGGCAGCGCTAAAGCTGCCATGCAGGCAGCATTCCTCATTTACCTGTAAGGTCTCTGCTGGATTAAAAAAGTTCCAGGGGAGGAGAGCATGGTCAATAATTATAAATATTATGAAGTGGTGCCTTCTTTTGCTTTCCTACCTTCCTCCCCTTCCTTCTTTTGCCTACAGGACACGAAGCAGCTGAATCCCCCAGATGATTGCTCGTGCATTTACATTTTCATTTGCTTGGTTTATCGCAAGATTATTCCAGCTTTTGGGAGGGGCAGCTATCAAAGACATACAGGCACTGCCATTGTGTTTTATTGTTCCCGTCCATTTTCCCTGTGAATGCAGGTGGGAGTCTTTCAGTGGGTTGGTTTTGTGTTTTTTGCTTTCTCTTTCTTCTAAGCATTTTTAACCCTTTTATTGTCAGTCTTCAATAATTTTTGATAGATCAATATATAAACTTCAGTGATGGTTCATCCTACAGTTGTGCCTGTATTTTTTTTTTTGCTTTGTTTACAGGGGTTGCAAATAGATTCAGTGGGTTATATCTCTGCTATAACCTCTGTTACATGAGGATCAAGTTGCTTGATCTTGCCCCAATAGCTCTATATTTAGACGGAAAATGAAATCTTTACACTGGTCAACTTTCAAATCTACTTGTTTTTCCTTTTTTCTTGGTAGCCTTTGAGCAATTAAAAATGCAGGTTTTGTTTCAGAAATATTCTCCTCAGAAATCCTAAGCATGACTGCTGGGGTTTCATGTATGCTCATCTGTCTGGAGGGAAAGGCTCTAGGAAACTGCCCCAGCAAACTCCAGAGATCCAGAGGGTTTGGGGAGTAACGTAACAAAGAGGTGTTGGATGATAACGTTTACTCATACGACTCAGAAATGAGGCAGGTCCTTGGGAGTTCTGAGGTCTTTAGCCCTCTGTGACCGAGCCAAAGAGGAGAAATTCTTGAGCCTACGTCTCACTCATGTCCCTGAGCAGCCAGATGCAGGCTTGGGACAGCTGTTTAATGCAGCTGTGAAGAGAGCTCAGTCGTGTGCAACGTGCGTGTGGGAATCGGGTACCAGCACCGGTGTGATACACTGTGCCCTGGCTGGCCATCAGCAGGAGGAGGCGGGTGAGCAGGAGCTGTTGCTCCATGGTGAAAGGGTCCTTCTGTGGAAGAGGAGGGAGCTAAATGTACTCTTCCATCCTCAGGGCTTTGGGTTGTCTCAGGACACACTGACATATATGCCATTAGTTACACAATTGCCCCGTTTTACCTCCGGAAAAAAAGAGAGCAGCAAAAGAAGCACGTTTGTTACAACCAATAACATGTACAAGGTGGTAAATGGAAAATAGGTCAACTAGGTAGAGCTCTTACTAATATGACTGTTTGGAACACGGTCTGTGTGTAATGACTGCACATTGAACATTGGGAAAAATCCCTGAACATGCATGGATTTCAATGAGGATTAATAATTTAAACCAGATGAGCATATTAGCTTCTTTGTAGGATGTTATCCCCATAGTTGCTTTACCACAGCTGTATACAGCCTGTTTTCAGCATGTCCATTTTTAGGCTGAAATAATTTGCCATGTTATGAAAGCTGTGACTCAACGACTTCTCAGCAGTACGTTGTCCATTTGTAACAGCAGATTTTCCTGGAAGTCATTACTTTGGAGTGCCGTTGTCAGATGTGCACATCACTCCTGCTCCTCTCCTCCTTTGTGGCGCAGATTTGCCCGTTGTTGTTAGTGAGGATGTTACTGCTGAAACACAAGCTATCAGGTTTTTCCATTCTTTTCTTTCTTTTCTATCTCTGTTGAATTGCAGTTTCCTTTGTCTTCTGTGTGATGCACTGAAAGAGGTTAGGAAATTTATCATGGTTATTTTTAATGGGTTTTTAAAGTCCAGCACGACACCAATTGAATTGATTCAGGAAAATTTCCTGGAGCTGCAGCGTTTCTTACTATTAATTTTTTTTTTATCATTGCAATTTTTCTGTAGGAAAATACATCTATTTTTTCCTTCTAGTTCTATAACAAAGCCATACTTTCTAATGTTTCCACATGGTCAGATATTAGCCATTTCCCTAGGTAATTTAGTTTGGTCATGTGTATAGCTAGCATTTTTATTGTAAAGAATTCTGCTAGCGTTTTCATGATAAATGCATAAAGCATTGGGAAATGACTTTTATTTGTCTTAGTGTGCATTTAATAATGCATTATCAAAATTAAATGATTTTGTGTGTATCTGTGTAGATCTTAAGAATGTATAGAAAAAGTACACGCTACTATAAGCATGTAAGGATTTTTAAAATGAATCTTTCCTGTGTGCATTTTGCATGCTGTAGCATAAAAAAGTACATTCCCAGGAGCTCAGTAGGTGGTTACTGTCCTTTTTTCCTTTGTTTCAACATATTGTTTTTAAGGCAGATCGAGAAAGAAAAATGAGTCCCAATGACTGTCCCCCTCATGGCCAGTCTGGCAAACCTTTACTTGCCTGAGTAGGGCTGTCCAGTGTTGGCTGGGATCTATATCTTTATTGCACACAAACCAGATTAATTGGTTGCCCATTGCTTTCCATTTATGAAACCCAGATTTCACTTGCTTAAACTTCAGATATCTTCAGGATAGGAGCCATGACCAAGTCAAAGTGTCTTATTCAACAAGACTGCCTATGCACATGTAGTTACACAGAACTTCATTATTTGGCTTACTCATTTCATCATGTAATGTTTATGACGCAAAAACTCAGTATATTTACTCCTATCTATTATTGAGGAATTAAAGTATTCTAATATTAAGACAGTATTATTTCAGAAATGCACGCATCTGCATAAACATAGAGCAAAGGAATAAAAAAGGATGTTGTGCAATATATTGTAACTCTCATTGATTTAAGATCAAAATGCCAGTGAGGAGGAGTAGACTGAAAGAAAATTGTGTATGTTTATTTCAAACACATACAAAAATATTGTATTGTCCACCACTGTTGATCATATTTACAGGAGGCAGATGAGCTGTCTTGCCTATGAAGAAATCAAAGATAAAGTGCAGAATTAAAATAAACAGAAACTGCCTACTGATTTTGAATGCCTCTGTTCTGAATGCCTCTTTGGAAGATATGTATGAGGACATAACTTTTCAGCAAATAGAAATACTCAGTGTTTTCTGAAAGCCTTGCTTTTCCTTCAGGGCTAAAATGGCTAAACAAAACCAGAGACGTGAAAAGCTCTAGTCACCCTTGAGTCCTGGTCATGATATGAAAAGTATGTATGAGATGAAAGGTGCAGAAATGCAGACTTATGGATGGCTTTTCTTCGTACCCTGATGTCGGGTCTTGGGAAGGGAAAATAATACAAACCTCAATTTTATCATGGTCAGAAACACTTTATTAGAGGCAGAAGTCAGATCCCACAGGTTTTGTTTTAGTCATCTTGAAGTGTTTGCTTATATGAAGTTTAGTGATGGGTGTGTAACTAGCAACTTTATTATGCTTGTGGCATTATTATAGTCAACCTGTTTTATAGCTTGCTCTATCTTGCAATGTTGTAGTATCACAAATTATATTTAAATCCTTTGACCTCCTTCCTGTTTCTTTTTCTCCGTATGGTCACACATATGCTCTCCTCTTTTTGTCCCCATCCCCAGATTTTCCTTGGAGCCTGCACCACGATGCGTACGTGCTCCCCTGCTTTCTAGGACACTGAGCATCCTCCCCAACTCCATGGCCACCCATTCAGATGGGTCCCACCCCACTTTGCTAAAAAGCAGCATTGCACCACATGCTGCTCTTCTACATGTTCTCTCAGCCATATTATTTGATGGAGTGCCACAGTCGCATCCCTCATCTTCTTCAAGTGCACTGCTCTGTCTCTCATTTATCTTATATGAAATGGCTGTAGCCCTGCCAGGGTAATACTTCCCGTCCTTTCCCAGAAATTGCTTACCTGTCTGTCAAGGGAAGCTGCATAGAGCTTTTGACTAGAAATGAGGATAAGCACTCAGCAGGTCCCTCTCCCTCCCTTATGTGGGTGGAAAAGAAGAAAAAGATGGAGAATAGGCTGCCCTTGTTTAGTCTGAGTAACATTGTCTGCTTATCTTCCTCAGCCATCTTATTGTCTTTTTTTTTTTTTGTCACTGCAGTGATAAGAATAGGTAGTACTGTTGAATATAAATAATAGGCTCGTACAAATCCATACAAATGAACACTGTGTAGGTGATAGCAAGTAAAGCTTGGAGACACAGAAAGTTTACTATCTCCCAGAGGTAGCCTTCCCTAGAAATACTTATCCAGTGTTCTGGAAATAGTAACCTGATGGTTTTTCTCTGAAGGTGTGGCAAAGGAGCACTTTACTAGTGAATTAGCTGCAAAGAACCCAAGTTGAGACTGCTCTCACACCGTGTATCTCAAACCCACAGAAGGGCCAGGCACAGAAATATGCTGAAACCCACAGGAAACATCTACCACACCATCACATGAGGTCAGTCAGGCATACCCTGCTTTAACGAGCGCAGACAAAACAAGCTTTGGTGAAAATGTCACAGTCTAAACACGGGTAACAAAACACAGACTGATACAGTCCAAGCTTGGTGGGAAACACCATGGGAAAAGATTTAGAAACCACCCTCTGAAGATCTTGCCGAGGTGAAGAGCTGTGAGTGCTTTCAGTGTCACCCGGTAGCAACAGCACCGCGCGCCCCGGCGGGAGGAGGGACCAGCTTCTTATTAATATCACAGTACTTCTCATTTCCAGTAGCATCCTATAAAAGCAGTACCCTATTTACAGCTTTCATTTCGCGTTAATGAAGTGGAATACTGATGTAGCTAATCAGCGCGAGCGGTATGATACAAGCATGCGGAGCGGCGGTGGTGGCAATCATCTTAGCCCAGTTGCCAGGATAAAAATAACCCTTGCCAGCCATGGGAAGCGGCAGCTCCCCAGCTGTGGGGCAGAACAGCCTGAGACCCCGTGGCTCCGCAGCTCACCTGGAGCAAGAAAAGAAACAATTCTGTTATCCCTGTCTGTCCCCTTTGCTGCTTCTCTTCCTAACCCCTGAATGTGGGTGTGAGTTTTTGTACTTGCGGTTGGATCTGGACTCAGATTTCCTCAGAAAACCAAATGGACATAGACTGCCAAAGATGCTTGTGTAACTCAGAGGTGGTTTATTTTTTTCTTTTTTCTCTTCATGGCACTTTGTGAGCTTAATTTAATCCCTGTCATTCCTTATATGCGGGTAAATGTCATCTACTTCATTTCATGAATGAATTAACACAGCCGTGTGGAGTCTGTGTCTCCTGTGCTGCTCACTTGGAAGGGGGAAGGAATTAGTAAATGAGTGTGACACCCTCAAGTTGCTAAACCCCAACTGGGGTTAGAGATGCCCAGAAATAGACCTTGTTTGCACCCTGGTTTAAGGTACTTGAAAGGCTCTACCAGCTCTGTGCCTTGTAAAGGCCCCAATCAGCCCTCCTTCTCTTTATTGTCAACCCTAAATATAGTACTTTCGCACCACAAATCTCTTATTGCACCTGACAAGGGAGGAGCTCCTTTAAAAGTAGCTGTGCTTTTAGTGGTGGTGAGAATATGAATAATCTCAGAATTTTCTTCCTTTTTTGATATTTCCTTAAGCATTTCAGAAAGCAGAGGTCTTTTAGCAAGGTGCAAGTTTGAGATAGCGCAGAGGTTCTTGGTATGTAGAAGATAGCATTTTTAATCTCGGGTATGTGGAGAAAGAGGTGGATGCATAGCAATACAGAGTGGCACAGAAAGTGTATGCAAGTGTTTGGGTATCTTGTTACATGATATTTTTAATACAGTCAGGAATTAAATTAGTAGTTCTATGTGCTTATTTTAAAGCTTTCATGACATGAAAATAAGTGTAGTCCATCGAAAAAGGAAATGAAGAACAATTTATTCTTAAATAGAAATCACTGTGGCCACGTCTTCTTTTTAATGAATATACACAATGGGTTGGATTAGTCTAGCGTGTGTGTGTTGGCAGAGCTGTGCTTTGAAATGTTTCTCTGTGCCTGAGACTGCTCAGTGCTACTGGGGCTTCATATTTATGTGCAATAAGTTCACGTCTTTCTAGTGTGTGTGTGTGTGGTGTTTTTGTTTGTTTGTTTTGTGGTTTGGTTTGTTTTGTTTATCTTTTTCTTAAGTGGTAACGTTCATTTCTCAGTTCTCTAATCTGGAGATACTCACCTTATCAGCGCTTTATAAAAGTAGTCCAGGAAGGCACCCTGCAAGCTAGAGGCACATCCTGGGGTGCAGGAGAAGTGGCACAGGAGTTAGCTCCCGACTTTCCATCAGGTTTCCTGCAGACCCAAGAAAGCCAACATGAGATTTCCAGGTGTACATGGCAGCTGAGGAGCTCTGTTCCCACAGGGAGTCATAAAAAAATAAAGGTGGTTCCTGGCAATTCCTGGCTTCACCATACCTGCCTGTGCCCTAGTACCTCAGATGGAAAATGACAGATGTTGTTTGTTTTCCCCACTGTTTGTTATTTAAGTTGTTGGCTACACAGGCCTAGAATAAGCCTTCTACTTATGTATAACTCTTGCTAAATTAGGGCCCAGGGACCTTGGTGGCCTCTAGTTGCTAATATAACACAAATAATAATGGGACTTGTGGTACCTGATAATTTTTTGTCCCTTCCTTTCCTCTTAGCCTAAAGTAACTCTTTCCACAAAACCTGTGTTTGGGCTTTGCAGCTGTTTGTTACATATCACTTAGTCCTACGGATTCTGTATTGCCTGCAAGAGCTGGAAGGGAAAGTGCTCATCACAAATCAATTTGCTGACCTCTGAAATAATTAAGCAAGTCATGCCATGCTTCAGTCCTATTTTAAACAAGCAGTGTGCTATTTGTTTTTGCGATTCTCTGCCTGCAGTGAATGGGTATCTCTAAAAGAAAGAAGCAGAGTGATCGAGGAACTTTCTTTTAAGGAAATGTCTCCTAAGAAAAGTAGCCTTTCCCCCTGTATCTCTGTGTCTTGGCATACCTCTTCTTTTTTGCCTTTTTTTCTTTTTTTTTCTTTTTTTTTTTTTTTCAGGGCGGGGTGAGGGGGAGATGGTATTTGTTCTTAGCTCTTCCCTGGGGAAGATAAATTTTCTATTTTCATTTAGCTTTCCAGATGATCTTTGTGTACTTTGCCAGACTGCAGCATAGAAAACAAAGCCTTGTTTATTGCCTAAAAGCATATATGTGTTTTATGAATAATGTGATGTGTTTGTATTACACGGGACTGATAATAGATAGGGAGATCAAAGTCTTCTGTGAATTGACAGCAGCACTATAAACAAGGTGAAAGGGTTGCAGGTGTTTCCCACAGAAGTGTTATACAAAAACATATGGCCCTTTGCCATGATGTACGGTGTGCGTACTCCATATTTTCCTGTGCAGCAAGGCAACATTGCTGTGAGCTTCGCTCAGAGAGCACGTTCATGACTCAGGACCTGGGGGGTGCTGTTGGCAGCAGATGACCATGCAACGTAACCGGAACGATATTGGGGGCACAGAAGGGATAATGATAAACTGGTTCTTCAAATTAAAAGCAGCTGATTGATCCACTAAATTGCCTGAGAACAGAAATTTACATTCCCAAGGGGTCCCTGGCAAACGTTGGAAAGGGAGATGCTGTCGCTGGATGTTGCAGGAGCGACTGGGCAGTCCAACGTGCTCCTACCTCGGCTTGTGGCTGGGCTCAGCAGCTCGTCTCTCACATGTCCCTTACCTCCATGGGGTAACTTCTGTGGCCGTGGCCATGGAACGCACTAGATGTGGGTTGGGACACCACAGCTCTGCAGAAAGCAGTGGTGGGACACATGCAAACCAGCAGAAATCGTTGCTGTATGGCTGCTTTTCTTGTGGATAAAAGAAAAGACTTGTTTACGAAATGACTAGATCACCGCAATGAGGACTGCAACATCGTGGGTGAAACCTGAACACGAGGCAGAAGTCTCTGTCCCTTTCATTTATTGAACTGTCAGCAGAGCTTTTCTACTCCTACAATCCAAAATGCTGTGGCTGTGTTGGGTGTTTGTAGCCTCTTAAGTTATTAAAGGACTCTGAATGCAGATTTACTTCCTTTGCTCAATATAACTAAACCACCCCCTTGACCTATGAGCCCTTTGGTAAACATGGTGGAGGGCAGTCTGGCTCTTCCGTAACTTGTGGGAGTAAATCCGTGCCCTCTGTTGAACACTTCTCAAAAGATCTTTTCCTGTCCCTCCTGGGGATGGTGCAGCACGTGGAGGAGATGGCTTGTCATCCGCCCTTGCATCTGCTGGAGGAAGCCAACGCCGTCCTTGTGCTGTTGATGTACTGGTACTAGGTCTTCCTGTCTCACCTTCCAACAGAGCTAAAGCTGCTGGTCTAAACACATGGATTTTTTTTTTCTTTCTTTCTTCTGTTTCAGAGGGCTGCAGTTTAAACTGAAAATTAGTGGAAATTTCCCCAACAGCATAACTTAAATAACTGAGGCCTCATCTACACAGGGAAATTGAAATCATGTGTGGGTCTTGAATTTTATTTCTACTAGTACGCAGTATTGTAGCAGATTCCAATATAGACAGAGTTGCATCACTCTGAGGATGCTGTAACACATTCATATGTTCTTGTTTCTCTGCAGGAGTCAGCTAGATAGTCCCAAGTGTTTGCATTGCACCCTGAATGCCCTACATGAAAATACTACACAGGGCTGGGGCAAGCAGTGTAATGGTGCTGTATCACTGTAGCTAAAGGTAGGACTTCTGTGTTTGGACAAGCCCTGTGAAAAGATTAGCCTAGAGAAAGTTAATAAAAATTGCTGTCCTAAATTATTCATGACTCCATTTGTAATGCAGTTGCCAGGAGGCTTTTGTTTTTCTCAAACTCTTATTTATTAAAATCTGACAAGAATATCGGGTTTTGTTCAATAATAAATCTGAGTCTATGTGAGACTGGTGATAACCTTGTGTAGTAATACAGAATCAAAATGAAGTTACATGGCAGGAGTGAATATGTTATTTACTTGGGAAGAATAGATTATTGTACAGGAAGATTTTATCTTTTACTTGCCATTTTGGAACAGGTGGAAAAACAAAACAAAACACACCACCACCACCACCAAAAACCTGTAAAAAAAAAAACCCAACCAAACCAACAAAAATAAAACAACAAAACAAACAAAAACCACAAAACACAGGCTAGCTGGGAGATATCCTCTTGGTTTGTGACTGAGGCCTTGAGCCTGCAAAGCATTTAAAATATGTTAAAACTCAGTTAAGCATCTTTCTGGTGGCTTTGCACATTCGAGACTTGTGTTTTCTAAACGAAGTAGTTCAGATGATCTCATTTCATACTTAGCTTTCTCGTCCATTTTCTTTAACTTCAAGGGAAAATCACGGAAGTCATGCTCCTAGCCTGTGCATTTTGACTTCCAAAGCATGTCCATACACACTCTCCTTTTTTGTGTCCTAGAAAAGGTTAGAAAGATTATATATATAAAGTAGGAGAATAGAAAAAAAAAAAGGGAGAAGAGCTTTTGCTGTTTGGGATAAGAGATGGTAATCTGTGTGTGCTTTACAACAGTCATTCCTTAAAAGCAGGTGAAGTAATTTAAGATATTTTTTCAGTATTTTCAATTTATTAATTGTAGGAGATTTTTTTCCCCTTCTCCGCACTTATTCATAACTGGATAAGGAAAGGAAAAGCAAGTGCCTATAGATGGAAAGAGAAGAGTAAATAAAAAAGACAGAGCTTAGCTGTGGAAGTAGAACTTGGAGTATGGGTGACTGGTCTGAGTTGGAGGATGATGAATAGATATGTTTGCACAAGCTTGGCTTGTGAGTCACTTTCTCATAAAAGCAGCTTGAGCAGGAGGTGCTCCTGTCCCCAATTTTAGACCTGAATGCCTTCAAGCACAAAGAGCACCCTGACATAAGGGCTGCAACTGTGAGTACTGTCCTGTTATTTCGGTGGACCAGAGCTGGAGCTGTGCAGCTTCCCAAGTTTGAAGTTTGTTAGAGGTGTCTCACACACACGTGCTTTGCATGATACGTTGTGTGTGGTGCTCTTGGTGCTCAGGGTTAAGTTTTCTGGGTAGACATAATCAGGTCTCTTTTCAAATTTAGTATTTGATGTTAGATATTTGGACCCTGTGAAAAGCCGTGTGTTGGAGGACCACCAGCCATTAACAGTTATATGAAACAAGGAACTTTATAAACTTGGAGACGGGAAAAGAAAAGCAAGGCGTGAGCATTTATGACTGATCATCCCAGGTAGGTTTGGAGTGGCACAGGTCTTGCTTTAGGAGGTTGCTTTGCCTCTCTAATGCCACACAAATTGTATAAAGTACATTTGGAAGGGGTGTGTAGGACATTATCCTCTTTTGCCAAAGACTGTGATCAAACCACTCTTTAAAATGAGGACTCGGCTCTTTCTTATGGATCTATTAGGATTCTGAAGAAAAGTTTGTTCATTAAAAGACAGCTACTTTGCTGTGGTTTAGCAAACTAGGAGAGGTGGAAAAGGTCTATTTTAATAGAACATGCAACCTGTATCTAATGTTCAAGTGGAACCTGTGGGTTGGATTTGGGAAATAA
Organism: Pampusana beccarii; assembly: GCA_013399365.1. NCBI lineage: Eukaryota > Metazoa > Chordata > Aves > Columbiformes > Columbidae > Pampusana > Pampusana beccarii. The sequence goes on from VWYH01009266.1 coordinate 1,580,644, forward strand.
CAGGTCCCTCTTGAAACCCATCGGAGAAGAAAAGATCTCTTCCGTCCTGAAGAAAATTATTTTCTTGTTCTTCTCTACTTTTTGTTTGTTATGAGTTCTGGTGGTAAGAGGATCAAGGTGGACTGTGAAACTCTGCTTTGGAATCAAGATGTTTGTCTGACTTGTTTGCCCTTGGTGAAATCAGTGCTGCTGCAGCTTCATTGCCATGGGAACCTCCAGTTACTAAATTTAATTCAGCCCAGGGTTTGCTTGTCTGTTCTGTTCTTGCAATGTGGACAGGTCATAAGCAATATATTGATACTAAGCTGTATCATGCCAAAATTATTAGGAATCGATATTACCACAGTATTGCAGCATATTTTATGTTCTGCTCTGAGCTGCCTGGCCCTCCTGTGCCTGCCTCCAGCCTCCTCTTCCTCTCTGCTGGCAGATCAGAGGCAGTACTGCCTGCGTAGTCTTTCTGGTCCGGCAATTGGCAAAGGTAGGAACTGCAGGCAACCTCTGCTTGCTGGTGGTTCTTCTTCCTCCCCCTGCACAGCAGCCAAGCATGGAGTGCCTGTGGGCCTTGGGGGGAACGCTGCTGGAGAAGGGAGCTCTGCACCCTGAGAAGTTGTGGGGTTGGCGTGGGTCCCAGTACCTCTGCAGCATCCACAACAGTGTGAAGTCCCCCAAGGACACACCGTGGTTCCAAAGTTCATGTTGAACTGGAAGCAAGGGGGTAGGAGTTGTACAAGCAGAGAGTGAGAACTCCTATTGCCTATTCTTCTTCTGAAGTATTATTAATTTCTTTACAGTCGATGGACCTTTGTTGATGTTGTTATTGTTTGTTTCCTTTTCTTTTTTTCTCCTCAATGTTATGTAAGGTTCAGATGATATCTATTGAATGGTTATGTTCATGGTAATGCAGAGCCTGGGCTCTGAGATGCGCTCAGTTCCAGTGCTAGTAGAACAGGTGGAAGTGTGACTTTACTACAGCCACGCTGGGGAGACTTCTGAAAGTCTTACTATATTCAGAGTTTTGCCATGGAAAAGACCTTTCATGTGGCTAACTGCAAGATAATTGATTTTGTAGGTCTTTCATGATTATTTGGGTTGTTGGTTACTAATGTTTTGGCCCTCTGTAGCTTGGTTTAGTGATACTGCATCGCTTTGTACAGAATCCATGGTGAGCACAGAGTGTGTAAACCTTTATGTTAAAAAGTTGGCTGAGTACTGATTAATAGTCAGTAAAGGATTTTAATTGTTTCCTTTAAATTCCAAGACCACGCATCTTAATTTAATAGCTGAGAGGGATGGGGAAAGATGCTGATTTACCTAAAGGAATATATTTCTGTGGTATTTGTTCATGGCAAGTATTTTCAAGCCAAAAGAGGTATTTTAGGGAAAGAGACAGTTCCCTGGTGGTCATCTGCTAAAATGACTCTCTACTTTCTTTCTTTGTAGGTACTACCTTGGTCGCCAGATGTTTGTGGTGGTCTCCACACCGGAGATGATCGAGCAAATCTTAGTGACAAACTTCAGTAACTTCACCAACAGAACTGTAAGTAGATAAAAAGATTGGCTTTGTGGATGGAATTGGTAGTACTGTGAACTGGAGCTCAGACCGAAAGTGACTGAAAAGGAGCTAGAAATAGAGTGGGAGGAAGTACAACGTGGGTCGATAAGACTTAAAACTGTATAAACTCAATATATACATTCAGACAAAGGCTTCTGTTACCAGGACACTCTGAGGATGAAACAGAATGTCCTTAAAAGAGATGCGCTGCCCTTGTGAGCGAGGAACCAGATGGATGCTGAAGAGAGAAGGTTTCAATATCCAGTTTTGCCACTGACCTCCTGGGAAAGCCTGGGGAAATCACTTACTAGCTCTCTTCCTTGGTTCTCAGTCTGTAACATGGGGACAGTACTATTTACTTTCTGCCACCCACGGTCTGTTTCGCGCTTTTAGACTTTTTTGGGCAGGAGCAGGCTACCTGGGACAGGGACATGCCTCCTGCAGCTAAAGTGTGTTGCTTTGTCATACTTAGCACTCCGAAAATAATAAAGAGCAAAGAATGAAGTTGGGGTTAGCAAGGACTTGTACATGTGCTGTTCATTACACGCATAAATATTAAAAAACTTTTTTCGAGTACTGGTTAGAACAAATAATGAGAGGGAAATGGCTGAAGAGAGAGTAAAGATTTGCAGCAGTTCCTCAACATTTTACATGGAAATACTGTCACTGTGACTGCATGTTGCCTCAGTGCCATCCGTTCCCTGCTTCCTCCTGGCCCCTCTTTATGCTCAGACCTGCTCAAATAAAGTCACATGTATGCAGGAGGGTTGTTTGTACCCTCGGGGAAAATTTCATCTCTGATCAGCTGTCTGTCTCTTCTGCCCCTCCGATCCTCTCTGCAGCCAGACAGTCTGCAGACTGCTTGTCTCCTTTGCTGCCTTCTCTTGGTACGTGAGGTTCATCTTGTGACTACCTATATCTCATTTAATAACCACTTGTACAAGTCACTCTCCATTCTGCCTGTAATTCACATCTGAATGGAAGAATCCCAGTGCAAAAGCTTCTTAGGCTGAATTTGTTGTTTGTGTGTGGCAGGGGTCTTTGCCCATTTTCTCTGTATCTGAATGAATTTCCCACCTCTTCCCTTCTTCTACTCCCAAGCAGGAACCCTATCTCTTCCTGTCCATAACTTCCCCATGCTTTTCTCCTGTGTATTTGATAGGAGTAGACTATATCCACTATTCATTGCAGTAGCTGGTGCCTCAATAACACCTCCTTGAAATTAAAGAGCATTCCTTTGAGGGTACAGTCAGATATTCATTCTGTTCTTAATTTTAGTCAGCCTTTGACAATTTGAATTGTCACCCTTCATATTTGGCAGAATTTTTCTTTATGTTCAGGATTTTATGGTGAGAGGTTTCTCTCTTATGGTTGTACATCCATCACGGTCTGTAACATTTGTGTTCCTCTCTAAAATTCAGGTAGTTCAGGTCACCATAGCTAGTTTTTTTCTCTCTTTCTCTCTTCCTTTTTTTTTTGTTTTCTTCATCAGAGATCTGTTAGGTGTAGACATCTGTGTAGGTTCTTATCTTGCCCTTGTCACTTGACTGTCCCCTGAACCATTTGTGGCTTTTCTGCACAACATCCTGCACCATGCATGGGAAACTGAGACACTGACAGAGTGACATCCCGCCACCAGCCAGAAAGCCTGTGACAGATGAGAAAATTTAACTCCTGACACCCTCTTTAACAAATAAACAGTTTCACCTCTGTGCACTGTTGCTATTTCTGCCTTGCTTAATGCACGAGTCTAATTCCCATGAACTTCCTTCATCTTATATGTTTTTATCTGTTTATTCCATGGTGTTCTCACACAGCTGCAGTCTTTGAGAGCTGATATAATATGTCTCACTTTCCACTTTGTTCCGCTTTTTCCACCTATTGCCTTTCACTTACTGAGAGCAAGCAGCCTCCTGTTTCTGGGTCCTTCCACATCTAACATGGGGATCTTTTCCTCTCTTGAATTTTCACACCGGAAGCTGACTCTTCTCTTTAGTTCACTATTAACTCTCATGATGAAGTGTTCGGCTGTCCTGTACACTAAGGATTCTACATGAAAATAAATAATGTGGGATGGTATGTAATGAAGGCAAGTGGAATTTATTCAGATGTGATTTTGGTTGTATGTGAAAAACGGTTCAAAGAGTAGATTGAAAAAAGCCCTTTCCACGTTAAAAGAATTGTTTCTTCTCATACTGACTGAATAAACGTTGTTTTAAGACTTTTAATAGGGTTGCTTCTATTTATATATTTTAAAATTACTCAAAGCAAGCTCTTTTACTTAGGTGAGGCTTTATATTTGCTAGCACAGAATCCAAAATGCAAAATAGATCCCCCTAACTTATTTTACCTGTCCCTTCCCCAAATGATCTACTGATGAGTGGTTATAGTATTGGCTTTGGAGTAAGTGCTATTCGTAAAGCTAGGTTAATATCTTCCAGTCCAGACATGACATACACTTGCTATTTCAACCCAAAGCTTTTTTTTTTTTTTAGCTTAAGAGTGTCAGTCTTGAAGGGTGAGAATGATGGGAAAGGGAATGAGACTAGTGGGTTTGAACAGGCCTTGGGAAAATCCACTGTGCTTCCCCTCTCCTCTCCCGACCAGTGCTTTCCAAAATCAAGGTTTGTACTTTATCCACCAGAGGCGAAATATGAGTTATCTAACCCAGAATGTCACAAAGAGAGATTATTGACCACACTCTAGCAGTTGTAGCAATCATATGTTAACAAAGGTGTCACTGAGTTGCAGGATATGAAGACTAATTCTAAAAGCTAAGTGTAGAAAAACTTTATGTTCCATGTTTATTTTTCTACTTTTTCAATTAATCTTAGAATGTGTTTATATAAGACTAAGAGACAATAGGAAATTGAACTTGTGAAGGGTTGCAAACAGTGGATGTAGTTGATAGACAGAAGTGGATAAGATGATGATTCAGTGAACTCTGAGATTTTATTAAACCTGTCTATAAGCACTTGCTGGCTGCTTGCTGGGAAGTGAGCAGAAGACATTTAGGGAATCAGGGTGGTTTTACTCTGCTGAGAGGGTTCTTTTGGATACATCTTGTGTCTTGCCTCCACATACATGTACCACTCGTACACTTCTCATACATTGAACCTATCTGCTCATTCATTATACGGACAAAGTGCATTTTGCATGTGAACAGAAGCCAATCTCCTGTTCATTTTATGCATTTATGTTACCCTTTGATAGTATACATTTCACGTCTTTGCTATGAATATCTTTGAAATATTTCTGTAAAAAACCTTCTCGGTTGCCTTGACCCCTTCTGTTGTTTCTGAGTTACTAGTTAGTAATTCTTGTTACAGAAGTGCATGGTGACTGCAGATCAAATCTGCATTAAGCTTCACTTCCTTTTAGAACAAGCAACCAAATCTAGCACACAGGGTATTATTCCCCCCACCCCCATAGGCATTGGGGTATATTTATTGTTAACTGTGTAATCACAGGAAGGCAATAATGACATTCTGCTTTCCCACTTAATTTTGTCTTGATTAAGGTGAACATTGTAGCCATTTAAATAGAAAAATGTCTCCTGTAATGTACCTTCATACTTATTGCGTATGAATTCTCTTCCCTATGTTTTTAAGTATAGTTGAAGAAGAAAAAAATGAAAATTAACTTATAGACCTTCTGCCAAAAAATATGGAATTGATTTTAATTTAGGTTAGCCATGGAAACCTCAGCCAGCATTCTAGGTAGGGCTTTACTGTAGTAAATAATGTATTTTTCTCACAACTATGGTAAATCTTCTCCTGAATAGAAGTTTTCTTTTAGGAGCACTAAGACTGTTTTTAGCTGAATTACTGTGTTGTGTGTGAGATAGGTTTATGATGTTTGTTGCATTCTTCCCAGCAGGATAATGATATGTAATCTGTTTTCAGATAGTTTTTAATTTCTGCATTGAAAATTTCTTTTTGAATTAGTAACTGAGAATCATTAAAGTGTACTTTAAAAAATGTAGGAGCAGAATGTTAAGGAGCAACATAAAGAGAGGTATTACCTGGTATGTAATTTAAATGGTTCAGAAATTGTATGCCCAAGTATTTGCTAAAAACACGGATCAGTGAGCCCAAAGGCAAAGGTGAGTACTGGCTAGTCAATGTTTGTCAGCTGCTGGAGTCAGTGCTCTGCCAGGATTCGTGTGGAAACTACTAGTTGATCCAGACCAAATCCTTAAATCTGCCTGCCAACCAGCTAGATGAGGGTGACATTTTAAAATACAAAAATCTACACCAATTGCAATAGCTGTAAGAAAACATTACTGTTTTCTCATCAGGAGCTTTGCTGCTGCAGTGGAAGAAGTAACAATAACAAGTGAGAATGAAGTGGTAAATATAAGAACAAAAAAGTAGCATGGAAGTTGATATAACGTGACAGTACAAATTCCTTGTATCCCTCTTGAAGCAAACGATAGTTGCTTGAACTACTATTCTTTGTGCTTCCATTTTTCCTTCCCCTCCTCCACGTTCCTCCACATGGAATATGGTTATTCTTTTTGCATGTAGAACTTGCCTGTTACACTAAGCTTCATCTTTATTTTGTTAAGTCTGTAAAGCTTCTAGACCTACCTGTGATATTAAATCAAATATTACCACCAAATAGGAAGGAGCCTATTTTCTGTGTCTTGTTCAGCTGTGGTCCAGGATGGCTGACATACCCTGCATTGGCTGTTCTTTCTCATCTCTTGCTAGGGGACACAGTACCATAAAGGAAAGCATCTGTATATCACAGAATCATAGAACAGTTTGGGTTCGAAGGGATGTTCAAAGGTCATCTAGTCCAACCCCCTGCAATGAGCAGGGACATCTTCAACTGGATCAGGTTGCTCAGAGCCCCATCCAGACTGGTCTTGAATGTCTCCAGGGATGGGGCATCTACCACCTCTCTGGGCAACCTGGGCCAGGGTTTCACCACCCTCATTGTAAAGCACTTCTCCCTCATGAGTAGCCTGGATCTCCCCTCCTTTAGTTTAAAACTATTACCTCTTGTCCTATATTTCTTCAGCGAAAGGTCTATCCAAATTTGATGCAAGATGCCTTCCTCTGATCCCTTCCAGCCTCAACCATCCTGTATTTCTGTGAATTTTGGATTAGGTCCTCAGCCAGCATAAATCAGTGTACTTCCATTAACTTCAGATGACCCTACACTGACTGATATCCATTATGTCTCCAGAGTGGGGCTGGGATGCCTGACTGTTTTAGAACAGTTCAGTGTGGTACCTCAGGAGCTGAGTCTCCTGTGCGTGTGTTCTTTGCTTTCTGCAAATAAAGGGTCACTTGCGTGCCTTGTGCCAGAATTACTTGATGTGTCCTGTTTTGGTTTTTAGAGTGACGTGCATTGCCTGTACACAGCAACCCAGCTGCTGGGCTGTCATTCAGAAAACTGTGGTAATTCAGTTGTGTATCCAAACCCAGCTTATGGGCCTGGCTGTTTCTTCAGTCCTTCTCTCACAAATATGGGTTTTGGTTTGAAAAAATCAACCCACTGACATATTTATTTGGAGACGTATCATGTAAAAATAGTTAAGGAATGAAGCATTGTGTACTGTTGCCAAAAGACACATATACATGCTTGTCCTTTTACCCTTGGTTTTGGTTTACAAATGTTTCTTTTCTTCAGATTAAATGCCCTGTGATTATTTCCAGTGTGTCAATGCTATCATCATCATCTTTTCATGTTGAATCTCCTAGTTTATTCCCAAATTGTTGTTGCAAAATGCGATGAACTCAGTTTGTAAACAGATGATGAGTGTGCTTTGTTGGAGGATCACCTTCTCATGGGTGCCTGGTTTGGAGCACTGGTGACACACAGTATGACGCTGGGTAAGTCAATATTTGGAAGATGATTCAAACAAACAAGAAAAATGGTGAAATATATATCGTGAGATCTTCATTTTCCCACTCTTTAAAATGACTGTTCAGTGGGATGGTTTAGTACACAAATGATGTTCCTGTGTGTGCTAATAATTTGATTGTGATATCCAGTTTTGAAACCAAGCTGGTTTTCATGGCAGCAGAGAGGAGGGACGTGCTTTAAATTTGTTCACTGCCTCAGTTTTTTTAGATACGTTTCTTCATTTTCCCATTCCTTCATCTTGGTATTTGTTGGGTTCACACAGGACATGGAGGGTGACCAGCATAATGTTTCTGGAGCCAACACATCCCACAATTAGTTGTTATACCTGCATTTGTGTATATTTATATGTATTTATGGATGCGTACAGATGCACGTATGTTTGATTTGGAGTGTCTTTGTCATTTGAAGAGATGCTGAATCTCTTGTCCTCACTAGAGCCTTGTGAATCTCAATTGTGCCATATCTTATTATGGAAATTTCAAAAATGTGCCTCTTTGTACATGCCGTGGTGGTATTTCTGTTCGTGATGCAGCAAAGCGATCACACCTGATGGCAGGCCATGCCAGGAACATCCCGTTCTTCGTGATACAGAGCCGCAGCGTTCTCTCCTCCCTCCTTCCCTGACTTTGTAGGACGAATTGAAGCAAGTGTCAATACTGCCACATGTACAATAAGGCTCAGTCTCACTGAGCTGAGAATATTCAGTGCTTCCAAAAATCGTTCTGTGCCTTACGAGGATAAGTGAAAAGGTGTCCAAGCAGTGAATTTATTAAGATTTACTTTTTGTGCCTAGCGGTTTTCTACAGCTGCTAGATCATAGTTGATTTGAAATCTTGGCTGGTACAATATCATTATAGAAAGGGAATTATGCTAGCAGGGAATGCATTTGGCTGTATAGCACTTAACTGTTTAATATTAATTTGTTTGACTGAATATTTGTGGGTGCTGTTGTACAGCCGTGTGAGCCCAGATGCCTGAGAGATTTTCTCATGCCAGGGAGAGAGCAAAGGGTTTTATAGTTGTTTTGACCTGATGGTTCTCACTGGGCTGAGCTGGAGCAGGAGCTCCAAGGCTTGACAACTGTAACGATGTGTCTGCTTTCTTTCCTCGGTGTGCCTCCATGGGTGTCTTCCAGACTGATGAGAATAACTTTATAGCTTGGTCAATGCGTATGTAACTATATTGCCGCCGCCTTTGCCTGGTAAAATAGTGTTTAATTCTGGATTTCTTTTTTTCTTTCCTCTTTTTGCTTTCAGAGCTTGCTGGTTAATTTTTCTGAGCAATTAAATCCAGTTTTGTTTAAATGTTTTAAAGTAGCTGCGCATATGCTTGCAATAGACACTTTAAAATTAAAATAATAAATATTGAGAGGGTCATTTCTTTCAGATTGTGTATGCTTTTTTATGCACACACAACAAATTGCCTCTTATTCCCCATATGCCACAGCTAATAGCACAAAACTAGCGTCGTCAAATGATCACTCCTATTGACTGTAAAATTAATCAGATTTTGGCTTTGGTTAGCCTTAAAGAAAGACTTGACATATTAGTAGACTGTGTTCTGGGAACCACCTGATCCTCTGAATCCCGGTGAGATGAAGTCTGGTTTTATGATTAGGGCTCTAGGTTGGGATTTAGGAGCTCTGAGCTCAGTTTTTGGCTTTGCTGCAGAATTCCTGTGTTCACAAGGGCAAATCATTTAGGAAGTGCTTTGTCACCTTAACAAATGTGAAAGAGTATGTTGGGAATTTCCAGCTGAACATTATCATTAGTGAATGTTAGTGCTTCAGAACTGATGCCAAAGGGTTGGTATTTGGTTTATCGGTTAATTTAAATGGTTGTGGTGGGAGTTTTTTTGTTTGTTCTTAAAAAAGCTTCAGAATTGTGGAGGAAAAATGTTTTAATGAAAAGCTCTTTTTTTTTTTTCCTTGTAACTAACTTTGTATTTTGAAGTATTCGTAAAAATCCCGAAGTATTAAATTAATATTAACAGATTCAATTGAATGTATTTTGAGGATTATCTTTTCTTTTGTAATTTTCGTTTGTAATTCTAATTCAGAACAGGAAACCAAGTGAAACCTCTGTCCTGCAATGCGGGAAAGCTCATTTGTTCTTACCTTGAAAACCTGGCATGTGCCTCTGCTGGCTGCTATTCATGAAAAGATGTTAGCATTTACCTACTTCTATGCACATTCTTATGTCTCATTTAATTCAGTGGGCCATGAGTGTGGATTTACTCAAGTATGTTTATTAAAATTCTGTCCAGAATGGGGACATTCCCTTAAAGAGGAGCTTTTGTTTTCCTGTGCCTCACATGGTGACGAGGGCAAACACAATCTCTTTTCATGCATTTAAGGTTTTGATGAGGACTTCTGAAAGTTTAGGAAGATATCGATAACAACAGTTTGGAGCGCAACAGAATGGCTTAGAAGCAATCAGGCTAAAAACAGTGACTGTTGTTAAGTCTTATTAGTTTGAGGATGGTCTGGTTGACTGACTTGGAAAGACCCCTGTGTTAAAGAGGAGAAGCTTTAACTGATGTTTTGTTTCCTTTGAGCTGCTGCTTAGATGGTTTGCTGTTTGAGGAAGGTTTTCTGTGTTGTCATGGCTGGTGGGAGCTCTTCTGCAAGAGGTCAGCATATCCACAGCAGTGGTGGTCAGACCACGGTTGGACTTGGAGAAAACCACACATCTCGTAAGGGTGCTATTTTAACTGGCTAATATGTTGTTATCCAGGTAGGTCATGTGAAATTGTTTGCTTAAGATTTATTAATCTGTAATTGGGTAAGCAAACAGTACTATTTGTCACATTTCCAGGTAAGATAGCAAATAAAAGTGGCTGATCCCTCCTATATGAAGGGCTAGCAGTAATGGTGGAAACAGTTGGGTTGCGCACAGACAGAATACAAGAATAAAAACTTTCTACTTTTTCTCTTTTCCAGACATGGGTTGTCTGTTTTCAGATGCTACGGGCCATAAACCTTGGCAATATAAAAGCAATGCAATTGACTGCAAGGAGGCTGGAAGCCTTAAGAACAGGTTTCCTCTTCCCTTGCCCCCCATCAAGACATGATGAATCAGTAGGTTGAGACCACGACTGATGTTGAGATGCACAGTCATCTCATCTTTTACAGGATTTATTATGAAGTGAGTTATTCTTCAGCATGGGTCTTAGTATTTGAATCTATCCCTGAGTCTTCCTCTAGTTTATTAATGGGCTGCAGTGCTGCCATCACCATGGTATTCTGCTACCTCTTCCCCTGTGAACACTGCAAAACCGCATGTTGATGGAATTTATATTTTTAATTCTCCACGCCTATACGTATAAAAAGGGTTTGCAAAACCACGGGGGAACACAAACACAAGGACAATCTGGTATTGAGAAATGACTAGGGTTACTGTGTTTTTTTGTTTGGTTTTAATGCTCTTTCTTTATGCTATTATACTGCAGCCATCATTGGTTCAATACCTGCTCCTAGGTAGACACCAGAACACCAGATGGATTACGCACTTTACAGCACTAATGATAGTGGCTGATAATGTGTGCAAATCTCCCTTTCACTGATTGTTCAAGGCAGTTAAGAAATACTGAATACAGCTGTACATAATTACACTTCTTTTGAAACTGAACCAGCCTGTGAAATTTCTGTTCCTGGAAAATGGTCAAAATTAGTCAATAACAAAAACAAAACAAACAAACAACAAAACCCCAAACCCTTTGCATGTACTTAGTTGATGGTATATTGTGACATTCTGTTTCTTAGATGCAAGGCTTTCTTGCCAGCTCTATTGAGACTTAAAGGAGGGGGGAAAATAACTGCATAATGAAATGACAAAAAGGTGGTTTTGCTGCAGGTGTAGGAAGATGCTGATTTGACAATACTCTGTGCATATGCACTTTTTAATGTCAGAATGAGTTTACCTAGGATTAAGTATGTACGTGTCTTAGTGTGTTCCAGGTATATGAAGGGACATTCCCTCTTTCTACCCACTCCCTGTTTCTTTCACATGTTTCTTTGAGTTACTGTAAGATCAGCTTTTGAAATTATCTTTTTTGGCTTGTTTATCCTCACCTTTTTTCTTTCTTCTGTCATTCTGCAAAATTTCATCTTCTAAACTACTGAATAAAACAAGATCCAAGTTTTATTAGGTTTTACATTCTCTTTCCCCAGTTTTTCTCCTGTTGAAACCTGCCAATCACTTTTAAAGCCTACATTGGGCTTTTCTGCAGCACAGGAGATATCATTAAGGCTTTAAACCCACTAATGAGGGAAATGTGCGCTGCTTGAAGGCTCCTGCAATATTAACCACATCCAATTATGTTAGGTAAACGTATGAGTATAGTCAAAACAGGATGAAAGCATATCTTTCTATTCAGGCCAAAAGCGGTCTTCCGAGCCAATCTTTCATCAAACTTACATTGGCTATTTATTTACTGGTTTCACAGCAGCACTTTTTTTTTTTTTTTTTTTAATACTGCAGTGCTGAAGACAAACAACACTTATAGACAGGAAAGGACTATCTATTCCCAGGACTCTGTTCCTTATTTAAAGAACATGTTTTATTGCTGGATAGAATATGTGAAATCTTAAGGCTGATAAATATTTTTCCTGTTTAAATACAGCATTGCTTCCTTATCTAGTCCTGTCTTTAGCCAGCTGTGTTATGAGTAGGTGTGATATATGTGAAGATGCAGTTCGTGCTGGTCTTTCCTGGTCCCGGCCTTTGATTTCTGTTAATTTGTTATTTTTTAAGGGTAGGTTCAACTTTTCCTACCTCTTTGGACATATTTGGTGGGATTATTTTTTCTGAAGCTTATTCAGTCTAATAGCAGAGGTTTCTAACAGTCCCTCATTTCTGATTTCTGAAACCTCTATTTGTCAGTAGCAGACTAGTTGTTTTGTTTACATTTTTCTCTCTTTTCCCTGTTCTTGATGTGTAGCAGAGTGTAATGGGTTTTGATTCCTGCCTTTCCCAGCCTGCTTTTGTTAGGAGAAGACTGATTAGTTTATCACTTATTCCAGAATAGATATGGGCTCGTATCACAATGCTCAACTTGGCCTTGTGCAAGTGAAGTTCATTTCTCATCAGCGAGAGTTAATGTGATACATGCGGACACTGTTATAATAATCTTTGGAAGCCTCTGCCATTCATTTTAAGTCTTTTGAAAGCAGCATTGTCATCTCAAAAATACGGGAAATAATTCTCTCTTTAGTCGTTCCTTCTGATCACTTAATCTATTTACCTGCCTTTGTATTTATATTTGAATTTAAACATATGAAAGTTGTCTTTGTCTTTTTTTGTTTATTTGGTTTTTTTTGTGGTAATGATAATATTCCTGTGTAGCACAATGCTAATAACCTTTTGGTAAGATATCTTAGTTGGACTTACCATTCCAACAGCAAGACCTACAGATTGGATCATGTGAGCATTCCTCATCTGGTTCAGCTCAGAAGCTAATCCATTTTGGTTTATGCATCAATGCTGACTTTTTCAGAACTACACAGGCAGGCTTGGCACTGAAGCAGATGATGAGCGCTTATATGAGCTCTCTACCAGCTCAGTTTCAATGGTGGTAATCTCCAACGGATGGGGAGTGTCGAACGGCTGATGGAGTAGTAGCATCTTAAATTGATGCAGCTGGTTTTGTACCGGTTCTCTGGCCATGGCCTGGAAAGTTCTTCTCTGATCTTTGCAAAATTACCTAGCAATTAACTCCAGAAGGTTTGTTCTGAGCGATCCTATTTTTTTGCTTGTGATCGTACACCATGTCATGTTCATTCTGCAAAAGTAAAACCTCCATGGGAAAGGGTGTTTAGAGATGATGTGCTCCTTACCACTGCCAATGTGTTGCAGCTATAAATCTCACGAAGTGTAAGTGAAAAATGAGTCAGCGGGTCTTATATCAGTCTCTAGTGAGAATTCTTCTTTGTTTATATAACAACCACGTATCTTGGCACCATTTGTTGTGAATGGTTGATAGCAAATATTCGGCTGACGTGAGCCTTAGGAAGGGGACAGGCTGCAGGGTGTTCCGCAGGTGCTGGGGAAGTGCTGCCCTGTGCACACAGTGCTCCCCACCACAACCAAAGAAACTTGCAGAGCCCTTTGCCAGCGCCGCTGACTTTTCATCAGCATTAAATTCACCACACTTAAGGGAAAAAGAAAAGAGGAAGAGAGGTCTAAAATTCAAGTCTTCACAGTGCGTAGCTTGCTCCCAGCTCTCCGGTATAACAAGTGCTCCCTACTTTGAGCACACCTGGCCGCTGCTCATTTTCATATTGGTTCACCTGTTTCTGAAGGCTTGGTGATAGTGAGAGGTTTAGCCACACAGACACATATGCTGCAGCAGTTATATATACACAGACCAGGAAACAGCTATCCTGCAGCAAAAGAAAAGGATTGTTGATCATCGTTAATTATTTACTCCTGCTAGTCTCGTCTCACTACTGTTAAGCAATAGAAACTAAAATAACTACATTATTTACTGAAATAATGTCCCATTCTTCTTCTTTTCCTCTCACACTTGCTCTTGGGGAAATAAATAGTAAAAACAAGCACTATCTTGCACCATTCTCCTCTGCTAGATTAATTGTAAGTTGAAGATACACAAGATATTATTTTTTTCCGTTTTCAATGTAATTGCAAAGGACAGTTTCCCCATTTCCTTTTCCATTTTCAGTATGCGCATTTAGATGAAGCTAAAACTGCACTCTTGCACTTTTTATGCGGCTTCCCTAAAATAATTCTGAATAATTTAATAATGGCTCAGAAACATTCCAGTTTAACCAGTCGTTGACCTTCAGTCACATTTTAATGTCATCTGACTATACTGGTATTTCATCAGTTGCAAAGGAACTGTATTGTAGCAGAGGCAATGGTGATATCTATAATTAAAGTTGCCCTATGTGTCCCGTTACAATGTTTACCTTTCGGAAGTTTATCAAATTTTAACTGAATCAATTAATATTTTCCATTTAGAATTTTTCAAGCAAAATGGTCTTGCTATTTCGCAGAAGAAGCCTAGGGAAAAGCTCGGGTTATTTATCTGCTGTGGGGAAAAATAAATCTAAAGTCCTTTTTTTTGACTTTGGCTTTGATTGCTCTGGTGTAAGGGCTGGAAACAAACAAACAAAACCACAACAAAACAAACAAACAAAATTTTGAAAATCTGACCAAACTGTTGAAGTTTATATGTCTCTGAAGAATCTCACTAAACACAGAATCAACAAACATTATTAAATACCAAGAAAACACACTTGCAAGGCTCTACAGATCACAGACTTCTTCTACAAGTTGTAATGTGAACTTTATGTCTAGAGATTGAAAATTCTGAGTTTCTGACTGAATCATATCACATGAAAGATTTTTTTTAAAAAATACGTAATATTAAAACCTTTCAAGACTTTATTTTCTTTTAAAATGTTACATTTGCAAAATCAAACAGAGGTGCTGTGAGGAAAAATAGTATAGGGTAACATAGCTAAAGAATTTGACCAGTTTTTGTAGATGCTTTAGGATACAAAGACCATGCGAAGTCTGAGATTTTTCAAACCTTTTAGCGATTTATTTTGCTCTTCTGGTTTCCTCCTAATATAATCTTAATTGGCTGCAGTAGAAATATATGGAATGCTATATTGACAGCATCAAGAATGAAAACAAACATAACCGGCAAACAAACCAAACCCAACCGAACAACAACAACAAACCAACCTTACATAGCCCTTAATTTTTTCTGAGATGTGATTAGGAAATATGTGGAAGATAGTGGTTTCATGTTGTGGCTGATTTTAAAGAGTTGAAAGATTAAATAAAAATAAAAAGCTGATTAGAATGTAAATGTAAAGTCGAAGTTGGTCCAATTTGTGAAGTTATTCTATTCCAAAAACATATATAACAATATATTTTGCCAGAACTTTTCTCCATTTTTTTTTCTTCTGGAAAGCCTGGTAGAACAAATTGATTTAGCAGTATTTCTAGTTTCTCTCAACTACAGAGCTTAGTTAAGTTTTTCTAACCAGCTCTGGTTTTATTTTGTTTAATGTTTGATTTGAGTTTTGAGAGGGAACATCTTCTCCCCAATTGGTGTTAGACCATGTAAGATTAGACACTCTCTGGATGCCCTGGCTGCCAGGTGGTGCAGATTTGTTTTTTTCCTCCTTGGTGGTCAAACGGGGCAGCTCTTATTTCCTCACTTCTTTCAGCTCTTAGTGCTTATTGTAGCTTTTATATTATATTGGCAGTTCACAGTCAGTTTTTGCTGTAAGAACTTAGGCTGGTCCCATGGTTACGATTTATTCTAAGTAAAAATTTCAGCAGGATTTTAGACATGTTGCAGAAGGTTACTTTTTCAATTTCAAGATCCCTTTTATTTATCAGGCTGTTGGATGCTGTGGGGATTCAGCACCAACCTCAGATGTGGGAGAAGCAGCTGTGCAGATGCAAAACAAATTCTTGTGATATCAGAACTCATGCTGCACTGGCCAGCACTGATTTTTGGCAACTAAAACCCCTTTCTTTCTCTTTCTCCCACCCACCAGTAAAGCCGGGCTTGGAAGTGCAGATACAGATAGCCTGCAAAAACACTAGGTGCATGTAAGTACTGGAGTCCTGTGTCCAGCTCTGGAGCCCTCAGCACAGGAAAGACATGGACCTGTTGGAGAGGGGCCAGAGGAGGCCACAGAAATTATCAGAGGGCTGGAACAGCTCTGCTGTGAGGACAGGCTGGGAGAGTTGGGGTTGTTCAGCCTGGAGAAGAGAAGGCTCTGGGGAGACCTTATTGTGGTCTTTCAGTGCTTAACAGGGGTCTATAAGAACGATGGGGTCAGACTTTTAGCAGGGCCTGTTACAACAGAACAAGGGGTAATGGTTTTAAACTAAAGGAGGGGAGATTCAGATGCCCCATCCCTGGAGACATTCATGGCCAGGCTGGATGGGGCTCTGGGCAACCTGATCTGGCAGTGGCTGGCAATGCTGTGCTTGATGCACCCAGGACACAGTTGGCCCTCGTGGCTGCCAGGGCACTGTTGGCTCATGTTAAGCTTCCTGTCAACCAGAACCCCAAGATCCGTCTCTGCGAAGCTGCTCTCCAGCATCTCGTCCTCCAGCCTGTATGTACAGCCAGGGTTGCCACGTCCCAGGTGCAAAATCCAGCACTTGCCTGTGTTGAACTTCATGTGGTTGACAGCACAGTAAAACTGAAGCGATGGGGTGGTGAAACATGCCCTCCAAATGCTGTGTCACCTGAAGGAGGCCTGTTTTGCAAGAAAGAGATCAGTGAGCTCTGGAGCATGGGCTCCAATCTGTGGGGTTTTTGGTTGTTTTAAAATTTTATCTTATCCTAGAACTCTTAAGATGACAAGATACGGTAATGTGCTTTACGCTTCATAATCTGCACTGCTTGCTATTACAAGCCTAATATGTTTGAGAATGCAAAAGTAGCTGATACTGTTAATTTATTTTGAACAAGGTACTTGCTGGTACTCAGAGGAGCATTTTAGCTGCACTCCTTGAAGAAATCAGAGCAATGTGAGGAACAGTCTGGGTACAGGTTGTTTGGCAAGTGAGACTGCTTTACTGCAATTACCATCTCCAGGGAACTTGTGATAAGTCCTGTAATATCTGTATGCAATAGTACTATATTATTGTTGAAATTGTCTTATGACAAACACTTCTCAATGTGTTCAAATTAATTTGTGAGAGTCAAATGAACAAACATTATTTCATATAAACATTATTAGCATGTTTTGACATGCTTTGATAAATTAGGGTTTATTATTTTTGCTTGATTGGAACCAGACAAATAACCACAAATGTAAAATCTTGGAACATAAAATCCTGGAAGTTTGCTATGCAACTGCTTACAAAGTTTTATAGCCTAGCTCTTCTTGAGGGACAAATAAATGAGAAATGAAAGTTGCTACTATTATCGGGAAAATGCATTAGTGTTTTGACAGATAGATGTGGAGATCTTAATGCGCGAAGTTTGTTTTTTCCCTGATGTGTATTAAATAAATATACACTTAATGTAATTAGAAAAAATTGTGAAGTAGCAGGCAGGGAATTTGAATTCTTCAGTTAAGCAGTTATTGCAAATGTGATTTGTTGACAGCTTGTTGTGCTGCCATTACAGATGACCTGGAGTTTTCTTTCTGAATGACTTTTCAAAGGAAAGCTAACATAAAAAGAGACATATTTGGCCAGGGAGTGCTCTGTCTCTGTTTAGCAGCAGATGCTTAGAGAAAAAGCAGAAGAACAGGGCAAGTGCAGAGCAGTATTTCCTATCGAATAGCCCCCTAACATCTGACCATCCATGGCTGACTTCCTGATCTGGAAGTAGCATCTATGTTTTTAATTTTTAATACCTCTTTTCTTCCATTATTTTTATTTAAAGAGCATCTTGAACCTATTTGTATTTTGGAAAATTGTGAGGAGTCTTCATAAGCAAACTTTCATCTGCATTGTTTGACATTGTTTTCAAATTTTCATTTTGGCATTGGGGGAAAAAAGGTAAAATAATTTTTCCTTTAGCTGTTTTGTGTATATTGGAAATTATTAGTCTGAAATACTGATTCCGAATCTTCTATTTCAAATTAGACAAATGACTGTTTAAAGAATATTTTGTTTATCAGGATTTTGTCACACAGGAAACGGGGCATTAGGCAACAACTTTTAGGTGCTGTATGGGAACTTGGAAGACTGATAGAAGCTCTGAAAAGACTCAGCTTTTGGTCATAGGTTACTTAACTCACTTGTTTACTTTTAATGTTTCTCAGTGCTTTGAGATTTTAAGCTAGATTGGCCTTTTAATAGTTTTATATCTATATTACAACATATGAGTGAAAGAGGTCAAACCAAAATTGTCAATAAAATATGAAATACATGAATAAGTGGTACTTTTTATATTTTTTTTGCTCTGAAGAAGTTTTGCATACAAGTAATACTTTTAAACTAAGCCATTGGTAGGTCTCCCCTTCACCTGACTAGCTTGCCTCTGCTAGTAATCAGCAAGTCTTAAGCATTTAATGCCCATTTGAGGAGCTTAATTTGAAAATATAGATTAAAGCCCCTTTGCTCAGCCATACCTAGTGCTTGGAAGTGTCTTGAGTCCCTTATAACTGGTAATTTCAACACCAACGTTTCTCAGGCACCTGCAGTTTGTTTTTTTTTTTTAAGCATTGTCAAAAGTAGCTTGGTGCGAAAGTGCTTAGCGGTTTTGAGACCTACCTCATGTTCAGCCTAGGAGACATATGATGTTTCAAGAGATGGACCTCACAGGTACCTTCAAAACTGGCTGGTGATTTAGGCTCTGAATAAAAAGTAGCAGCAGCAAACATGTTCCTTTGATTCACAAGAGAAGGTGATGGAACTGGGCCTCTTCAGTACAGGTCATAGCTCCTAGGGGAGCTGCCCAGACTGCATGTAAAAGACTTTAATGCATTTTTCTCCTGGAAATTGTTCCAAAGTGCTCATCTGATCTCTCTGGTAGCTGCCCTACCTAGCAACCTACAGGTGATTCTTGGGGAAAATGCATTAGCAGTCTTATGTGTTGGAGCTACTCCACATTCCATGTAGAGTCACCGGGATTAGAGAGGCCAAGGTTTCAGATACTACTAAAAATATTGCTGATCACAGAGGCCAAGGTTTCAGATACTACTACAAAATATTACCAATGTGTCTTTATCTAATGATAGTTTTATATAAACAGACCTTGGAGAGGGACTTGGACTGTCGCCCATTTCACAAAGGGAAGGAATGCTCTAAGTCCAGTCTCAGTTCACTCCTAAGTATTCTCTGGCTCCTGCTGTGATAGTTCTTTCCTTCTTCATTATTCTTATTTCCTTACTCTTCTTCCCATCTTTCTTGTCAGGAGGGAATTACAACTTCTTTTCCCCATATGTGAGTTTGGTTTCCTCAGCCACGTTATGAAAGGGAGTCACCACCATGACTTTGTTTCACTATTCAGTTGGAATAAAGGGAGTAATCCCTGATCACAGCTGTAGTGGCCTCTCTGCTGGAGCACGTTGTCTTATGATGTCCGTGAGAAGGATGGTGGTGGGGCCCTAGGGTGGTGTGAGGCTGTTCAGGTACTGCTGTCATGGCAGCTTGGACAAGTCTGTGCTCAGCTTTGGTGAATCCTCTTCTGAGGCATCCAGCTGTAGACCCAAGGCATTTGGGTCAGGACTACAGCAGGCGTAAGTACTGTAAGTACTTACAGTCTCCCTTAGTATTATCCAGAATCCCCAAGGGAGCTGCAGTGATGTCTCTAAATGAGCAGACTGTGGAATATTATGTTCCTATGTAATAAAAAGATCTAGCCCAGGTTCTTAAGGGCATTACCTGCTATTCCTATGTACACCAATGTTTGAAAGCATGGGAATGTATCTGTAGCAAAAGTTATTTGGGACTGTTTTTCTCCAAAATCTCACTACAATCTGTAAAAGGAACCTTCTCGTCCTCAACCTTTCCTTTAGGAAAAGTGCGCATAAACAGAGAGGGTTTGTGACTTCATCCAACATTAAAAAGTCCAGTTACATCAGCTGCAAAGTAGATTTAAATGTTGTATTTAAAACTCTGCTTCTCAGCACAGCAGAAACTGTGCATAGAGCACAGGTTCTCTAGGACAACCTGAATTTGTTTGTAATACCAAAACTCCTAATTAATTAACATTGAATACTTTTTTTCTTTGGGTTGATTGTAATGACCCCAAATGTGCAAACTGACCCCTGTATGCAAACTGATGAAGGCATGGACTTAATTTGATCTTGCTTACACCAACAAATGGAATGATGTGTGACTTGAATCAGTGTAGGTCAGACTGCAGGAGGCCATGTGTGTTTATTTTAGCATTTATGAATGGTTATATTTACCTCATTGCAAGGACTCGCTTTGGTTTCTATTGACAAAACCGTGACTTAAGAGAATGTTTGCAAAGACAAGAACAGATGTTTCCAGGCTGCTTGCCACAGACAGGAAAAAAAGTCAGTATTTACTTGTAAGCTGGTCTTGGCTGTGCCATTTTTCCAATGAGTAGTGATGAACAGTAGCCATTAGTCAGTTGCTGAAGATCCTGACTTGACAACAGAAGAATGGGCTTGGAGATGCCTTTTTGTATGGTCTGAGCTATACAGTAGAGTGGGAGACAATTACTGTAATCACTGAAACCAATTCTACCTTCTAACACTCTTTTGAAGTATCTTAATGACCAAGGAGAACCTTAAAAGCTTAATGAAATAGGTAATAGGTAATATTTTCTCCCTTTCCCCACAAGCATGTTAGTTTCAAATTAGGCGAAAAACTTTTACTAGACACTTTTATGAAATTACAAAGCAACTTAGGCTCTTTGGAGTTAGTTTGGTGATTCTTTTGTTTCCTTCTGCAGGCACAAGAATACCTTCTAAATCATAGATATTAAAATCAGGCTTGTTTTAAATGGTGTTTTATAGAGGCAAGTGTAATAGACTATCAGCAGGGTTAATGATGATCTGGGAGGGTTTTTGGGAAAACATTTGTGAAGAAATGTGTGTGCACACAGTTTTAATGGGCAAGGGAGGACTGACTTCAGCCACCCAGGAGCAGCAGTACAGGGTGTGCAGCATGTGAGGATTTAGATATGGAGTTTTGGAAAGGCAAATGAAGAGTGAGCCTACTATGGGAGAGACCACACC
Source organism: Pampusana beccarii (assembly GCA_013399365.1). NCBI lineage: Eukaryota > Metazoa > Chordata > Aves > Columbiformes > Columbidae > Pampusana > Pampusana beccarii. The sequence continues at coordinate 1,601,745 of VWYH01009266.1, forward strand.
TGTGTGTAGTGACTGTCTCCAGTGTTATATGGGTGGGTGGAACACAGTGGTCTCCCACACTGGGGCACGGTGCTCCGTGGGCCATGCCAGGCCTTATCCTCCGTCAGGGCTGTGATCTTTGGGTAAGGAGTTAAGCCTTGCTCCAATATGATGATGATTCGTGAAAAGTGATACACGTTTTGAAGAGATGTGGCTATAACATCTGTGTAAGCAGGAACCTGCTAGATCGAAATGATAATGAACTAGATTAACTAATTAACTACATGCAACTTAGTGCTCTCCTGGTTCAACGAGAAGCCATTACACAAAGCCTTTGTCATGAATACAGAGAGAGCGGAGCATGACTTCTCTTACAAAACACCAAGCAAGTTTGAAGAAATATACTGTATCAGTTTACCACCAGGGAATTTTTAAAGCTAATATATGGAGGCATCTTCTGCCTTCTTACTTTCGTGATCCACTTACTGCAGACTTGGTAAGATTTTTTTTATCATTTCTTTTTCAGTAGGACATTATGTTGATCTGTAAATGTCATGCCTCTGCCACTAGCTAGGTGAAATACCATCTCAGCAGTTCATGGACCTACTGGTTCCACCTGCTGGCTGAAATGGTGGTGATGACCTGTCAGTCAAGCGTGTTTGAACAAGTAATCTTATGAACAGATTTTACAAACAGTTCCTGTCTGAGGGTTGGGGATAGAGCCTTCTCTTTGTGTGACAAACTTTCTCACTTTCTTGCTGTTTTTTCATCAAATTTCATCTCATTAAATTCAATTTTAAAATGCAGTTTCTAAAGCAGGATGGCAATACGTAATCACAAGTGCACTTTTAGCAAAAGGAGGACAGTAACCCTCTTTGAAAATAAGAAGATGAACAAATTAACCCACTGATGATCAAGTGCTACTGCCTGCTTATCACTTCTGGAGATCACCCAGGGACAGAAAGCCCAGACAGACCCATTTCTCCTAGAGCTATTGCAGATACTGCATGGCATGCCTGAGGTCTGGGAGAAGGACAATGCCTCATATTGGGAATATACCCAGAAATTTCCCCAAGGAGAGAAAAGGGCAGCGGTGGGGTGAACCCGGAGCTGGACATAGCCCTGGATACTTCAGTGTCCACAGGTACAGAAGACAGGCTCGAGGTTAGGAGAGTGAATGGGTCTCATTACCACAGGTTGTAGGTTTGAGACTAGGGCTAGAGTTCAGGGGAGAGCGGGCATGGGATTCAAGTTAAAGCTGGAATCTGCAAAGCCTGTAGGGCTAGAAGAAAGCTGAGGACTTACATGAAGGCAAATGTTTGTTCGGTATGACTAATGCCAGAATTAGTGTTGGAGTTGCTGTTAGGATTTGGGAATTGGAGTGCTCTAGAGCTTAGTTACTTATTTGAATCTCACCAGGCTTTCAGTGCTGTGGGTTGGCTCCAGCAGAAGTAAATCTTTTTTGATTGGTTTTGTTACTACCAGGCTATGATTAAGTCTAAGTTTAAGATAACAAGGTTTCTGAGATCCTGTTTTATAGAATTTCATTTCTTGCTGTGTTGTCAAAGCATGTGGAGTAGATTAGCAGCTGGTTCTATGGAGGTGAATGGTTTATATTGTAGGTTTTGGAGTTAGTAGGCTTTTAAAGGTTTTTAGAGGTGCCCCTTAGGTTCTTTGAAGAATCAACTGTTCAGCATATTTTAAGAGTGTGTGGCAGCATTAACTTTCTTTTGCTGCTTGCAAATGTGCATCCTCATTTTTCTACCAAAGGAAGAGCAGAAGGTTTCTGAAGGAACATTGTGGTGCTGCTACACTTCCTCATTGCTGACTGCCAGAGGTTCAGTCTAGCCTGCTAATAATAAATGCAAAAAAGGAGCAAATGATTTATGAATCACACAAGGCTACAGTTATACTGCAGAATAAAACAGGGACAGATTATTAGTGCATGAGTAGGTCCTATAGATGTCCATACTGACATGCTTCTTAGCATGTCATTGTCCTGTATCAATTAGTTGTCCCCCAGGCATGCTCTGGGCACAGTTAAGGAGCTGAACATGCACCATGACCATACGCAGGTTGGATATGGCCGTTGTCTTTGGGAAGGTGATTTAATTTCAGTGACAAGAGGTGTTCTGTACCACTTGGCCTCAGAGCCAGAGAAGAGTCGCTTGCCTAAATTATTTAGTAATACACAGCAAGCCAAATTCACTCAGGGACAAATAAGCCAATAACTGGGTCTGAAGGGTCAGCCTGAGGAACAGCTTAATGGGGAGGGAATTCTCACATCAATTGCAAAGATGCTGCTCATCTGCAAACATTGTTTTCTGCTCTCTCTTTTAAAAGATTTGTTTGGAAGCAAATCTTTCCAATTTTCTTTGTTCTTTCTGTTTGTGATTGTGGGAACTGTGTAGCACTTGCAGGTATGCTGCAGCACATTACCATGCTGCCAGTAGTTTTCATGCAGCGTTACTGTTCTGTGGTCAGAAATGGTTGATTACACAGGAGAAGGAAGCGCAGAGCAGTTGTTGGGTATTTAGATAATTCTAGATGGAATATGAGTCTCATTGCATTTGACTTAAAAGCAACCTCCTTCCCTGCCTAAAAACAAAAATCCCACCCTTGAAAATATTACAACTGCCTTCCATGGTAATTTTTCTAGTGTTTTTTATAGGCTCAAGAAATCTCAGATAGTGCTCAGATAGCGCTTCATCCATTCAGAGAGAGGTGACACTTCATCTTTCACTAAGATACTTCAGGCTCATTCTCATACCAAATCCATTTTCATTCCTGCTGTATGAACCTGTAACATAGGTTATGCAATTAGGAGGAAAGTGTTTGCAGAATGATAAGGAAAACCTGATAAATGAAATCCACTATACGCTGTCAGTCACGCTGATGCTATTCCAATAAACACAAACATGTTTTTGTGTTCCTAGTTTAAAGAGACAGAGTAAAATAATTTATGGCCAAAATTGTCTTTCCTTCCTTGCAGCGTTTATATGTATATAGTACTGTATACACCAAAAATACGTTAAAGGAGCATTACTGACATGAAGTAGAGTGCTAAAAAGGCAATACTATTGTTAGTGTCATAGTTATAGCATTATGGTTAACAAGCTTTTTGTTCAGTAACTGAGCCCCTCTCTGTGAATGTGCTATATACAGTCTATGCAATTAGGAGAAATTTTTAGGGTGAATGTTTGGTTTTAGGAAGGGGTTTTGCTTTCAAGGCAAATGCAGTTAGATTTATATCACATCTGTTATTATCTAAGTGGAGCCTTGTCTTCCAAAGGAGACTTGTCTTATAGAGTGCACAGATTGGGCAACCTTCAATTTAGGAGTGGATGAAAAATACTTTTTCAAGTGTTGCCCTATAATTTTTTCCTTTTTTTTTTTTTTTTTTTTTTCCCTGTACACTGTTCAAACCCTGCTTGGAAGACAAAATCAGTCATTTCCTTGTGTGAATTGTTATTCTGCTCTTTCACTGTAGCTTCTGAGTGCCTCAGAAATGTTAATGTATTGTTAGCCGTTCCAAGGAGGTGGTGTGATATCTCCACTTTATAAATCAGGATTGAAGGCTGGTGGGTTTAAGCACAGGTCCGGGAATGTTTGCTAATTTGGGGGCTCCATTCAATGACCTGATTTCTTGGCCTAATGCTTTTCACGTGATCAGGGCGCATTCTCTGTTGTTGATTTCAGTGGCATTAGTGAGTGCTCAGGAGGTTTGCAATTTAGGCCTCAGGGCTTGAAACTGAAGACCAAAGATGTAAGGAATACTTATTTGGTGACCAGCTGAGCCAAGATTTAGTGTAAAGTGCTTCCCTAGCAGCACGTAAGAACTGTGGAGCAGAGGTTAGCACACAGTACTTTCTCCAAGAATGACGGTCATTTCCAGTTGTCCAGAGCCTCTTTCTTCTGCTTCTACTATGCCTTGAAAATCTGTAACAAATGAGGCAGCACTCCAGTGAGTGTTGGTCTCTCTAGCTGCCCTCCTGATCCTCAGAACAGATACCTACTGACAAGTTAGAAATCAGATCATTTATTTAAAGAGGATGTTCAGAGAAAACAGTCCAAACCACTTCAGCTTTGACAGCCTGTCCCAAGTGTTCCTTGTTATTGCACAAAATAGAATAGTTTATGTATACATTAAAAAGTGCCTATATTTTATCTTACAGTAGTCATCTGATGAGAGTACCTGAGTCAGGCTCTTCCTTCAGCTTGGTATCCTAATACGTATTCTTCTCTTGAAAACAGCTCATCTTTGCACAGAACTGGTCTGTAGTGTCATCTCAGTGACATCAGTTTACTACACTGAGAATGTAAAACTATCCCATTAGCCTGTTTGCAATATAAAATAGGCTTCTGCATTTTACAGGCTGATACAGTGTAGCAAGATTCTGGCAAGTGTAAAGGAAAAAGGTGTTAAGGAGAGCTGGCAGCTCCTTAAAGAAAAGATATTAAGTGCAAACTCTTCCAATAAGGAGGAAAGTTAAGGAAGTGCAGTAGAAGACCAGTCTAGGTAAATTGTCAGCTCTTCACAGCCCCTGAAGAGAAGACTTTTTTAATTTTTTCGGAGTGGGAAGTAGTTCAGATTTCCAAGAACAAGGATAAAAACCCAGCACATAGGGACAATAAAATCAGAAGTCTTGAGGCACAAAATGAGGTTAAAGCATCCAAGTGTTTAACAGGTCAGAAGAACTCATTTTTCATGTACATTAGTAATGAAAGAAAGACTGAAAGAAAATATTAGAGGTGAAAGTGATCAACAGATGGCATTGGGAAGGCCAAAGTGTCTTTGGTTTGCTTGGATCGTTCCCAGTAAAGTGGATGCTGCTGCTACTGGTAACATGGGGGACTGTGCAGCCACTGCTACCCTGGGCAGGTAGGCAGGGGCCTAGGGGACAGAAAATCTAGTGTGTGCAAATAAGTGTCTCTGTACAGCCTGATATCTACGTATGCTTTCCACCTCCACCCACCCTAATTAGGATGATTTGTCAGGAGAACATGGCTGTACAATACCTGAAATACTGACTGAAGGTGACTTGGAAAGCGTTTGGGATCAGTCCACTGTCAGAAGGGAAGCATGAGCTGAGAGGGTCCCAGAGGCGGCTTATTTGCAAGTGCTGTTCTGTACTTCTGTTACTGGGTTAGATGGTGGCACTGAGTGCGATAACAATTTATATAGAAGGCACTAAGCTGCTAAGGATGAAAGATGCTATGAAAGGGCTACAATTCAAAGTGGTCGTGATCAGTTGGAGAAGAAATCCTGAAAAGAATGGTCATAGTTCAACAAGGACGTGTTCCATCTACGACTCTTAGGAGTAACCAACTTTAATGATAAAGGCTGGGGAACAACTTCCTAGGGACTAATTGTTCAGCAAAAAGTCTGAGAGTTGCAGGGAACCACAAGCAAGTACACGAGTCAACATTGTCATGTTGTGGTGTGTTGTATTTTGGGATGAACAGAGAGGGATATAGCCTGCAGAACAAAAGAAAAAACAAATCGTCCTTGACTGAAGTACCATGTTAAGTCACAGGGACTATACCTTGAGAAAGATGTAAATCAACAAGACTATGCAGAGGGACAGCAACGAGACTGAACAAATGGTCCCAGATAATATGCCTGATACATATGCATTGAGTGAATTGGTGTTATTTGGGCTAGATGGCAGCAATATGATTAGTGGTTATTGTAGCCTTCTGCATAGATGGGCTGCTGCAAAGAGAAGAGAATAACCTATGTTCTGTGCCTGTGTTAGCATAAAGTCTAAAGACCATAAGTTCCAACAAGGGAGATCCTGCTACCGTGGTAAAAGTAGTCCAGTACTGAAAGACTTTCTGTGGGGATGGTATTGAATCTCCATTTTTGGAGTCCTTCAAGAATAATTAGGAAACATCCTCTGGCAATAACTGAAATTGTAGTAGATTCTGCTGTGGGGCTGGGCATCTTCTGACACCTCTTCCAGGTGTTTTTGTGTTGTTTTCTGACACGCGTCCTCTTTCATCTTTTTTATCCTTTCAGTCTCTGGTGAATATCACTATTTTCTGGATAGAGATTTTGTAGTTGATAGGGGGATTAAAATTTAGCAAATCCATAGCCTTATTCTTGGTACGGAACTTCATGGGACTGTGCTTTAAACTACAGTGTTTGACTGTAGGCTGAAGCTTTAAGAGTCCCAGGCCACAACTTCTTATTGAGAGTGTGCCTTATAGATAGAGTGAGGACTAGGAATTGCTTTCTAATCGACATATTTTCTAAAGACTTTTAAAATGCGTGTAGCAGTCTGACATACCAGCTGTCACCAGAAATCGTGTCCCCTACTGACACTCACGTGCAGTGCGTTGGCACTCACGTCGCACAGAGAGGGAGTGTTGACAGGTCCTCTTGCTAGTCACCTTGGAAAGGCAGGAAAGAAGCCAGGGTTCAGCAAAGGAGAACTGGCAGTCTCAGGAGAACACCAGGAATGGCAGAACCAGAACAGTCTGAGCAAGGAGTTACTGGACTGGCCCTGGGGGTTTTTTTTTGCAAGTCCAAGAGGAAATGTGTGCAGGAAAAGAGAAATTTTCTCTAGCCTCAGCCACATTTAACTCAGTTGTTGGGACTGACTCAAACCTCTCTCATTGTAGGACAGCACTGTGGGACAATGGCATTCATGGCCAGTCTTTCCAAGTTTCAGAGTCTCAAGTAGCTCTAGTTGCATTTGTGTTAAAACTGAATCATGTTTTCTTTCAACTTAGAAGCCGAATTTGGTTTCCAAGCCAATGCTTGACAGCATCCTTTGTCTTCGTGATGACAGATGGAAGTATGTCCGGAGCCTCCTGACCCCAGCCTTCAGCGATACGAAACTGAAAGAGGTGAGATGTATGCTGCGTTGCTCTCCTAATTTAGAAGACACAATTGTTTTATTTCATACAAGCATCTACTTTATATAGCTCTATATTAAGAACACATAAAAAACTGCTACTTTGTGCCAGTTTATTTAGATCTGAAGAGCACATGCAGTTGAGCACACATACAGAGTGGTCCAGGTCATACACTGGTGAAAATCAGAATAGATCATCTGAGAGTATGATCCTCTGTCTATATATAAACCAGTTTGTCCATAAAAGTGTAGCAAACTCAAAAAGGAGCCTTACACCTTCCTCCCCCCACACCCTGTTAGGAGTAAGCTAAAGTACAGGAAAGGTTATTGCTCCCAGTTGGATCATAGCTTTTCGTGATTTGCAGAGTCAGCAGCTCTCACGTTAACACGGGAACTGCTGTCAGTCTATTTTCATTTCTCTGTCTCCTTCCCCCCTCCTCCTTTTATTCTTTAATCCTTTCATATAATAAAATAAGTCACTGGAACATAATGTCATTGCCAGATAAATACCTCTGACTGAAAATAAATGTCTATGCGCTGACCTGCTGCTAATTTCCTATAAATGTCTCAGCATTTACTTAGCCATGGGAACCCATTACCCAGTAACAAAGTCCTATTCCAGTGATACGATACCTCCTAATTAAACACAGTTAAATGATTGCTTAAAGTCTTCTTTTGGGGGAAGGTTGGGGGGGGGGGGGGGAAGGAGAAACCCCAACAACAGAAAAAAAACACGTCTTCCTTTATGTATTTTATTCTGAAAGGGAACCATGCCTCACTCTGGTGCCCAGTCCTGGGTTGTAGAATTTTCCACTGGGCAGACGCTTGTGCTGTCTTGACACGCCGCTGTCGAAATCCACAGTAACATCTAAATGTGTCTGGCTCTCCCAGCTCTATAGACAGCGGTCGCTTAGCAACGCTGGCTGTCACCTCCTTATTATGGTAAATTCTAATTGGCTGCCAGCCTGGCGGAGATGCTGATTAATCACGACTGACAATGCCATTGGTTATGCTCCTCGACATTCGCTCTGTCACCGGCTCCATCGTGAAATTTTAGCGAGGCGAGGATGTTTAAATATGCAAGCGATTAGTTGCTCGTGGCATGGTGGGGAGAGTTTTGCATTTTCCTAGCAGAAATTAATCTGCCTTACTGCAGGTCATCGGCTCTTGGCTGGCGGACTAACAAAAGGTAAAACTGCACTCCTCTCGATTTGCGGAGAGCAACCTCTGCCGGCACCAGCCGGGCAGGCTGGATGGAGGAGAGCGGTGAGGGCGAGCAGGTGGAGGCCTCGTGCTTTGGGGCTGGGCAGCCACAGGTTTTTGCAGGTTTTGACCTATTGAACCAAAGTGGGAGGAGAAGTCACAGTGGTCACTTTGCACTGCTTGGTGGTGAAGCTGCGATTGAGGGCTAGTGGTAGGAGGTAAAATAGGGAGCTGGGGAGTGCCTGGCAGCTGTCTTACATGCAAAAATTGAGACCTTTACTTTTAGCCTGATAATCAGCTTTCCCTGTGCTGCCTCTTCCAAACTCTGTGGAAGGGGAGTGATTGTGTGTGGGCTCAGGGTGATCTGGAAATGGTCACTTTCTCCTCCAAGTCTACAGAAAGTGGGAAGATGAGGCGTGAGGAAGGTCTCTCTGAAAGGCCCAACTTTGTTCCTCTGTCCCATGTCTTCACCAGAAGACCATCCATCCTTACACAGAGAGATGCTTGCGGTAATTCTATGTGAGATTGAGAACCTCTTTTGAATGAATGCACTCCTCAGCCTTGCATTTCATTTTCTACCCAAATACTTGAACAGTCCTGGGATTTGAAGTTAATGCAACTTAAGTCCTTGCCCCTGTGCTTCTTTTGCTCTCGCTTAATTTAGAAGTCATACCAGCCCTTCTCAAAGGAAATTAATGCTCATTAATTATGATCTCACTTTTTAACTCTCCCGTATTTCACATTCTCTCAGAACCTTTACAGCAGCATGGAAATAAAAATGCTATATTCTAGTATTGGCCATACTACAGAGGATGTAGGGTTATGTAGAAGACATCCTGTTTATAATAAACTCTTCATCTCTACCTCAAAAGAGCTACAAACAAGCTAGTTTTGGTGTTGATTTATTGCCCAAGAACCTGGATATGTTGTTTTATACATATTTATAAATTCTGCTAGGCATGTTCTTCATTTCTTCTCTTAAGACATTGATTCCTTTCCCACAGAGATCCGAGCTCTGACAAAGCCCCACACTAAAATCTTCCTCTGTGTGCACTCTGGATGTCTGCCTTCCCTTCGTTCCCCTATGCAAACTCTCCAGTGATGCTGGAGAGACTGCAGACCTCCTGAATGGCTTTGGACAGTGGTTCCTCTTGAGCTACTCCAAACACAGACTTCGTCTGTCTGGACACTCTGAGAGGAATGGGAGCGATTAGCCTGTGACAGAGCAATAGATGTTAACAACTCCTTGTGCTTCCCATAGCAATTGCTTCAGATAAAAGATGCACAGAGGGACCGAGCGTTGAATGTAAGTTCCTGATATCTCCATTTCAGAAACACAAGAATCTACTACTAGGCCAAAGGACAGCTTCAGCACTAGCAATAACAAAAAGCCGGTCATCCCCTCTTTCCACTCTTTGGCCTGGCTGCTGGAGGACAAAAGCCAAGACAGAGCTAAACTATGTTGCTAAGGTTTAACCCGCAATGCCCCGCAGAGGCAGCTAGCTGCTGTGGCTGGGAACAGAGGTGTACTTTGCCCACGTCTCTCCATGGAAGCAGTGTAGCGTCACTGAGAAGCTCACTAACCTTGAGGAATTTCTCCTCAGTTTGGCAAAAATCTCCAACAGCCCGTCACCAAAAGAGGAAAAATCGATCCCAGAAATTTTGAAATTTACAAAGTTACGAGCATTTAACTGAAACTAAAGGTTATAGAGCTGTCGGGTAGCCAGTGTAGTGATTGCTGGCCGTACACGGAGAGCTGTTTTCCTAACATTTTTCAAGATTTTCTGGCACCTTCTCCAGCTTTCTCTCTCTGTCTCCTCAATTTATCTTTAAAAGCTGTGCATTGTTTCACTATTGCTTTTATGGATTTCTACACATTGCATGTTCTCCCTTTCCATTTTTCTTTTTCTAACAAGTATGTAAAGATTAGTAAAGCAGTCCACTCCAACCAAAGGAAGGTTTGGCTCCAGATAACATTACATTCAAATACTATAGTGATGAGTGTAGCATAAATTAATAGACCTCTAAGCTTTATCCTACAGTAAGTTTTGGTAGCATCTCAAATGAGATTCCACTATAGTGGGTGCCAGATCTGATAATAAGCTCTTTCCAGTGTGACCTGTGAATGGACCTCATGGTGCCATTGCTATGGGAGCACTAAGAATGAGAAATGAGAGATAGGAGGCAGGAGACCCAAGAAGTTTCGCTTGCAGCTTTGCCATTGACTGCCTCTGGGTGATCTGGCAGAAGCTACTTAAATTCTCTGTGCATGTAATGGCTTTCATCTGTTAAATAGGAATAATACCAACCACTGAAAGTTGATCCAAGATGTAATTCATGAGGAACTGGGGAAGTAAAATACCTGGAGGCCCTTAAGTAAAAGATGCATTTCCCGATGTTCCTGTCATGCTCTCCTCAGTTATTATGTAATGAAACAAGCCGATACATTAGTGATCTTGCTGTACCGATCTTGATTCCCTATTTAGTATTTCTTATTTTGTGCCTTTTCTTTTTGCTGCGGTGCCTGTGATGATCCTGCAGTTCTGGACCCCTTGTCAGACTTGATAAATAGCTTTGCTCTCTTTTACAGCCAACACCAGCAGAAAACCTATTGATTTTTATTTATTCTGATGGTGCTGCAGTAGTCTTGTCATCTCCTATCAGTATGCTGGGAATCCTCTCCTCCATTAACCAACCATTAAAACAAAACAGAACACAAAAATTAAAGAAGAGAGCACAACATAATGTAGCATTGTCCTAAATAACTTGCAAAGTCGAGTTTATGTTGAGGCATTTTCTTTCAAACTAAGTGAGACACAAAGCAGAACTTGTGATAATATGGCAGAACAGTGCAGGAAAATCCTCTAGTGTCACTCTCAGGCACGCAGATCTTCCAGACCTCACTAGGCCATAGGATCTGACAGTCCAACCATTGAGGTTTCCTTGATTTGCTCTTACACTCCTTGTGCACGATGTTCAGAGGCATTTTGGAAGGGTCTCTGGAAACTGCTGTTGGCACTCAGCAATGCAGGTATGCTTACCTGAGACAAAGAAGATCATTAACGTAGAAGCTGGTATGTGAACTGTGCATGTCCTTGAGCCACAAGTCAGTGTCTGGTTGAGTTGCTCCCTTTGTTAAGTTTTGCCTATGAATAGCAGGACCCCACCATGAGCTGATGGAAACAAATCCTCTCACAAACATCTTCCTGACACTCCACTCTTTTCCTGGTTTTAGTCAGGGACTTGAAATCTGGTACAGAAGCAGTTCTTATGTTAGAGATGTACCCTTTTTCCTTCTCCTTCCCTTTGTAATTCATCAGAGTTGTGGGATAAGAGGCCCGATGTGACCTCTGCATATTGTATGTGAACAGTGATGTCTCCAGTGTGTCTATCTAGAGTGAATATGTTCCAGCCTTCTACTTTATAGTTTGGGTGCTAATGGCAGGGAAATAATAATAGTGAATACTGAGGACCACATCTAACTAGAGGAACGTGACTCTGATGCCTTTGAACAGAGCAAACATCCCTGTGCACTGTGCATACTCAGAATCAGAAACTAATTGTTGTTATGTGCCAAATAGCATATTGGCAGGATTTATACAGCAAAGCCCCTGGCATCATGAAAACCCTAACCCCAAATGCTCTTCTTTGGCAGGAAGAAAGACATTTGGACTCTGGGCTACTCTTGCTATTATATAACTGGCAGATCAAATATTTACAGGGACCATATTGTTTAGATTTTTCTTCATCCTGTTACTCTCAGCCAATCTGAACACAGAGCAGCTGGGGTTTGTTTACCCACTAAGAACTGAATCTCAGGCAGGTTATGCAGCTTCTATGTTCTGACTGGCAAATGAGAATGTATAAGTCAGTGATACCCAGGGTGGTACAGATCAACATGTGTGGTTTTGTCCCGGTTTTCAAAGTTTGGTATAGTTCACCTCCCCCAACACCATTTTTCTTGACAGTTGAACAAAGATTTAAACTGTTAAGGGAATTGAGAAAGTTTCAGTCTGTGTTCTTTGTATTATAGTTAGCAATCTTGGACTAATTTATGTCCCTCAGGGGAATAAAAACCCAAACCTAATCCAGGATTCCTGAGTAGATATCCCCCATAGCTTTCATATGCAAATAATTGTCTCATTGATATGACTCTGTCCTATCATGCTAACAATGAATCAGATCCATATGCCCCCCCTCCCCTTTTGCCTGGTTAGATTCACTAATAAAAATATCTTATGACTAGAAATGAATTGCAATGGAATTTTGAAAGGCTGGTGGAATGTGAAAAGTGCAGAGGGGCTCTGAGATGCCCTGGCCAGGCATATGCGCCCCTGCCATCTCTGCCAGCTGTTGGAAAGCAATAGCAACCAGCTGGGTGGTTGCAGGTCTGATGGTGTGATGAAGAATAAAAGAGAAAATAAGGCAATAAAAGGAAAATACAAAATGATGACCATCTGTTTAGGAAATATACCTGTTAAAATACGGATTTTTGTTTTGTTCTCCTTGACTGGTTCAGTTCATTGGAGGGGCTTGACCCAGAAACTTATAAAGTGTTTTGCCCTTGCTCAATATGTTGAACAGAAATGTGTTAATTGTTGAACCATTTGAGAAGAAGCTCTCTGCAGGGGACTTTCTTTAGAAAGCCAAAAGGGGAAGAAAACTGCTACATAACATGATATGCACCTCCCAAACACATAACAGCTACTTTTACTAAATATTAATGCAGCTTCAGAATTGTATTGAGAGACTATGGCAAAGCCCAAATCAATCTGGCTTTGAAATGAAACAGTGACAACCTGCTCTGTCCCATATAGATACAGGACCTCAGGAGCAGCTAGACACATTCTTGACTCAGACTTCTGCCTTTGGAAAACGTGTTGGTTGCTCCCACATTGGCCTTTTGACTGCGTAGAGTCTTGCCCATGTGTTAGGGTGGCAACGTGCCTGTGCACAAAGTGTTATGCCAGTTTCTCAGAGGTGGAAGTGCCAAGCAAAATGGACTTGGCTGGGCAGGCTGCGTAGCTCTCAGAGTGTGCTGAGAGGCTGCAGTAAGTCTTTTTTGGTAACAAGAATGTCAGAGGAGTAAGGCGAGTCTGTTCTCATATTTGTTGACATCCGTATGGTGAAGGAGGTTGTTCGGGAAGGAAAGGCAGGTTTCTGTGCATATGTCTGCTGATGATTGGCATAATTGTTGAGGGAAGACTGTGGTATCAAACTGTAGGCTATAAGGTTCTCTCAGCAGTCAATACAGAGAAAGAACCATAGTAGATAATGCCTTTAAGGTCATGGCTGGATTGCTGCTATACCCTTCCTCTGCCCCCCCATAGTAGGTGTAATCAAGGCAAACGTCTGATGCCTTTCATATGCAAAAAGTTAAAGATAGACTTCAATGAGGTCTCGATCGTGTCCTGTGTCATGGTTTCCATGAAGTCCTAAAGAGGAGACTATTGCACTGTTCACTACAGCCAAGCTGTGGGTAACTCTACCTGAACGTCATGTGTTGGTGACAGGAAAGAACCATTAGATTAATAAATTCACATGAATGACCATTTAATGGCATCACCACTTCATAAAAGCCTTTCCTCAGGTAGCAATAGCAGTTTTCCCACAGCACCTTGTAGTGGTATACATGGCACTTTTCTAATGTACAGGTTAAATCCGTCAAACTGAGGGACAGCAGGATGGAAATTCCTGGCCTCTCATACTTATATCTTTATAGGACTTTAGGACTATGGAAAATATTATTCCTTCTGCCCTGGAGCATGCATAGCGTAAATGTAATATGTTGTAAATATGGATTGTGATAAATCATCAACTGAAACAGGGAATGATTAAAAAGAGAGGGGGAATGTCTTTGCTTCATAGCTCTTTATGTATACAGCCACAGGTGAGCAAGAACCAAAGGTCAGGTAAGTGACAGGGCCCCTCATGTTTAGGCCCAGAGCTGGAGAAAGGCATCCCTGTAATGTGTAGGTTTATTTTTAGCAGACAGTCCCAACATTAACTGTGCCAAAGTATTTGACCACACCGGCAGAGGATCCTGAGAACTCTCTCCCATCTTCTGGATAAAACTAATTTAGATTTTTTTTGTTTTTAACATTTTATTGTTTTTTCACAATACATTGTGTTCTTTTCTAGATGACACCACTAATAAACCAGGCCTGTGATGTCCTGCTGTGTAACTTGAAAGTCTATGCAGATTCTGGCAAAGCTTTTGATATCCAGAGGTATGTTCAACATGCCAGAAATTAGTAGCAGATTAAAAAAAAAAAATAGTCAATGGCAGCAGTTATTTTAAATATGTGCTTACTGTATAAAAGATTTTTTTTTCCTCCCTTTCTTTTACAAGTGGAGATCATAGTTTAATAGAGGATGTGTCTGATAGATGCCTTTTCTCCTGGGGGCAGCCATTGCATACTTGAAAAGTAATTTTGGAAAGGCATCTAATGTATTTCTAGCTGTTGTTTAATGAAGTTTTAACAGCTGGAAGCAGAAAAGAAAGCTGCATCAGTCCCTGTCCAGTCTGCTGTCTACAGCCTGCCAATAATGTACAAATAAAGGAACTGATCTAGTATCAAATCCATCTAGTCCATCACCCTCTTGCTTTTTTTTATATGAGGTTTTTTTAGCACTTAATCATTCTTACCACATTCTTTCTAACCCCCTCTAATGGCATGCTAGCCTTTTGTGAAACAACGGGATCAGTACTCCAGATGAGAATGCACCATTGATTTATAAAATGACACTTTAATATTTTCCATACTGTGCTTTCTCCCATTTGTTATGCATTTAATATCCTATTATCTTTTTTTTGTTGCTGTTTCATTGGAGATCTTCACTGAACTCTTCACAACACTGTCTAGCCCCTTCTCTGAGCAGATGCATTTCTTGCAGGACCCCATATGGCATATGAGTAGTTCAAATGCATTCTTTTTAATAGGCATTATTCTGCATACATTTCATTTGCTGGTTTGGCCAGCGCTGAAGTTGATCATGATTATCCCTAAACTGGAGCAGTGCAAATAATTTTGTGTCATCTAAAGAGATAGATATTTACCCAAGATTCACCCGTCTCTTTTCAAGTACATGTATGGGTACGCACACAAGTGTATGTGTGTGCACAGAGATCTCTTTATTAAATATCTGCAGAGATGCTATGAAACCTTGAGATACATTACACTTACCCTAGTGCTCTGATGAAAATTGACCTTTTGAGTCCTTCCAGTCTTTTCCTTTTTTTCCATTTGTCCTTTTTCTTTGCCTGGTCTTTTAGCTGTTGATCCATGATAGGGTTTCACCTCTCAAGAGGCACTTTGGAAAAGACCTTTTGAAAGTATAAATGAATGATGTTGACCATCTCAGAATGTGATCTTCTGGTTGTTTTTTTTATAGTGCCATTTCAGCAGGTTTGACATTTATAAATGTGATTCTCATTGCACTGCAGCTTCCCAGAATTGCCTTGGGAGCTATTTTTTGGATGTAAATCATGCAATCATAGAATCCTGGAATGGTTTGGATTGGAAGAGATCTTAAAGATCATCTAATTCCAACACTCCTCCCATAGGCAGGGTTGCCTTCCACTAGACCACGTTGCTCAGTGTCCTGTCCAGCCTGGCCTTGAAATACTTCCAGGGATGGGGCATCCGCAACTTCTCTGGGCAACCTGTTAAGTGCCCCATTGCCCTCATGGTAAAGAATGTATTCCTTATATCTAATTTAAGTCTGCCCTCTTTCAATTCAAAGCCATTGCCCCTTGTCCAACCACTATATGCCCTTGTAAAAAGTCCCTCTACAGCTGTCTTGTAGCCCCCCTTTAGGTATTGGAAGGCTGCTACAAGGTCTCGCTGGAGACTTCTCATCTCCAGGTTGAACAACCCTGACTCCCTCAGACTGTCCTCGTAGGAGAGGTGTTTCAGCCCTCTGATCTTCTTTGTGGCCATCCTCTGGACTCACTTCAACAGGTCCGTGTCCTTATGTTGGGGTCCCAAGAGCTGAATGCAAGACTTCAGGTGGGGTCTCATGAGAATGGAGCAGAGGGGCACAATCACCTCCCACAACCTGCTGGTCACAGTCCTTTTCATGCAGCCCAGGATAGGGTTGACTTTCTGGGCTGCAAGTGCACATTGCTGGGTCATGCTGAGCTATCTGCAACCTCCTATCATCTTGCACATTAATTTTCTTCAGCCATTTTGTTTTTTGACAGCAACTCAAAACTTAGTTCAGTTATGTACCTCACCAAGATACTGAAAAAGAGAATGAGGTGCTTCTGAAATGGTTGTTTTATTGCAGTGCCCACTTTTAACATTTCAACTTCCAATAATGCCTCTTTTTTGTAAGAGCTGAAAGCCCAAATAAGTTACTCAACTTAGCAGTATTGTTATCTTCCAAATCTGCTCTGATGTCATCAGAATCACAGTGCCCAAAGATGATAGTTTAGAAATGCTGCTTTACAATATACATGTAGGATACGCTGGGCCCGAGTCCTGTCCTTTTCTTAATACATGCTCACTCAGGTTAAAACGCCAGAGAATTTGATATTAGCCTTTTGTAAGAACAGTCATTACACACTTGGCCACAGGTCAGAAGAATCAAATTATAAGAATATTTTACATGCTCAGTCCATTTATCTCGAAACTAAATAGAGCTGCTAGTGCCCAGTAGAAATAAAGATGTTGACACAACTGGATAGATGGTCAGATATATGAGGAGAGATTCAGTAAGTTCTCAAGTTTCTAGATCATGGTCCACAGATCATTTGTAGTTCTCAAAGCATTTGCTGCTCTTCTGCAGAGATACAGTTTTCACATGGTGTCACTTCCTCTTGGTTTTGACCACAATTTTGCATTATAAAGGAGCTATCAAGATGAAGGAAATCCTCGACAGGAAATTTTACTTAAGCACCTCTTGTCACTGAGAATTTAGACTGGACTGGTAGTAGATGTGGTTTCTTCAGTCCAAAATGAGAAAGAAATCATCTATTTTTTAGGATATATACTAAGAAAATGCTTATGAATCTCTGACCTGTTGCATTTGATTTCTAGGTAATAAATGAAATAGGTTTTTGGTTTTTTTGGTTTTTTTTTTTTCCTTTGTTTGTTTTAGTGAAATTATTGAGCTATATGAAAGTATGTTCACTTTGTAGCAAAGAGAAGGTGATCGTTATTAAGAACCAGCATTTGTCAGAATGATGGAAACATCTTTTGTTGGCAAAGCTCAAATTTAAAAGGAAAAAGAAAATCAGAGGCAAAAAATAATGTCATGTGATGTTTGTAGAAGCAAGATATTAACAGATATGTAATTTGTAGCTAATGGTTTATCATTCTCCAACTCAATGCAGGTGTTACAACTGCTTTACCTTGGATGTCGTTGGTAGCGTAGCTTTTGGTACTGAGGTGGACTCTCAGAAAAATCCCGATGACCCCTTTGTTAGGAATTGCAGAACATTCTTTGAAATGTCTTTGTTTAAGCCTCTCCTCATTCTAATCCGTGAGTATTGTCTACCTTTGTCTACTTATGGTAATTTTCTAAAAGTCATTCTCAAATTGCAAAATATGCTGAAGCAAGAGCAGGAAGATGTATAGCAGACTTTATTTCAAGGTGTTCAGAATTCAACCTACAGGCCAAGTATACCCTTGAGATTTCCACCATATGTTCTACAACTCTTGTTACTATTAATGCGACTTCCTCCAGAAACTGAGAATCTGGGAAAGCAATGCTCCAGGTTGATCTGAACAAAAGGTTTCTGGGACCTGTATTTTCTATGATATCTCTTTTAATACATTTCTGCATTAAAACAGAGTAACTGCCCTTTGGAGCCTGAGAGTAAAGTTTTTGTGCACTGTGCTTGGTAGAGATTGAAATCCCACCCGTAAACAACAGTGGGCTAACAACTGACTAAAAAAAAGGGTGAAAGAGCGTAAGCAGATAGTATAAGTCTTCCAAACGCTTATTTGAGTAGCAACAGCAGCCTGGTTGATGGCTATAAATGATAAAGATGGTAAGTGCTAGCGTAGGCTATCATTAAGAGAATGCATTTATTTTCAGATGGATAGGGAATGCAAGAATGGGGTATAAAGCCATTTGGTTCTAGGACATGAAAGTTAGGGATTCATGATGATGGTGTCCTTGTTAAATGCAAGGGCACTAAGAACTGTAGCTGAGGAAGCCACAGAATAATCGAGGTGGTTGAGCTTTTTACCATCTTGCTATCTAGACCTGCTCACAGTAGTGTCAGGTGGCACAGTGGCAAAGTTTCCTGTGCCCATCTGATCCTGCTGGCATTACAGATTGCACCTGTATTAGCAGCACGTGAATTGTTTCCTTCTGGAGCTGCGCATCCAAAATGTGCTGGGGTTAATGTTTAACCTGATTGCAAAGTGTGATTTGTGACTAAACTCTGAAGGGACAAAAATGTGCCCCTATATGCCTGAGACCATGCCCTTCATTAAAGAAATTTTCTGTAGGGTTTGGTGTTCGATTCCTTGGTTGATCACTTTCTGCTGCTATGTTATGTGGTCTGAATTTCCACACTGCATTGCCCTGTTGGCAACACAGGGGCTTTCTGATGACTGATTTGTTAGTCTTAAGCTGCTCATAAGTTAACAAGGTGTTTACTAAGATGCAAGACTTCACTCGGGTTTCTAGTTCCTGACTATAAAGGCCATGGACTGGAGACCATCCTTGTGATCACATCCGACTTTCAGAGTTTGTGGCCTGTTTAGTGAAGCAAAAAAAAAAAAAAAGCAAACGAGTATCCTAATATTGGAGAACTGTAAATGAGAATGACTACTACACAATTTCATGGATCAGTGCCATAAGCTGCTAGGCTAGTTCAAGATCCCCTGCCTTCTGTATGTAATTGTTTGAGTAGGCAGGGAAAATAATTCTCCCCTTTGTTGTGGTGGCTCTGTGGCATCAAGAAGCTGAACTGAAATCCTGAAGCATTGTGGAAGTAAGCTTGGAAGGCATCTGTCTGGCAGGGGAGTCCCAGCCAACATGGAATTTCTAAAAGAAAATCCCTTACCAGCCTATGGGGGTGGAAGAAAAAGAGGGGGAGGGAGAAAGAAAGGGGAAAAAACAGGCTTCACAAAAGTAAGACATCCCACTTGATGAGTTTTATAATATTAATGGAGGAGGATATTATATGTCTTTACAGTCTGTTTTCTTCTTTAAAATCTCTTACAGTTTCTTTCCCATTCATAATGATCCCATTGCTTCGGATTTTGCCAAACAAGAAACAAAAGGAACTAAATGGATTTTTTATCCAAAGCATAAAAAATGCAATTGTCTTCAGAGACCAGCAAGATGCAGCTGAGGTAAGGCTATTTCTGTGATAAATATATGGATAAGCAAATGTTTTGAGGAAAAAATGGAAGTGGCATAAGCCTCAGTTGAAAAAGCAAACTCAGTCTGTTTGAACAGTCAAAACAATTTAGTGAAGATTTTATTCACTTTTAGCTTTATGTTCCATCAACCAGGCTTGGTGTTGATGCAGAATTCTTAACACATTACAAGAAAGATCGCTTCTCTTAGTGCTTCTGTTCAAATAAGGATGCAGAAAATGTTACATCTGTGATGACTTTTCAATCCACTTTTTAGACCCAGAAGGAAGAATTCACTCTGTAGAATTTTTTCTCATCTTAAAGTCAGGTGTTTTGTCTATGTTACTTCACCTTAACGGCCAGAGAAAAGGGAGCCCCCACTGAGTGTTTCAACCCAGTCATTACCTAGGAGCTGGGGCAGGTTTTATATAGTCCTGTGACAGTTCCTACTGCTTTTGAAAATGGAAAGAACCTGAATGTCTGGTTAAGAGCAGACACTTGATATTGAGATGGCTAAAGAGAAAAGTAGTAAATTCTGCCGGAAGTATGCAAACTAATCAGCACGTATTATTAGCAAATCGTTTGTTACCCATGTATTTCTCTTTCGTCTGGACGTAAGGCAGGGGTCTGGGTTTTGTTGTTGCTTTGTTTTAATCACTGTTGGTTTATGAACTATCTGATGGCATATGCATTTTTATGAGAGTCTCTCTATTTTAAATACACAAAGCATTTGGAATATAGGCATGTGACTCAGTTCTGTAATTCTTCAGGTCTACTTGTCCTTTTGGACCGTTCTTTACTGTAGAGTGCATATAATATCCCTAAAAATAAGTTAACTGCTTAATTATGGATGTGTAGTAAGAAACAAATAATATCAATGAGAATTCCATTTTAAAGGTAACTGAGACAAGTTCTACATATCAGCTGATGTGAAACACACTACAACATACACGTTAAGGAGCTGTTAATATTGGAATATAAGAGATGTTTCTTACCACTTTGAGATGAAGAGCAATTCTGATGGGTTAACAGCACAGGTGAGAATAGATCCTCCCAACTTCTCACAGCTTAGACTCACAGCTGTCACCTTTCAGGAAAAAATGGATTTTAGTTTATCCTACGTTACATCTAGGACACATTTAAAAATCAATTTGATTTTCAAAGACACTGCTGCTCTTTACTGTGTTGTATGTTCTGCTCTTTTTCTTTTACTTTTTCTTCAGGGAAGCCTCATTTCTGTATCTGTTGTGCTTTATCACCACAAACTTCTCATCTTTCCTTCAGCCCGCCTTTGTGAGTCTTTCTCCCAACCAGCTTTTAGGTCTTTGTCTCCATCCTTCTTTACATCCAAAAGACCATAAACCCCACTGACTGCCTACAAACAATTCATGATTCATAAACATGGTTCCTGGCCCAGGCTGGGTGCTGGAGGAATATTTTCCTAACAGGGATGGTGTATCTAAGCTGCTTGCAGGCACCTCATTTCTAGTTCACAGATCTAATGTGAACTTCTAATGACATATTGGTGTGGCTGTATGTATGGAGAGTTTTGAATCAAATATTTATGCGAATGGGTCTGCATAAAAAGTCTATTCTGTGTATCAATTATAAAAAGATAAAAGGGAAAATTTAACTAGTTTTAATCCACATTATCTTGTTTATGTATTAACTACTATTAATAAAATGCAGTGTAATTCTGTGGCAGTGGCACTGAGGGCATCGATCATGAGCTAAATCCTTCACTATACTAGAGATGGTCACTCCCTGAAAATGCAGACTGAGATGAAGGACATCAGGAAGGTATAGTTAGGAGAAAACACAAAGAAAAGCAAGATTGTGGTGACAAGAGCAGGAGGCAGCATTCTCTGCATACGCAGCCTGTTTGCAGGTTTTGGTGGTGGATGGAGCAGAGGTTTCAGGTTAAATTGGAAGAGAGGTTTGGAGGTGCTGTAAGAGAGAACACATGGCAGTAGCTGCGCAGGAACAGGGCAGTGTGGAGGAAAGTGCAAGGTCCATGTTTACGCTAACAGTGAATGCACGGGTCCATGACTGGCTGTGGTACCACCTGCTCCAGGACTTCTGCCTAGTTTGAAAAATTGGCATATGGGAGCTGTTTTAAATGCTGGGAGTTAGACACTTAGGACCAGATTTTTGAGAGTGCATTAGGTCCCCTTTGTCGACCAGCATCATTAGCATGGCCTTTACAAACGGCTGGAAAGTTTGGAGCTTCCTTTTTTTCCCTTTTTTCCCTTTTTTCCCTTTTTTCCCTTTGCCCATCTCATTATGTGCTCTTAAAATTTTGACTATTTTAGGTTTGTGGCGCACGAGTCTTGTTACAGATATAAGCAACTTAGCAATTTGCCAGGAACATAAAAATGGTATGTGAAACGCATCAAAATGCAGCTGTGTCCAATTTAATGCAGAAATGTAATCTGTAGAGATTAAGTGTCCCAGATAGCCCCGCGTTTGAAGGAGAATTATGTCCTGTGTCCTAGGTCTCAAATGATGAAATGTACCCACTGAAGTCAGTCGGAGTTTTGGCATTGAATTTTAATGAGGCCGAGATATAACTGGTAGCTACTGGTTCTTTGTGCTAATAATGGGAGCTATAAGTGAAATCTTATGGTCTCCCTGTGCTGCATTAGACCAATGGGTATTCCTTAGGTTGCCATATTCCTAAACATTACATTGTGTACATCTTTTACTCCTCATTGATTTTATCACCATTAAAAGTGCCTTTTTTGGGGGAGGGGGGGTGTGGAAGAAAAATTAAAAAAAAAAAAAATAGCACCTTAGGAACAAACTGTGAAACAATGAAAAGCTCCATGAAAGTGATTCAGCTGAAGCTTGTCTTCCTCTCATCTGCAGCTAACACGAATGTAGAATAAAGAAAGGCCAAAAACCAATGTGACAAGCAAATTCAGCCTGTTATCATCTCGGTTCTATCACTAAATGAAACAATGGGGTTCTGAATGCCTGAAGGTAATCCCATGGGCAGATAGTCATTTTGCAGCCAGGTTTAGATCTAATAATGTGCTTGCAGCTTATATGAGATCTGTGATGTCACTTTCTCTCATCCCATCCGTTGGTGCTGCAGATGTCATTTTAATTATATATTATCTTTCTGTGGTCAGTCAAATAATTTTAGTCCTGGATATTTCACTCATTTAGCTTATGTATAAAAACATTTAGTGGTAGTACTTTAGAAATTTTAATATATTACATTTATTTATGGATTCAAATTATTATAAAATGCTTTTCCTATTATTTACAAACGAGTAAATTCACCCTGCTCAGAAGAAACAGAACAAACTTAATGCACCACTTAACACCTACTTTGAAGACTCCAGCAGGATTTAAGTGTTCAAATACCTTATCCTGATTATCTGCCGAGGTTTAAATTTTTCCCTTAGGCAAAATGTTTCCAGAAACAGGGCAGATAGACTGTTTGTTTACTTCAATAAATGATAGTTTGATAGATTTTCATTTAAAAATCTGATATGTTAATCGTTATTCATGTAAGAGTTGTTTTTTTTATCATGTTATATCTCAGTTCTTAAGCTACCAGTTTGTTTCCAATAATGATACCTAGATGGAGAAGTCTTTCATGGTGCTCAAAATTGAGATTCGTTTCTAAAACTGCAGATTGAAACTAAGCCCTTTCAGAAGATGAAAGGCCAGAATTTAATTCGTAATTCATAGTCCTAACAACAATTGGAATGTAACTATTTAAGGATATTGCAAAACATTATTTTTGGAAAAGCCAAACAGATCTGTGGGAAAGTCCAGTTTTCAAAATATGTGCCCTTTAACAAAGAAAACTGGAGAGTTCATAGAACCTGCAACACATTCTTCTGGCATCTCCTGATTTTTCCAGTCATACTGTCTGCTCTGAATGCATAATTCAAGGTCATCGATCCACGCCAGGTAGGTACTGACTTGATGATGTTTCTGATTATGACCAGCTGTTTCTTGGTGGTCTCAAGCAGATTTTAAGTGAGAGGATGACAAAGCACAGAGAAGTGTTACCAGAACTGTATTCATTGACTTCTCAGTTGGCAGTTTTGTCAGTGTGGCTGGAGACCTGTATACTATATGAACACTTTTGGTGTAAGTGCAGGGCAGACAGAAGGAATCATAGAATCATTTGGTTGGAAGAGACCCTAAAGATCATCGAGTCCAACCATTAACCTAATGGTTAATGACACTAAACCATGTCACTAAGAACCTCATCTATACATCTTTTAAACACTTCCAGGGATGGTGACTCAACCACTTCCCTGTGCAGCCTGTTCCAGCGCTTTCCAAACATTTCCATGAATAAATTTTCCCTCATATTCAATCTAAACCTCCCCTGGTACAACTTGAGGCCGTTTACTCTTCTCCTGTCACTTGCTACCTGGGAGAAGAGACCAACACCCTCCATGCTACAGCCTCCTTTCAGGTAGTTGTAGACAGCGATAAGGTCTCCCCTCAGCCTCCTTTTCTCCAGGCTAAACAGCCCCAGTTCCCTCAGCTGCTCCTCTTAAGACTTGTTCTCTAAACAACAAGAAGAGAGGGTGAAGGCTGTGCTGCTGTGAACCATGCTGCCCATGAGCCACATGGTGTAAGCCACCAAGAAGCTGCATGGTGCTGTCAGTCCTGGTGATGATCTAGCCTCCCATGAACTGGTTTGGCCCTGGGGTGCTCTGTGATCTGTTGTGCTAGGTCTAGATCAAAAGAGGTTTTCCTCTGGTCAGCAACTGCCAGTGAACGATTGCAAACTCCCTCCGGTTTTCCCCACTTCTCATTCTTATTCCTACCAATCCTTTCCCTGATCCCTGGTAAGAAGAGCCACTGGATCTGCTGCCCCTCAAGCACCCACCCAAACAGACAGACATGAGTGAATCCTGGTGTGCAGAAACCCTTCAGTTTTCCAGCATCAGCCATGGGAGCCTAAAAAGTTCGGGAAACTGAAGTTTGAGGAAGTCTAAAACTGAGCTGTTTAAAGGCTTGCAAAGGGGAGAGAGCTGCCCTTGCACTATTGGGTAGCAAGAATAATGTATTATAAGGGAGTGGTATATTTTAATATCTTTCTGGGAAATGATGGCCTGGTTGCAACTTCAATCTCTGGAACACTGATTCCCAGGGAAAAAAAGTGCTCCCCTAAATGCTTTACCTAAGGGGAAGAGGGGCATATGTGTGTGTACCTGCATTCTGGAGGATAAGGCACAATCTGAAAACCTAATTACTGTGGCACTCTGTTCTTTTCTCTTCCTTCCACAGCAGTTCCCTGGAGTTTTTGCTTTTCATGAACTAATGAACTATTTTATTCAAGGGCTGCTTGAAATGAGTTGAGCAGAGGTAATCCTCCTGAAAAAGTCTGATCCTCTCCTTGTCAAGGGAAAACTATACAATTACTAGGAAAACTTAGTTAAAAATTTGCTAAATACTATGTACATTCCAGGAGCTATGTGTGTGTTTGAACTGTGGAAATGCAGTACAGATGTTAAAAAGTAAATATTTTTCTAAGGAAACAGCAGATGGGAGGATTAGACACCTTCTAACAGTGTGCAGTTTTCCTGCCTTTGTAGAAAACCAAGCAGAACTTGTTTATGTTTGAAAGAAAGTGGTGTCCATTTAAGGATACACACTACACGGCAATATTAAATAATCCATTTTTATTGATTTATCAAGTCAGTAAAACAAAGGATCAGTCTGGTCCTTTTGTTTGTCTAAGTCTGTAGGAGGGATGCTGCGATTATTTTCTTCTGGACTGTTCTTACTGTTTGATTATGTCATTAACCACTGCCTTTGTCGGGTGGAAATGTGAAGTGGACTTTTCAGAAAGGTAAATGTGTGTCTTAAAGATACAGAGGGAATTTGTGCTAAATATGGGGTTTGATCCCAAATCTCAAACCTGTATCTCTGCTGTTTTAAGCAGAAGGCTATCATTCCGCTAGAATGTATTAAACACCTTTTGAACATTAAATCTGGTGTCTGTGCTTGGGCAGCATGCAGTGATTCTCAAAAAGTGGCATTATGTTAAAAGGCATTTTAGTTATTCACCTTCTTTTAAAAATCAAGCCATTACTGATTGCTTTTAAAATTGTGTTCCTTCCTTCCCGTGTTTGAAGAAAAATCCTTCTTTCTTTTTTTTTTTTTTGTTCCTTAAAGATGTAATGAATTTTATAACTTCCTCCGGATTTCTTAAGTGGACATTTAAACATAGCAAGGCCTCAAAACCTTGAATTGAGATGAATTTGAAATCCCCATTACTTTTTGTCACCAGTTGAAATTTCTTGATCAGTCTGTCGTTATCTCTCCAACAATGAATTGCAGGCATACGAAATGTGGTATTTTGGTTTCAGGCCTGGGTTGAAGTGTCTGGCTGAGAAGCTTTCATCATGAAATGCAGTTCTGCAATCTTTCTGCTCAAAAGAGATCAAGGACAGAATAAGTAACGAGAGCGGTGACTTTCTCACCTCCCTGAGGCGTGTTGATGGGGGAAGCAGGAAGAGTTTTGCATTACTGCTGCATCTGTCCCGGTTCTGCAGCCCAGCACACCCTGAGCCCGGTGCTTTAACAGCACTTCAGTCACAAGAAAAGAGCAAATGTCTGCTTGGTTACCTGCTGCCAGCAAGCACGTACCACATCTGCTTCCTATGGCTCACCCTTTGCTCTTATTGCACCATTTTTACTGCCTCCTTGGTTATGGATCAGAGTACTTTATGGGTCCTAGAGACAAGGAATGGGCAGATGGTATAACATATATATTATCTGCCCTACTCCAGCAAACCCTGCAGCAACCATAATAAAATAATCTTGGCATCTGGGATTCTTTCTCCAATACCTCCATCCCTGCCCACTCTCTTTTAGCCTTTTTCAGCAACTGCTGTATATCTTCTTTTCTTCTTCGGAGGGTCACAGGAGCAGTGTGCCTGTTTAATAATCTGTGGGTCCCACTTAAGGTACAATCTGGGGTCCAAACTGCCGTCATGCACATGAGCAATCTCATTGACTTCTTGGAGCACCACTCACGTGCTTCAGTTTGCAAGAACACAGGCTTGTACCAAAGGATGGAAATGAAATGAAAGGACCAGCGTGTTCGTACTGATTACGCTGGTGAAACTTTTGGGTATCCAGAGTTGCCAAGGATGATCTTGCAGACAGCACTGAGAAAATGTGAGTGTCTATGCAGGAAAAAGCTAACCTCACTTTCTAAGACACGGGGTGGAGCTCTTTCAGAGGACCTTCAAATAATGGTATATTTTCTCCTTTCTGGGGAGAACAGGGGAGGTTCAGACCCTCCCTATAGCAGCATTAATCCATGGGAAGTCATTAGGCCAACAGGATGCCTTCAGATTTACAGGGAGGAAGGACTTAAATGCTTCTGTCAATAAGGTTTGCATGCATTTTCCTCCTGTTTTCACCGGCCAGTGCAGGAAGTGAAGATGGACAGTTAGCTTTGCTAATCTATGGCGTATGAGAAGCATCTCTTAACTGAGAAGAGTGGGATTTTTAGTGTTGAAAAAAAGCTTTTTTTATCCAGAGGAAAAATAAATAAACCCACATGCTCGGTTGTTGGTAATGTCAAGGGTTTCAGTGACTTTTTACAATTGTGTTTATATGGTAAAATCAATCACTTAAAATATTGTTTATAAAAAATCCAGGCCAAAAGATAGCTTGAGGACTCTTTCAATTCACGTTTGCAGCAATATTTTCCTGAAAAGCTGGAGGAGGAAAGAATTAAAAGGCAAACCTGTCTTTTTCAAAGAGACCACCCCATCCTTGAAGGGGAGATCAAAAGAAAAGTGCTTGCTTTTTTTTTTTTTTTTGCCAGCCCTACTTACATGTCCTCTAGGTGCTGGTTATTGTGGCTGTATCCTGTTTTTCCTGTTCTTGATACTGAAGAGGAGGGAGTGGTCATGGCTCTGTTTTATGTGTCCATAAAAGTAAGAAGAGCAAGATCTCATTGTCCTTTGAAAGTGGGATTCAGCAAACACTGTTCTGTGTCACGGAGCTTTATGGTGGTTCGACCAGCATAGGTGAAAAACGGAGGATGAGAAAGCTAAGAAAAAGGTGGTTATTCCTTATGAGGGCCTGGGTCTCTTGCTTCTCCTCTGCAACCCCACCCCATCATGAATTTTTTTTGCATTACACTCCTTTATGATGGCAAGGGGACCCTGTGCTTGTTATCCAGAGAGAAGTTTGAATGTTGAAAATCCTGTTTATGCCTGTGGTAATTCCCTGTAGGCAATAACGTCAGTGCTGGCCACTTGTCCCAGCCTGATCCTGTGCTAGTAATGAGTATTCGCAGCATGCATTTCAATGTCTGATTAAATCTTTCTGAAAGGCCATCTGTTTGAGGAGGATGTGGCACAGGCTTTAATACTTTTTATACCTAGTACTCAGTACTGCTGTTTCATGACCTTAGACATAAAGTCCGTCCCTTGGTTAGTTAGCATCTCACCTGATACTCCAATCAGAGAAAATAATTGGATCAAGGCTGTTGTAACCTGTTGGGTCTCTGTGTGTCTTTGGGGAAACATTCCTGAGTGTTGGGTCACAGAAGTTACACAGACCCAAGGAAACTTTGCTATGTCCAGGGCTGAGAACGAGGTGTCTGTTTTCTGGGAATGAGGTAAAGCATCTCCAGCTGCCTTTCTTTTCTAGCACTCAGGGCAGAATCTGATATAGTCATAGATCTGTTGGTACATGCCAAATCAGTCAGTAAACTAGCCTTTCTCTTGTATGTGCTCATCTGTGCAAAATATCCAGTCTAATCAATGTTACCTCTGTCTTTCGGGGTCATATCTTACAGGCTTGGAAGCACAGTTTCCCTTTGCGATTCCCTCAGCATAAAGTAAATCTTCTCCAGTGTGTCTTTTCCCACTTCTTGTAATTTGCTTTCCTTCACGGTACTGTCTCTGTATTCATCCCTCTGGCTGAAGGGAAAAAAGTTGCTTGACTAGAATGAAGCACATTCCCTTCCTCTTCTAACTTCTCTCTCTTACAGTTCCTCGTCTTTTCTGTACATTACCCTTGTGGTCCGTCCCTCCCAAGTTTCTCACAAGATCCTGCTTTAGGTCACGGAAAGCCCTTCTTTTCTTTCTGCTTACTCTGTCATATGGTCTTCATCCAGGGTGTGGGGTTTTCAAATCAGCAAACAAAGGGAATCTTGCCATAAAATGAAATCATCTGGAGGTTAATTTTCTGCATAGCAGGGTGGTGGCCTTTAATGTCAAGGTGAGATATCGGATCTAATTTTCATTTGCATAGCCCTTTTTATTTTTTTTTTTTACTTTTGATTTAAATCTGCAAGAGATCTGTTGACTGGGCCTGTGAATTTTCTGTATTTCTTTTACCTTGCTATTCAGAGCAATAGCATGTTTGGGTACTTTCTCTCTACAAACAGACTTTCTTCTGACACATGTAACTAGAACATAGCATCTAAATTCTTAATTTAGGAAAAAAATCACAGATTTACTGACCTAATTACAATAAAAGAGCTTTTAGTTTCTCTGTCATTTTTAATATTGTCAGTTTTGTCTTTCATATTTTATCCTTTTTTAAATTTTATTTGTTGTTGGTTCACCATCCTTCCTTCCTGAGCTGTTCCCAGAATGAGGAGGGGAGTTGCAGTGCTTGTGGTTTTAGTGGGTGATCTTCAAACCTGTCTCTGTAGTCTCTCTGTGTCTTTGTTTTCCTGCAGTGACCTCTCTCAGCCCCACACACTACCTTCTTCCTGCAATACAGCATGACCTTTTCTGAAGCAGTTATGAAAAAGCTGCTCTGTGATATTTCATTCTGGTTGAACTGCCTTGTCCATCTGTTGGCATGTTTTGATCTCTGGAGGCTTTTCCCTTGATCTGTCTCAACTGTTGGTATCTACTTTGCACTCCTTTGATATTTCTTCCTTTTCTCTTATGTCTACTTACCTTAGCAGATCCATACTTCTGCTATAAGAGAAACCGACAGCTCCTCTTGCCAACAGGAGAGCCATTTATGTCGTCCATGTCTGGATGTCAAGCACATGAAGTTCTGTTTCTTTGGAACCCGGTGGCAAGTCAGTTTGACCATCTCAATGCGTAAAAGTGACCAACTTTGTTTACTGGGGCAATTCTCTTCTTGCCGCCATGCCCAGGGTGCCCCAGGGCCTGCCTCCCCTTCCCCAGCCTGCCGGAGCCAGCAGAGCCAGAGGCCTTTGCTAACCCCAACCGCTCCTGATCGTACCTAGATTTTGAGGATAATTTAACATAAGAGTTACTTATTGTGGAAAAACGACAGATTGTCTGTCACTGGAAGCACTGAGGAGAGGCTTTCTAAAGTGTGCCCTTGATGTCAGCTGGCTGCGAGGCAGGAATCCCTCTGCTTTTTGCTAAAGAACAGCCAGAATGATTGCAGTGATTCCTCTCCCTCCCCCAAAAATCCACCTAGGAAATCTTACATCCATGCAGTCAATGGCAGCTTTGCCCTGGCTTCAGAGCCTGTGACTGTGCAGGACTTTCTCCGCTTTATTCGCAGTGACTACCCATTTTTCCCTCCCACTGGGATAAGCAAGCTGTATCTAAGCGAGACAGAGACTGGAGGGGAGCCGAGCACCTCCTTTCTCTCTTCAACAGAAATGTACACTTTTTAATAATGTAATTGCAATTAAAAACGTACCAATTAAAGTGGGCTTTTTAGCAGGTCTCTGGGGAGAGGGAGCCATAATTCACATTAAAATGTAAAGCTCCAGAAGCAGGGAGGGCTAGGTGCAATGCAAGTGCCCAAATATTCAGTGATTTTAATTACAATGGAAACTTGATAAATTGCTTTGTGCCACAATCCATTATTAACAGCTTAATGAATATCACTGCTGCCTGTTTTAAACTGCTCCACAGTGAAATTTGTTGTCAGTATTTCAGTTGCGAACTCTGATTTTTAGTGTGTATGTTACTTGGCCCCTTAAAAACGGGAGGAGGGTGAAAGCCTTGTGGGCTTGGCTTTGGATCTGGGTAAGTTCTGCTGGCTGTAGCATCCTGAGAGAGAGACAGGAGGAAAGATGGAGCTTTTGTTTGTTTGTTTGTTTGTTTGTTTTTTCACCGGGGCTTAAATCTGCTCCTTCTACAGTCTAAGAGCAATGTCACAGCTGTTCTTTGGGCATGCAGAAGGGCCCTTGTTCCAGCTGAGGGGTCACCAGAGCATGGGGCTGCCTTTCCAGGTGCTGCCTCTCTGCACAGCACCCATCGGGCTGCAGGGCTGGTCAGGGTGTCTGCCCAAGAGTCAAGGGCAGCAATAGTGTAACAGCTCATGACCAAGCATGCTGATGAGCTTATTTTGGAGAGAGCAAAGTGCAAGTCGGTTCAAACTTTCCAAGTTTTAGTGAGCGCAAACCTGAAGTATGGAATTAGGCAAGTCCTTTTAAAGCACTGAAATGTGAACAGTGATTTGGCTCAGCTTTGAACAGGGACAAAACATTTTGTTTTTCTTAACAGTTATTATGGCTGTAATTGTGCTAATATGAAGATGTTATATATTTATATGTATATTTATAGTAAACTGGTTCCTTCCTCCCCTTTTCAAGATAGCTTAATGTTTCAAGGATAAAGGTTGTTATTAGGAATGCTATTATTTTAGATGCTACAGCAGATATAGTGGGCTTATAGTTGTGCCCCACTGAAGTGTTAAGACACAGGGATTTAAATAGCCATGGTCTGGCTTCTATGAGATTTATTATTTATTGCCGTTGTTCTGCTGTTGCTTTTCACTTGATTGTGTGGGCTGACCAGAGGGTCACAATCCCACAAGTGGGCTTAGTGCCAGGTGTTTGATAAGATCTTGACAAGATCTGAGTGAGATAGGAGGTAGTTCTCAGTGCAGAAAAGACTGGGAACTGCTCTTCTCATTCAGAGAAGTCACAAGCGCACATACAGGATAAACATGATTTGTCTGAATGTAATTAATGTCTCGGGTTTTGCTATTATTATTCTGATTATGTTTTTCTGGAAAACAACAAAAGCTTATTCACTTTCCCCATTAAGAAATGGCAGAGTTACTCATAATGATGTTAACTTGCACCCTGCCAATTACACAGAGCTCTCCTGGTTCATTATATCAATAATTTCACGTAGGATTTTCTTTTTCTTGTGAAAAATCTTTCATTGACAGAGGAGTAATGATGCCCGTAAGTTGTTGAAGTATTGCTCAGTCAGGAATATGTAAGATGTAGGATATGTCCTCATATTTTTGAGAAGAACGACAGTTGGTATTCCAGTATGCTGTTAATATTCATGTGTTTCTGAAGTGTATTTTTTTTTTTAGTTTGACTTCAGGAAGCATTCCAGTCCACAGTGCTGCTTGGCTGTAATTTTTCATGTACCCCTGTACCGGCAAAGGACAAAGTGGCATGAAATATATAAAATGCCATCATTTTTTTCTTTTCTGCTTTAATTCATGCACACATGCTTCTTCTGTGTGTTTATCAGTGTGCACAAAATGCCTATATTTGCAAGATAATAGCTGTGTAAATATTAGAAAGTCGTATTGAAACTCTGTGAAGGGAAGGAGAGCAGGAAGAGAATCCTTCCTGCTACCAAGGAGCCATCTATTGGATAAAACCCATAACTGAACTGAGCATCCGTGAAACGGTGGAGGATAACAAAATTTGTTGTTGCTCACCGGGTAACTGAAAATAATCCTTTCCTTCCTAATGCTGCTTTCACCCACTGCATGAGAAACCTGTACCCCTTCATGCACACAACTGGAGAGTCAGATATACAGGCAATTTATGTACTATAGGTAGAAGCCAGTTTAATTTAGCTGAAGATCCAGGATAAATCATAATGTGGAGTGCAGGTGTGATTGTGAATTGATAAGCCAGAAGTAGGATTGCCTGCCAGCGGTGGAGAGCAGTTGCTCAGAGAAGTAATAGAAAAGACAAGTGTTTTTTTTCCATATTGTTAATAAAGAACATAAATAACATCAACTGTACTTTTTTTTTCTAACAGTACATATTTATATCAGTCTCATAGCCATAATTAGTTTAGTTTAAAAATATTTTTTTAAGCTACCCAGAATTACTTAATGCCATCACAAAACCAAATAATGAGGTTTTCCTTCCCTCGAAATGTATACAATCTATATGTGATGTGATGCAGAAAGAGGAGGATCTTGAACAAACCATGTGCAGAGATGGAAGAGGATGGGATATGAACAGTAAATTCTCAGGATGGCCCCAAAACATCCTGATGGCTTTTCAAAGTGAGTGGTGGGGCCTTGCGAGCATGTTAAAGAGGGCAGGAAGAACAATGGATAAAGAAGCAATGATGAGACTCCTGTGTATTTTCTTGGATGTTAGGCAACAGCTAAAACCAGAACTGATTGTTAATCAGGAATTAAATTTCAGCAAATACAATTATAACCCGTGTCAAATAGAAAAGGAACAGAGGGCTCTCTGCAACAGCAGCCTTTAGTCAGCAATTTGAGTCAGCACAGGGCCAAGCTTTTGGGTGTCACTTTTTCTGAACACTCCCTTCCTGCATCCTCCCTTCCTCCCGCCAAGCGCACAGGGGAGTGTTGGGTGGTTCACTGGGAGGCCAGATCAGCTCTGGAGAGGACACGTGCATCCAGCGTGCAGGAGGCCATCAGCTCGCTGCTGGCTTGGGAGTTGGTGCCAGTTCCACACGCTGGCAAGCGTGGAGGAGCCTGGCCCAACCTGTTGTTCTTCCCCAGCACCCAGCGATTTCTTCACTTGCTCTGTTTGCCCCATCTGGGCATTCTGATAACCTCACTCCTCTATCTCCAAGCAGCAAAACATGTGTGGGGCAGGAGAAGCTCAGCTACTGCACACACAAATCAAATATTTACTGTTTGTGCTACGATAATGCCAGGAGCTTTTATCAGGGCGCTGTTATCCTGAATGTTTTGCAAATACAGAACAAGGAGTTTTCAGTCCACTGTCACTTGCTACCAGTGTGTCTTGCTCACCATGATGCAGGGATTGGGAAAACTGGATGAGACTCTCTAGCCACTGCGTTTTGGGCTGTTTTCTGAGTCTTCCCCACACGTGCATGTGATGGAGGGAGCTGTGGTGGTTATGCTGTTGTGCTGTGCTCTGGGCTGAGGCTGCCAACCCAGCGCAGCAGAGATGCCCACCAGCTTACACAAAGTGCCTGACGCTTGTTTGCCATTAGTCTGAATTTCATGGTGAAACTTACTGCTTCTCTTGGCACCCAGCTCATTCTGCTCAGCCAGTTAGAGATGGCAGTCAGTTCCTTAGGGGTGTAAATAGACCAGGCTGCAGGCGATTTTTCAGGTTTTACACTGAAGAACTACTGGAAGCATTTCCAGCTCTCTAGGCAAGCCATAGGTTTCTCCGTGGACCCACATACTTAATGAAACAGTCAAATAGGCCTGTACTTCATTTTCTTTCTCCCATAATTGTAGTGTCTCTTCATCACACCTATCACATCAGCCAGGTCAGACCTCTGGCTAGGATCTTTGCAGCTCACAGTCAACAGGTCCACACACTTAAGATTAAAAACTGCCTCCTTCTACAAGAGCCATGAAGACCTATGTTAAGCTTGTCTGAACTTAAAACAGTTTTTTGCTCGCTCTCTCCATTCACTAAGTTAGATCTCAAATTCAAATCTATTTTCATCCATGGACAGTGTGGGAACATCTCAAGGAGGAGGAGATTGTCTTTCAAGATGTGAGCCCTCTAGTGCCACTTGCAGCAGTTTAAGGTGAAGGGAGATGCATCCTTAACAAAGTCTTGTTTTTAAGAATTCTCTCCAGCTTTATTTTCAGGTTGAATTAGGCCTACCTATGCCTCTGTAGATTACTAATGCTCTGACTTCGCATTTTGGAGGTCAGAAAAGTGCAGACTTTTTGAGGAAGAAAGCAGCTGTACCTGAGCATTCTTCTCCCTCTCCTCATGAATGGAGGCACTGCTACATGAAAATGGTTTCATATCTTTCAGTAGTATGTTTTTTTCTGTTACTGGTGTGCTTTGTTAAAGACCAATGGAAGTAATATATATATAGAGAGAGAGGCTCATACATAAGTACAGGTTGTGAAGCCTCAGATGTTACAGGTGTAGCTGGGTGAAATCTAATGACCCGTGATATCTGCAGTGACTCAGGAGGAGGGGAAACCTCTCCAACAACGAAAATGGTTCAGTGCTGGGGTGGACTGCCTGGGGGAGGCTGTGGGAAGCTGGAGTTTGGCTGGGTTTTTAAGAACATGTTAGACAAACAGCTGTCGGGATTGGTTTGGCTGATCCTGCCTCATGGCAAGGGGATGGAGTAGATAACTTGCTGAGTCCCTTCCAGGCCCCTTTCTCCCATGTGATGGTGCTTTTCCCTTAAACTCTTTGAGTCTGTGTAAATCTGTTTTCATCCTAGGTCTTAAAGAGTATTCTGAGATGATCATTAGTTTTTCCTCACGGGGTTTTATAAGATTTGATGTGTGTTGTACCGATTTTACAGATGGAGAAGCTGCACCAGTTATAACTGTGTTCAAAGGCAAAAAAGAGAGTGCAGCTTAAAGCATCCCAGCTCTGTGGAGGTCAGTGCTTTAACCAGTAATTCATATCAGCTAGTCTGCAGATTTAGTGTCAAACTCAGCCAATAAAATCCATGCCATACTTGAATTTAGACTTACTCTTGGGTTTTTATTTTTATTTTCTACAAGACCATTGGTTACATATAGAAGAATTTTTTTTTGTTACCGTGTTTAATACTTTTCATGCTCAGGTGCTTTCATCAATTTGCTGATGTACCTGCTCCTTCTGGGCCTGCTCAGCATTTCATGTAGCATTTTTGTGACATTATTGTATGGGCAATTCTTTTTTCTTTCATGTAGAGAGCAAAAACATTGCTGTGGCTTCTGACATCAAATGTGGTGTCATTGGATACTCATGGTGCTCCCTCATTGCTGTGAACTACTGCCAGAAACTTGTGTAGGAGTTTAGTGATGATAATATATGAAAATATCACAGGGTATACAAAATCTTCTCAGACTGGGTTTTTACTACAAATGATAAGAACAGGCCAGGCTGGTAGAAGGCCTCTCCACTTTCCAAGTGCACACTCGGTGATTATTTTTTTTTTTCTGCTTTAAATTTACTCAGGTTTTTAATGCAAGTTATATTGCTTTGTAAGGCCTGCCTCCTCAGTCATTCAGCCCATTTACAATAAAAAAATTACTGTGTTTTCACCAGCTGATGTTAACAGATGCAAACAAAAGAGTTTTTTCTGCCAGACTGAAAGCCTCCCAACAACTCTTAAACAACGGTTGTACCCGGCAATTCAACAGGCTCCAGGTCCTTCCACACCTCAGCATCACCCATAAGAGCACCATGTCCTCAACCTTCAGACGCACAAATTTGAGGACTGTCAGCTCTGGCCTCCCAGTTAATTTCAGCTCCTGGGTTCAAGCACACGGCAAAAAGGCAATCTCTCTGAAATGTTTCGAGAGTGGATGCACTGGCAGAGAGACTGGCTTTTTTTGTGATTTCGTTGAGAAACCAAATGAAACCTGCAGGTTTTAGGAAGAGGTGGAATTTGATCCTTTCAAAGTAGTTTGGCAAAGTGACAGTTTTAGCGGGACTGCATTTTGTGCTGCTTTTTCAAAAGGATCTGGGTAGCTATCACAGTGCTTTAATGACAACTTCAGGGAGACACAGGTTTGTCTCACCTAAAAAGGTGGTTCCTAAATCAAACTTATTGTACAAAAATTTATCTGGATACAAACTAATACAGCAGTGTTTGTAGAAATTTGTTGGAAAGTGGAATAATATGAGATGTGAGCTTTTGACCTGTTAGATAAGGATTCTGAAGCTTAGCTTCTGCTTTTTTTGAGCTGCCATCAGAGCATTTGAGAAAGGCTAGAAGGGTCTGCAGTGTTTATTGTGAGTGGTATTATATTAGCAGCATTATATTTGTATGACTTCTGAACCACGGCAAGTGTTTACAGAATAACAACCACCTATGTCATCTAGTTTGATTCATTGATTTATTTTTAAGTTGCTGTTTGTAGTTCTGGGCTCTTTTGAACTTGAAATGGGGAGCTGAACTATCAGAGTGGTGCAAAATTTTAGTATAGTTTGCAGAAAACACAACTGAAACCGCAGCATTAAGAACAAAAAAATTCTAACTGATATACATTTGGTAGTTTTCCTTAAGGAATTTTTTTACTTCACCTTGCAGAGAAGTTGAATGGCTCAATCTCTCTACTAAAAGCACAACCCAAGGGTTCCCTAGATCCCCAAAGCAACGGTGAATTTGCCACAAGGTCAGCCGGTATGTCAATCTTAGATATGAAAATGCAGTTCCCTGTTTAAGATGGAAAGACCTGGAGACATCCCCTGCCCCCCTAAGACCCTTGCCTCCTGTGAGAAAAGTCATGATACATCAGGCATGTGAGTGATATAGCTCTCTTCTTCTGACAGCTGCAAAACTTAAAAGCAGTGATTTGAGGAGGGGTGATAGATACTGCTGGATTGGCCTTCCCCAGCATAGCACACATCTATTCTTCCGGTGTGTAGCACATAGCTCGTTACGGTTCTCTGCAGAACGATTTCTCCGCATGGCCAGGTGATGTTTAAGGAGACTAATGAGAGAAATGATACGGCCCAGAACACTGGTGTCAGGAAATATATTGCAAGGTGTCTATCTTGGGGGAGCTGAAAGCGAGGCTTGTCTTATTATATATTTCAAAGGGGATGTCTGTGTCACCACCAAGTTAGACATGTACCCTGTCCCATACTGCATTCAAATTAGATTTTTTTCAAATAGTAGCTTTCCATTCAATTTTCATTGGCTTAATGATAGGCTCTGTGTTGCATGGGGGCAAAACAAGAGTCTGTCGCATTGGTATGCCATTCTTTTGAAGCAGGAACTTGTTTCTGAGGCCATTGTAACATAACTATGCAAGTGTCAGAGGACACGATAGAGGCTATTATGGTCTTGTGCTTTTTGTGAGGAAAATCAAACAAATGTCCCTGATGGAAAAGGGAAGCCAGCAGCTGTATGTGATGGCCAGAGAATGTTTTTGTGCAGTGACACTGTCAGTATCTGGTCTGTTGTCAAACTGAAAAAAATGCTGCTTTTTTTTTTTTTCTGCTGTCAATCGAAGTGGAGAAAACCCCTGCGAATTTTCATGAGATACCTTTTCCTCATTTCCAGCACTTAACAATCCAATTATATTTGGTTTTATGCTAGCGTTCGACTCTATTGCCATTGTTAGGTTTTTGTGTCAGAATGATTTTTCCATCTTGATGGTGCGGAAGAAAAATATGTTTCATTATGACTGGTTATAACCCTGGAAATCTTTTCTCTCGCTTGGCTTGATGATGATTTTTTATGGTGCATTCTATACTGATGCCTAAAGTGAAGTAGAATGAACCATAAGGAAGAGAAGCTTTGCTAAAATATAGCTCTTTCCACTGCGTAGAATTATCTTGAAAAAAGCTCACATCTTTCTAATTTTATGCCTTCCCCCCCACACACTATTATTCAAACAGTTTTTACAAATGAATGTTGGTTTTGTAAGGATTGTTCATGAAGCCATTGCTCTTAGCAACCCCTGCTCACCTGCGAGCAAACTGCATGGCACAGATAAGGTAGCTAGTTGTTTCTCGATAGGGTGACCTTATAAACAGATTCTGCAACAAGACAAGCTTTTAAATTTCTAACCAAATATATTATGTGAGTAATAAAAAGAGCTCCTCAAAATGGCCACAGAGGCATTTCAGAGCACATTCTTGGGAATATTCACTTGTGCTAGCATTCATTAAGTTTGCTTTCAGCAAAAATTCTCATGAATGAAATTTTATTCACTAGTCATTATGATTATTACTTTACTATCATTGCAATAACCAGATGCTTTGTATAAGGCCAGGACCTGATTTTGTCTAAGGCTGAAGAAACATCTTATAGGATCTCCAGAGAGTGTATTGTCTAAATATAAGACCAGACTCAGCTAACAGCTTGGAACTGGGAACTGCAAACCCTCAGAGAGCGATGGATTTGTTTACAGGAAAATTCACAGCTAGAAAAGGATGAATGCAAAACCATACTCAATGTTATACCATTTGAACTACTATAAATGTTACAATGTTACAACTCCACTGAATACGAGTGTAATTCCACATTTTTATGTTATAAAGGTAGTTTAGGGGATGATAACTAGTCTTACAGATAAAAGGGAATATCTCCACAGATGCAGCTCATTGCTATAGTGGACTCGTTTCTCCATACAATGATGAATACACTGGAACTGGACTGTTTGGGGTTTTCTTAATTTAAAAAATGGCCTAACCCAAATACAGGCACCAGGAAAATCCCTGGAGAGTAGGCCATGCCACAGAGATGGACTCTCAGTTGTGCAACACATGGACTCCCAGAACGTGAATAAAGCCTTTCCTGAAAAAGTTAGATGAGATTTTTAGTTATGCACACCTGAAGTATGTGTGAAGTCTTGTTTCCTCCAGTCTAGAGGAATATAAAAGAGCAGAGGTATCCTGTAGCACTGGAGGAGGATGACTGTGGCAGGGCAGTTGCAACTTTTGGCTTGCTGTGTTAGAAATGAGAGACCAAAGAAGCATGGCGAATTTGAATATGGAAATTGTGCCTAAGTCTAGGCACAAGGAAGTATTTTCAGAGCCAGAGCTCATTCACTGAAAGCAACGTGTATAACGTTGCTTTGTGTGCCTTCCCTTATCTGGGGAAAGCACATATCCCATGCCTTGGAGGTGGTGCAGTTTGACTGGCCAACTTGTAGAGTCCTTCAGCGTGTGGTGACTAGCACTGGCTGCTGTCTAGAGCGTTGATTCTTGGGGGTACCAGGGTGCCAGATGCACTGTGGTCGTGGGTACAAGGTGCACAATGCACACGTGCAAAATTAAAAAGTTCTGAAGGGTGGAGGGAAGGAGCTGTTAAAGAGACAGTGTACCAATCCCTTCTGTTACCCAAGCCTCAAAATAAGCATTCCTCTCTGCCTGTAGATCAGTCAGAACAGCTTGTTGGCAGCAGAGCTAAGCACAGGGCACTAAGTGTTTCTCCTCCTTTGTTGTCTCACCAGTCTCTTTTCCCATGTCATGAAAAAAAAAGATCTGATTAAGTTCTTTGACATTTATAATTAATTAGTCCTTCCTTACTTTTATCTTGTTTGCCTGTCCTTTCCTCTGGTTTTTCTTCTTTCTACTTTGTCTCTCAATCATCAGATCCAAGAAATCATTCAAATTATTTTTAACAGATTAATGCAGCTTTACAGCTTTTTTTTTTTTTTTTTTTTTTTTTTTTTTTTTTTTTTTTTTTTTTTTTTTTTTTTTTTTTTTTTTTTTTTTTTTTTTTTTTTTTTTTTTTTTAAGAAAGACTTGGTTCCTTCTTTTGTCCATCCCGCTGCACAAGTTGTCATGTTCTGGCACTGCGGTCACTTCTAAGTCCTTGAGCTATCATGTATTCTGTTGGTACCTGAGGAACTGAAAATCAATCACATAGGGTTATGGCTCAGGTTCAGCACAATTCTATTATGCCCACTCCCAAAAGTCAATTCAAACCTTTTGGGTTATATTTCAAAGCCTAATCAAGCTTGCTGTCCAGACTGGTTTGGAGTCAACTCACTCTTGCCCATAGATTATATAGAGTTTTTCTGTCAGAAACTAGCGTGAAAGAAAGCAGTTTTCATAACAGTAGAATCATTCAGTGGGCATTTTGCAAAGACAAGACACCAAACCAGGTTTTATGGTAGAGGAATGCTTACTGTTGTAATGTCTTTCTGCATATATGTTTTTAAAAAAAATCATGTAGGCACAAGTGTGCATTGCTTTCTCGTAAAAAGATGCACCAGTTTACTGAGATCAGTTTCTAGTTCTATCTTGTTAAGCTGACACTGAAAGTACTGTAGATGCAACTCTAAACCTAGAAGGTGACTTTCATGTTTTGACCATGTGAACAAATGAGGATGGTGCCTCCAAGGAGATGGGCAAACTCTTCCAAGCATGAGTTGTGCCACCTCCACTTGGTGGGTGCAGATGGGACTCAGCATTGACTATGTCTATCACCTTACTTGCAGCAAGTTCAAAGAACTCACCCTGAGGATGAAAGAAGTTCTGTATGGAGCTGGCCATTTGCAATCCTCTGTGAAAATATGTACCTGTTGTGTGTTGGGGGCAGATGAGCCTCATCCCACTGGGTAGAAATCAGTGACTGGCTCTTAGTGATGGTATTTCCAGCTGATTTATAGAAGTCTCCTCATTTGGGGAAAGGCTGGTGGTCATTCTATGTAAGCTGAGTGGACAGTTAAATAGGAAACAGCTCTCTCTTTCCATCCCCCATGGGTAAAAGCATTTTTCTGTGACCCACTCTTTGTGCGTCTTCTCATCCTGTATTCTGCAGAGGCGCAGAGATTTTCTTCAGTGGATGCTTGACTCCCGCAACTCAGCTGACTCTCTGGCAGCCGGGTGTTTTGATGTGATCAGTCCATCCGTCACTTCCAGACAGAACAAGGCACCTCTTGCTGGCAGGACACCACCTGAAAAGGTTCAGAAGATGTTAACGGAGGATGAGATAGCAGGCCAAGCTTTCTTGTTCCTGATCGCTGGGTATGAGACCACCACTAGCACGCTGTCCTTTGCCACGTACTTGCTAGCCACCAACCCAGAGTGCCAGAAGAAGGTGCTTCAGGAGGTGGATGCGTTCTCAGCAAAACACGTGAGTACAATGTGCTGGTGTGGAGTTTTGTGCAGGCAGCAAGGCAGTGTGAATGTCATCATGCCACTGTGGCACCTGCACGACCCCTATTTGTTTCACTTATGTATGTGTATATTAACATTTTATTAAGATTTTCAGACAAAATTTCAAAATTAATTGTTTAGTATTTTGGGGAGACATGCTAAATAACGTCACTTTATAGCAACTGAAGACATGGCCCCGAAAATTTATGTCATAGTCAAAGTTTAACCTTTACAAAATATTTTACACTCTTGAAATAAACTGGCTGTCATCAAGCTCTAAAACTACACATTTCTATTTTTTTTCCTCTTCTTCAGATACTTTTATTGTTTTTGTGGTCAATTTTATTTACTGATACTTATAAGGACTTAAACAGCATTCTTACAAACCATGAACTACAAAGTTTTGCTTTTAATGTTCCTATTATTTTTTTCTTAGGCAGCAGAATATATGTGTATGCTTCAAAAAGAAATCACAATATCTAATTCTCTTATGCTGTGTTCAAATTACTTCTCCTTCACTATCTGCATTTACCAAGGGCATTTATGTTCCCTGGATAACCGTTGACAGTATTTTGTATATCTAGCAGACCATGCAGCAGCCATTCTTCCACCCTACACTCTCTGCACAAGCTGTCAGTTATGACAATTCAGATTGAGGGTCTTTTTCTTTTTACGAACACTTTTATAATGGATCATGAGGCTAACAGGAATAAAATGACACCAGGCATGGCTGTCATGCAGGATTTTAGCAGCTGGATTTGCATGCTGAAATCCTTAACTATACAATTTTGGTAGTTTCGTACTTTTTATGCATTCCATGCTCTGTGTTGTACTTACAGAAGAAGCAAAGAGTTGTGGAATTTTCTGCTTTGCTGATAATAGAAAATTCTTGACTATGCAGAAGTGTGCCCATTCAAAATCCACCATTTTCCTCCTTTTGGTTGTGCAAAATTAAAAGCCAGGATTTGTGTACACAAAAAAAATTTCTTTTTTCTTATACAATGAGGTTCTGAGTGTGATGGTTCTCCATCTAAGATTCCTTTTGCTCTGAGGGTGCAGATGGTTGGCAGCAGTGGAGGATGGGATTGCACAATCTGATCCACAGAGCTTTTCCTTGGTGCATGCCTCGTACTTCTGGTGTGAATTAACTCAGTACTATGAAACCCTGTTGATGTGTTATGTTCTAACTTACAGTGCTTGGGTAATATTCTTAGGTTATTAGCACTACAATACTCCAGTTGGAGTGTGTTTACTCATTTCATTCAAATATGGCAAGTCTAATTATGCCCTGACGTCTGGTTATTTCAAGTGACTTCCTCAAGGTCTGCAAAGATGCAAAGGTGCAACTTGGCCT
Organism: Pampusana beccarii; assembly: GCA_013399365.1. Classification (NCBI taxonomy): domain Eukaryota; kingdom Metazoa; phylum Chordata; class Aves; order Columbiformes; family Columbidae; genus Pampusana; species Pampusana beccarii. Next base: position 1,644,171 of record VWYH01009266.1, read on the forward strand.
GGATTCTGTGCAGCTTACTGGTTAATACTGGTGGCAGATTTGCACATAGAAACCCCTATTATGCAGCCCCAAGGAAAATATGGTTCATTGCCTTGCCAGTTCCTGAAAACTGACAGCCTAAGAAACTGAAGTGAAGCCGCCAGAACAGGTATCTAATATGATAGGTATGCGATGTCATCCATATCTGTCTGCAGATGGAGTTATGAATTAGTAAACTTTTCCGTGTAAGTGCATAGAAAGCTGACTGAAAGCAGTCATTAACTGGCCCATTGCTTACAGATGTTTCATATAGGGAGATAATATACATGGCTAGGTCTACGTTGAGCAGTGTGTTCCCATAGACGCAGATTCGTCATCTAGCACAGCTGGTAATGAGGACTGTTGGGTGCACACTGGACACACCTCAGGAGTGTATTTTGGGTTAGTTCGAGTCTGGCCCCATGTACCAAATTCCCCTTAGCAGTAGAACCAATCTACTGGTTTAGTTCCAGTTAAAGGAGCCTTTGCTGCGCACCTGGAGACTGCAGTGTGAACAAGCGCAAGTGACTTGCAAGTGTGCTCATGATTGAAAAGAGAGAACTAAACAGACCTTACATTGTATATGGTCTGCCTGAGCTGTCACTGTCAGCATTATTTCAGTAATAATCCAATTCAGACACGTAACGCTTGACTCTCTTTGTTCTCTAACAGGAGTACTTCACTAGTAATTTCAGCTTTTGCAGTATATAGGAGAGGCTGTGGAGCTAGAGATACTCATGGCAGACAAGTTAAAACTTTGTGTAGAGAGATGGCACTCGAATGATTTTTGCAGGTCAGCGCTGTACAGTCTGTGTGGTACCTCAACCCTAACTGGTGGCCTTATCCCAAACCATGCTGTCCTGTGCCATATATTGGTTGGAAGGACCTTTCAAATCACTTCCCCATACTTTACTAGTTTTCAGGTTTAGCTTTAGATGAGGCATAGATGGCTATATGGCCAAGGGGAAGAGGGAGAGAAGGATAACTATTCGTCTGCTGTCCGTGATTCCAGGTAATTCATAGACCTAATCTGTGCAGCCTCATCCTTCAAAAGATTTCCTCTTATAAATGGTTTGTGATTTGAGGGGTGGCAATGCAGTGCTCAAGGCATCCGTTCTAGAATAAGAAAAAGGATGCAGCAGTTCAGTCCCCTTCGTGAGTGTAATTAACTACATTTAGCCTAGAAAATAGGATCTATGTGAACGGTTTGCAAGTTACGGGAGCAGGAGCTATTTTAAAAGCAGGAATATATAGATGCTGTGTTCGGTTGTCATGCAAGGGAGAAGAAGGGAGGGGGCATAGCAGCTACAGGCTCACAGTTAGTTATCAAGTCAGTTGCTAAGAAATTTGATTAGGTTGTTGCTTCTGCTCAGCACATCAGCTTTGCTCTTATCAAGGTGCTCTGCAATTTTCAGAAAGGGCTTTAGAAGGCCAAAACATGGAGAATGGTACGGTCAGGATGTTATGACAGGTGGTGGAAGACTGCTTTGATTTGCAGATATGCAAGTGTTGAACACAGTACCCTCTTCAGCCAAATTTATGCTCAGGTAATTATAACCAGAAGATGCTCTCCACTACATCCCCCTTCCTTCCTCCAACCATTTTGGTTACCTCATGTAGTGTGTTTTATCGCCCTAACCTGTGATGCAGAGCTGTGATCTGATTTTATAGCAGCTGCTATGTATCATCCCAGGGAGGGCTGTACTTTGGTGGTTGGCAGAGTGATTTGTGTGTCGATAGATCTAGTTTATACGCTCATTTGCTAAAGTTTATAAAGACATTTGAGAGCCATCTGAGAAAAGGTGCTATAAATGACAAGCCCAGTTCCAGGGTTTTTGGCACAGTAGTCAAAAACTCAGATCACAGTGACCTTGTGATAGCCAGTAAGGAAAGCAAGGTCGGTCCATCTGGATGTACAACGATATTTTGGTGGCTCTGGGTGGTGTACTTGAGGATACCCCTGATTTTGCTCTGATCTTCATCTGTCTTGCTTCTGCATAGTGTTTACTTTAGCAGAATGGGGCAGAGCGAAGAGGAAGGAGAAAGCCAAGGCACTGCTGTGTTAAAGATCCCTGCGCCAGCTTGGTGCAAGCTACTACGGTGTGGTGCAGAAATACAAGTTTAGGTGCTGGAAGTGGTCTGGCCCCCGCGCTGTGCTGGGAGTTGGGAGCCCAGGAGAAAGGCAGGTCCGACTGACCGGGTTGTCCTGCTGTGTTGTGTCCAGCCAAATTGTGTCAGAGCTGTCCTGGGAGACCTCTCTGCCTCTCTCCACCACACTGCCTGAATGCACTGTAAAGATGGCACTTCCAGGAAAGTGTCCTCAGAAAATAGTGCCTGTAGTCGGTCATACATTGTTTTATAGGTCTTTTCTTGGCCGATATCTCAGTGTGGGGGTTGGATTATATCTGTTTCTCTGAAAGTGAGGAGAGGCACCTAGTCCATTTCAGATTCTGTGGACTAAGCAAGCAGGAGAAACCTCTATCCTTGTTTACTGTAAAGTAATTGTAAAGTATTGTAAAATAACCCATGGTTATTGCCCTTCTCACCTCTGTCTGGATCTTTGGGGTATAGGGAAAGGGAGTGCACAGCTTTTCGTTGTCTCTGGCGAAGCAGAGAGATGGGGTACTGAGTGGTGACTACTGTCACCACACACTGCATCTTCCCATTCTACCTGTGAACTCCTGTGAAAGACAATTTTGAGCATGATTCCTCTAACAGAAGGACTGAAATTAAAATCATAGAGACTCTGACCTGGTCCTCTTCGTGAATCCCCTGGGGGTGTAGTATGCGCCCCATGAAAGGCCATCTACTGAAAATAAGATGCACCTATTTGCTGCAAGATTGTAGCTGGGTCTGCATCTTGCTTTGATACCATGAAAACAAAATAAACAAGATTAAAAGAGAGTAAAATATGAGCTAGTGGGGGCAGAACACCTACATCTGTGTGTGTATAAAAGAACATTATCTTCTGCAGGGACTACAGATGTTTCTAGGACAGCAGAGAGGGGTCAGATCCTCAGAAGGGTGTAGACTGGCACAGCGTGTTTGGTATTAGTACAGGTATGATGTTATACACCAGTTGAGAAGCTAACCTTTAATTTCGATATGCCAGTAAAAGAGGATGGAGCGAAGAAAAAAGTTGCTATTTCAAGATCAGATTATTTATTAGGTTTGTGACTAACCATCCCTAAACCGTTAGAGGCTATACAGTTGTGAAAGAGATGTTTTTATTCACATTAACCAGGTGAGAAGGAATACATCCATGGTTTTCACCTTCTCCATTTCAGTCAACAACAACCCCTGTGTGGAGCTCTTAAAGAGCCCTTCAGAAGGCTTAGCAAAAGCACAGTAAACCTGCAGCACACATTTGTTCTGAGCAGATGGACACTTGCTTCTGAACCCCAATGCACTGAACCCCACTGCACTGAACCCCACCCCACTCCACTGAGTGGTTTGTCCAAAGTTATAGTGCTTAAGGCACGAAAAATTGCTGCACCTTTCATGCTGGGAATTCCCTTAATATGAGGTCTCTCTTTCTTAACTCTCTTTGCGTTATAGTGTTTAAATGTCTTCTCTTCATCTGCCTCTTCTCCCTTCTCTCAAGCCTGAGTCATTCCCAATTATAAATTACTTTTTTGTTGTTGTTTTACTGGACTGCACAATTTTAGACAGGAAGAGTAGTGGTACAAAATAGATTGGAAAAACATAGGTGATCAAGTTAATTTCTCATAAGAAGTTATTTGGTGCCCTGAGGTGATGTGTTAAGTGGCTACGTATGTGCTCCTGATCTGTTGCAAAGTAAACAAATCCACTGAAATTAGGTCATTTTCTTGAGAGAGGGAAAGCAAGTATGCTTTGGGGCAGCTAAGGAGGGCAAAAGATGTACAAGAATGAACGGGTATGCCTCCATATAATAGAGAAATGCATACCTGAAGGTGTCAAGTGTTGAGAAATCTGGAGCAAGAAGCACCCTGAATTCCGTCACAGCTTCTGCCCTGGTGAGGCCACATCTAGAGTACTGTGTCCAGTTCTCGGCTCCCCAGTTTAAGAAGGACAAGGAATTACTGGAGGGAGTCCAGCAAAGGGCTACGAAGATGATGAGGGGTCTGGAGCATCTTTCCTATGAGGAGAGACTGGGAGAGCTGGGTCTGTTCAGCCTGGAGAAGAGAAGCTGAGAGGAGATCTCATCAATGTTTATAAATCTCTCAAGGGTGGGTGTCAAGAGGATGGGACCAGGCTCCTTTCAGTGGTGCCCAATGACAGGATGAGGGGCAATGGGCACAGGCTGAGACACAGGAAGTTCCATCTAAACACGAAGAGAAACTATGTTACTTTGCGGGTGCCAGAGCACTGGAACAGGCTGCCCAGAGAGGTTGTGGAGTCTCCCTGGGCAGCCAAACCTGGCTGGGCACATTTCTGTGTGATCTGCTCTGGTGAACCTGCTTTAGCAGGTGGGTTGGACTGGATGATCTCCAGAGGTCCCTTCTAACCCCAACCATTCTGTGATTCAGGAATTATTTACTGCACATTCTCAGTAACAGATAACTGTCTTGCATTAGCAAGTGGGAAGACTTGGTACATAACAAGTTTTGATTTTTAGCTCGTATCTTCATTAGCCTCTTTTTGCATAAAGCACCATGTGAAACAGCTGTATCAAAGGCCTAGTGCTAGTTACTGAAACTTGCTTAAATACCTGAGAAATATATTGCTGCACTGATACGTGAGGCTGCGGTGGTTCTGTGCCAGCCAGGAGAGTGAGGTCTAGTGAAGCTCAGATGGAGTAGCAGCTCATTCCTTATTGCTAATGCCTAGGAACACTTTCAGGATCTCTGGCAAAGGTGAAGGAGAGCACAGGAGTCAGGAAGAGTAAAAAGGTAAATAAAAGTAAATAGATGAAAGGGCAGCTGTTACTGTAAAAGATTCATTGGAGACTGCAAGGCCAGCCGGCTTTTCCTTTCTGTTTTTAAAAGGCCATGCGCAGCTCATAATTATCGTTGGTTGATATGAGACTTGTAAACATCAGTGTACTGAAGAATGAAGAGCAGGATAAGCCCCATCCTGTCTCCATCAGTTTTCCTATCCACACAAAGCACTAGCATAATTATTCAGTGCAGGTGTGACTTATCAACATTTTCATCACTTGTTAGAGCCCATAAAGTTTAAAAAAATTTTAAAGTCCTGTGATATTCTCTCACCATTTAAACAGAGGTTTAGGGGTATATTCTCTCACCATTTAAACAGAGGTTTAGGGGTTTTTCTTTAATGGAAATAAATCTTCCTGTTCCTATAAATATTTGCTTTTCTATGGCTCTAGGGCCAAGGAAAATTTTCAATAAGTATAATTGAAAATGTTGACTGGACTGTTCTAATTGTACTCTTGCATGTCAATAATATTGAATCATGCCAGCCCAAAGTCATTACAATCCATAGTTTCATTTATGAAAAGGTACAGTTTAATTCCATTTTAACTGCTGTGTGTGGTCAGTTGTGAATGGGCCAGGTTGAACTGGATTGATACATAAGCCCCTCCTTTATGATTAATGATTTGACGTTTTTATCCAATGTACTGGGAATGGCAGTTGCTCATTTGGAGTGACTAGGCATGTCATCGTTGACTTGAGTGGAGTCACACTGTCTTCCCACAGCTTATGATTCTGTCTTCACATTGAAAAACTCCTTCACTAATATGTCTGCAGTCTAATGGAGATGTCTTATTGCGAAGGAGATTTTGCCATTTCACAATTTTCCCTTCCCATAAAATTCCCAAGGAGCAGTGAGAGATAGGACCATTTTTATGGTGTCTCTGTGTCTGATCGAGTACTTTAGATTTTTAAGCTGTTTATGCAGAGAATCCCCTTGGCAGCACAGACTGTTTTCTCTGAGTATTAGTGAAAATGAGAGGTGAAATTCAGAGAGATGGCACTGTCAGGGAATTACCACAACAATTTGCATGAGTTTGGTGCCTTTCATGCAGTATCTCAAGGCACTGTGCTCTCAGAAGCTTGCAACTACAGAGACTAAGATTCACTGAGCAAATATTGCTGTCAGTGGAGGCTGGCATTTATCACAGGAGCCTGAATTGTAAATAGTTTGCAGAAAAAAGTCCGCAGAAGACAGTCACTGTTACACATGCAGACACACACGCACTTAATGTACAAAAACATTAAGCACAAGCAACATTGCATGGTGGTGTTGTTTATGCTACTGAAGGAAATTACCCTCTTTGATTTCTTTGTTTGTGTAAGATGATGTTGCAGAGCCTCACATTCACAAGTGTCAGCTGTCAGCAATCGGTTTTGTTGCTAACAAATAAAAAGATGCGTTTAAGCATGTAGTGAGTGAATGCTGTTGGGTCGTATTTCTGCAGTTCTTCATACAATTAATTGCTCAGTGTCTGAAATCAGTTTGTTATCTTTGTCTCGTGGTGCTTCTGTACATACAGGTTGAAGATTGCTAAGTTAGGAGAAGACAATAAGCCCTTTCCTACACTTCCTCCTTTCTCTTAGTGTCTGGAATCTACTGATTTGAATGCCGGCTTTGGACTCGACAGACCCAAAGTCACTTTTCTCAGGCAGAGGTTATTTTGGTTCCTAACTCTTCCTAACTTTCAACCACTTAAGGACCTCCGAGACTCAGGACTTTGGTCTCCTCTGCCTTGTCTCTACTGTATAAGGAGGGGTAGCCTGAGCAAGTTCCTGTGCCCCAACCTGCTCCGTGTTCTCCCACTTTGCCACAAGCCTGTTCTGACACTCAAAAGCTGAGGGGAAGCACCTTGTGGGGGAAGCCCAGGCTCAGTTTTCTCACTCCACAAGCCTTTGCAGGTATCTCCTTGCACGGGTTGCCTTCTGTCCCAGGCACCCTCACAGCACCAGCCAGAGCAGCTGTCCTGGAGGCCTTTCTGGAAGATCCCTGTTGCCTGTGGGACACTTTACAGAAGCTGTGGTTTGTAGGCAGCCACGGTCATCCTTTGGCAGAAGCACGGGCAAGCAGGAAGAGTGTGAGCAGCCAGAAGCTACGTGAGGGCAATTCTTTTTGCTTATCACGTGTTTGTAGTTCTTACACTTTATCTGCAGGTCTCTGCTCTCCACAGGTACCTCTTAAACAGATAAGTGCTTCTGGGAGAGTCAGGTTATTTATAATATGGAAAGAGTTGAGTTGATCAGCTGGTAAGTCCAGGGTGTCTTTTAGAAATGTTTTGGCTCTGGGTATGAAAAAAGCTTATTTCTTTCCAAGGGAAATCCTTTTGACAGCTGAGAACTTGTGATTCTATGTGGCCTGGAATGAGATGTTGTTGAGATGATTAACGTGCCCACATTTCAAGGAACTTTTTGTTGTTGTTGACATTGCAGGGTTCATTTGCCCCTCTTCACAACAAAAAAAAAAAAAAAAAAAAAGTCCTTTATTTTTCCATTTGTTCAGATCAAGCTTATCGGTCTCTTGCCCATGAACACTAATTTATCTTTTGCTTGCAATGTCACGTGTTGCTCAGTGACTCTGCCTTATTGCTGTTCTTGAGCAAAACTGAGTCTCAGGTAATGTATGCGAGACAGATACTCATTTTCATCCCTTAATTTTCCTGGTATTTTGCCATCCTCATAATAATTGACCCACTATTACTGCTACAGGGTTCATGTTAAAGAATAAATTTTTCTAGTGACATGGAACATTTAATGGTGAAGATCTTAATAATACAGTACTTTAAATGCAATTAGACAGATTTGTTTAAAGAGGAAGTAAAGGGAAGGATGCATCTTCCTCATCTTTCTGTTCCTTCCCCCCCATTCTCCATCTGAGGCTTTTATGGAGGAAAGAGCGTATTTGTTTTTAATCTAAGGAAAAATATCACCGCTGAGTAAGAAACTGGTTACAGTTTTCTTGAGCATTTGTATCCCAGCTGCTCCTCTGTACCACTCTGGACATTACTTGACAATCAACATACTTCCCCCAGAGAAAGAGAAAACCAAATTCATACCAATATCAATGTTGAATCAATGCTAACTATCAGTATCAGTGTTAACTTTAGCTACAGGTAGGTCACATTACTTGCAGGGTAGAGCATAGTTCCAGGTAGAACTGGTAGATCAAATTTTGCACTGGGTAGCTGAGCCTTGCAGAAGTGAATAAGGAGATAAGCTCAGCCCCCTCCACGACTTTGGGAGGGACATATTCTCACTGGTCTTCCCAGAAGAGTTGTGTGTGACAGAAAGAGAGGCACGCATGGCATGACTTCTCAGTAGTGCGGATGCCCTTCGGGGTGTGTCTGATCTTTTGATGGCAACCTGTCTAGCTCTCGGGAGTTTTTTGTATGTGAAGTAGAGGTAAAGTTCAGAAAGGCATTATGCTTGTATCTATCTATCTGTATTTTTTTTCATGGGTGCTAGGCATCAAGAAGTTTTTCATAGGGTACGTGCTGCGGAGCTGTAAATACCTAGCAGTGAAAGGGAGGACAGCCAACCATAGACACAACCTCAGATGCAAGAAATCAGAGAAACCAAATCACCTGGCACTGAGAGAACTTACAAATGAGAGAGGGTGGCCTTGGACACCTGTGTCAGGACCCCACACTATGTCTCAGCATTAGCAGCCAATTGCATTCATCGGGCAGGAATTTGTCTCCTGGGGAATATTAAACACTAAACCATACAGAGAAGTGTTTTCAAGCTCTGTGTTAGTTAGCATCCAGTTGGAATGAGATCCTGCCGTGTCCACAGCGTAACAGGCAGATTCTTCAGGGGATGAAGATGATGGTCCAGCCCTGGCGTCCTCATCTGCTACGGGGGTCTCCGGTGAGCTGTCTTCTTCTGAGATGCCTTCAAGACTCAGGGATAAAATCTTGCTTTAATAGCACTTTACTTGCTCAGGACAATAGCAACTTCTGAGATTTGCAAAAACAAGTATCATTTTCTTGGTAAGGACTTTTCATGGGCAGAGGAGGAGGTGTTGGGGAACAGCTCATAAAACAAAAATGACCAGCAAGTTGTGCGTGTGTGTGCACATGCCTGCATATGAGAGAAAGGAGGAGGGAGAGAATGAATCATGGCTGAAGAAAAGAAGGTCTTTCATCTGGAAGTTCAACACAGATTCCTGAACTGCACATACTGTGTGCATTAAGGTGCAAAAGCTGAGCTGAGGAAAACACATGCCTAATTTGTTAAGAAACGGCAAATCCCCAGCAGCTACCACGCTGAAATTAAACTTGTATTCAGCATATTCATAGCTAAAAAATGATCTTAGCTTGTATGAATGTGAGGTCAAAACGGAATTTTTCCTCCAGGTATGTACATAAATTAGGTAGCACTAATAGGAAGTAACCAGTCCATTTATTTGTCAATAAGCATTCAAAGTGAAGGCTGAATGAGCCTGTGCCAGAAGGAATGGAAACTAGTTTGCATTTCATGATTATGTAAAGCAGTTCTTGGTAGAATGAACTTCTTGTGACCTCCCCCCCGCCTTTATTTTTTCCTTCTCTACCACCCTGGCAGAACATATGTATTTAAATAATTTCCATTTATAACAATGTGTTTTTGTGTTACTTTTAATCAGCATGAGATGGCTTTTGTATTGTTTGTCCTGCTTCACCTCGTGCTTCCCTTTTAATACTGAGAGAAAGAAAATGTAGTATTTCTGGGTGTGACCTTGCTCTACAAATATAGTGGTCTTCCAGTGCTATAAGTGAACGTTTCCTTAGTTAACCAGATAGCAAGACTGGTGCAGAGGGAGTGGTCAGGAAAACACAAAGAAAAGTAGGAAATTCGTGCTATTTAAGGAATTTTCCATTTCACACCAGTTAGCAGATTTTGCTGTCTCAGATGATACCTGTTTTTTACTACTATTGCCAGCTAATTTGATGCCTGATTTTCAAACAACGTGCTGTGGGTCTTTTCCAAAATCAAATCCTTTAAAGAACCGAAAACTTGTACCTCAGTGTAATTAGTCACATTTTGAATGTTTTGGTCCATGCCGCAAAATGCTTTCCAGGGAAATGGGCTGGTCAGAAGTGGAATTTCACCACTGTAGCAGCTGCCAAGATAGGGGTTCGGGGCCTCGGTCAGGGGAGACTGAGAACTTTTGTACGCTAGAAACACCGATCGCTTGTATGAACTGGACTGTTGGTTTCTAGCCAACACTGAATGGATAAATAGGTGCTTGAATTAAGACTCCTCCAATAACTGGTACCAAATTCTGCAGTTTCCTTAGTCAGGTCTCAGATGTGATGAGACTGAAAACTCAGTTGCTTTCTCGGTCCTAGGAATTATCCTTCCTGGCTGTCTCTGAGGCATAATGCATTAGGGCACATTGCACAAGCAGAAGAATTACTTCTTTGGAAATATTGACTCGATACTTTCCACCTGTATAAATCCGTGCTTTCAGAATTCAACAAAATATTCCTATTAGTTTATATGTGAAACATTTTGATTTTACATGCATCTTAAACAAAAAATTCATTTCAGAAAAGTTGCTGTTAATACATGGAAAACATATAGTGTGCTTTTTTTGAATGCTAAACATACATGTGAGTCAAAAGAAGGATTGCATTAAAATGATTTTGACCTTCTGGTGCAATAGAAATTTTGAATAAACTTTAATATCTTTCTCAATACTCCTAGTTACACTTCAAATTTAAAGGATAAAGTTGAGAAGAACTAGAAAAGTTCTGAACATGAGGGAATTATCCATAGCCCCTTGCTGCTGCTGTTGATCTAAATGAAGTAACAAGGAAGTAAAAAGATGTCAGAAAGTCATTTTATTGTGAGCTGGAACAAAACACTTTTGAGAGCTCTTGCTTTATGAAATTTGTTTTCAAGATGCGTCAAGTTCATATGCACTCAGGATACAATATGAAGATTTTGTGCAGTCAGGATTGAAGATTTAATAGCCTGATAAGTAGAGAACCTTACAGATAATTTCAAGGTGTTAATCTAACCTTGCTGTGCCTTTAATCTTTTGGCTTTCTGGAGAATGTAAAAACCAAAAGCTGACTGTTTTAGTATCATAGAGCAGTCATGGAGAAAAAATTTCTTCCAGCAGAGCAGCTTTTAAATAAATGATTACTTTTTTTTTTTTTTTCGCCCCCATGCTGGAGAAAAATAACTGTAAGATGGATTTAAAGGGAAGTGAATTTACTGAGTGTCCTGCATCTTTCTCTCTCACTAATTAGTAACAGTCAAATGCTCTTGTTCTGCAGACAATGACTACAAAGAAAAGGATAAAGAACTTGGGGAAGACTCTAGAGCCAAAATAATTAGGCAATTTATCATTTAGGGTAATTGGACTTGTGCAAAGCAGCATTATTTACCACAGGTTTCCATTTCTTCTAACCGGGTGTGAAAAATACTGCTACATTGACTGGGAAATGCTCTTACTGCTTTTTCCAATGTGCATTGTGCCAGGGACGTTCAGTTCAAAGTGTGGTGTTCCTCCCAGTGATTTTTTTTCCCTTAGTGATCTTCAGAAGCAGCCTTCAGCTTCTAAAACCTCAAACCAAAATAAGATTAAAGTGCCCAATATGGGGTCAGAAATGGGAGGGAAAGAAAGAGGGGTTTCCACCGGGGAATTTTCACTTAACAAATGAAAGCCTTTGCTTTGTTTCAAAGGAAAAATTGCCGAGTGGAGGCACATCTTAATCACATCGGTAGCCAGCTGAGGTGTTTATGCTAATTTCCAAAGGTATGTAAGTATAGGAATCAGGGGGTCCAAAACTCCTGGCTCTGTGATGTGAAAAACACAAACGTTTAAGCACATAGCTCTGATGTTGTTTCAGTGTAAGGGGAGGAGGGGGGAGTAGTCGCAAGGGGTTTACTCGAATTTCACTTCACTATTTGCCGGCAGTATGAATGCCCCTTCACCCAAAGGTGAGTTTTTCCATCGTTTTTTTCCGAGGATGAGGGCCTGGTTACCCCTTTGTCGTTTGTCAAATTATGTCACTCTCCCAGCTTCATGCCATTGCACTCTGCTCTTGACGATTATGTCTCCACAAGCAGCTTTGCTTGCGACGGATGCTCTGGAAACATTCAGACTCCCTGGACTGGATCACCAAAGTCTCTGGTACATGGTGACCCAGGGCTGAATTTCCACCAGACCCACAGGGTGTCCAGGGGTGTCACAACCTGCTCCAGCGTATGACGCTTTGTGCTGCAGGTGCTTTGTGGTGCTGGCATCCCCGTAATGTTTATAAATATGTAAAGGGTGAGTGTCACGAGGATGGAGCCAGGCTCTTCTCGGTGACAACCAATGATAGGACAAGAGGTAATGGGTACAAACTGGAACACAGGAGGTTCCACTTAAATATGAGAAGAAACTTCTCAGTAAGGGTGACAGACACTGAAACAGGCTGCCCAGGGAGGTTGTGGGGTCTCCTCCTCTGCAGACATTCAAAACCCGCCTGGACACCTTCCTGTGTAACCTCATCTGGGTGTTCCTGCTCCGGCAGGGGGATTGGACTGGATGATCTTTTGAGGTCCCTTCCAATCCCTGACATTCTGTGATTCTGTAGTTCTATGCTCAGATACGTGTCCCTGCGCTTTGGGGACTGTAAATCAAGTAGTGGAAGAAATTGTTCTTTAAAAGTGATCTCACTCTACCTGCCCAGTAGAAACCAGCCAGCAGAGACACCCCTGCTGGGAGGGGAAGTGGGGAGGGAGAAGGTGATGTTTAAAAGCATTTTACTCCCTGCCTGGGAGAAATACACAAATGTGCACTGCCAGGCTGTCGTAGGTGAGTGCCACAGAGTGCTTTTAAGTGGCACAGCTTGACACCAGTTGCATGCATGACTGTCACAGGTTGTGGGTTTTTCCACCAACAACTTGTTATTTTAAAACTTCTGTTTGTGTTTGATACTTTCTTTAATAAGAAAGTCATGATTACCAGCAATTTTCTATGGAGATATGAGGAGCAAGAAGTAGTAGGTTGTTACCTAAAATACTGCCTGTCGCCTGGGCGAGCTCAATGTGAGATAAAATGCATGATTTGGCTGCAAACTTGAAGTGCTTGATGCCTCACCAAAGGAATGTGTGAGCATACCTCTGTGATGTGGCTACTGTGTCAACCAAAAAAGATTCCATCATTTGTCAGTTTTTGTGCCGTATCATGATTTGATGGCTGTTTACGTTGGTTACTTGTGTTAAGCAGAGCAGCCAGCTGAAATTTCAGGGCCTTTGTCTTGTTTGGTTTAGAGCTAGGATCCAGATATCTTTGAAGTTACTTTCCTTGTTTACAAGGAATGCGTGAACTGTCTTTTAGCCCAGCGGGAACTGAGCAGCAGGACGTGGCTCCCGCGCTCACAGCTCCTGGAGCGGCATGGACAGTGGCAGTCCCTCGCGAAGCTGTGTTTGCCATACTTCTGAAACCATGCCTGGTGCTTCCTAATCTCCTGTGTTTTCCTTTTCTGATCCTTTACCTTCTCTCCTGAACCCCCAAATCTCTGCAGAGAACTACCTGGAGAAACCACTCTGCCCACAGATGCCTTATGCGCAACCTTGCTTGCCATTTTGCACTGTGACGGTCACCCGTGTAACTTTGCACAGGAGCTGTCATCCTCCTTACTTGATTCTGTAATGGAGCTTATCTGTTTCTTGTATTTACTCAGAGAGGTGACTTGTTGCTTTACCTACAGCTTTGATCAATGTTTAACCCAACATTAGGCTGGGACTTGGCTGCTTTGGCACTGCAGACTTCTGCCGGTGGGAGGAAGATGCTGTATCTTTTCTAAATATTTTAGGTTATTTTAGCACTTTTCGTATGATAACACCCAAATAATATATAAATACTAACCTCTAAATGTACCTACAAGGCTTGTAATGTTAATGGCCCTGCTTCTTCAAGCTGAGGCACAAAGAGTTGAAAAGTTTTGGCATGGGAAATAAAAGAACTCATCAAGGCGTATTTGCATATTCTAGTTAACTTACATCTCACAGGGAATCCTTTATAAAATCATCTGGTGTTTGTTTCTCCCATGGATTTAAGTAAAAATAGAGTGATTTTCATCAGAGATCCGAATCACTGAAGTCAATAGGTCTACTGGCGTGCACAAATTAAAGGGTATGTATGCATCACCCTGTGCAAGGACAGACAGGCAAATTGTGTCTTCACCACTGTTTTGAGTAGTTCCTGCAAAGCACACTCATTTCCGTTCTGGGGGCGGGGGGGAAAGAGGTATTGTCTATGAAATAACATTAAACCATAGATTTTAAGTTTAGGAGTTTGTTACTGTGCACTGGTGTGCAACCACAGGTGTAGGACTTCACTGAATTAATTCTGTTTGAATTAGTATATCTGTTTAAAAAAACCCCTCCCAGTTGTTTTAATTAGGTGGCATAAAATGTCCTTCCTGATTCTGAAAATGAAGGATTCCAAGAACAACAAGCAAAACAAAATGCTTTAGTAATCTTTTTAATTATCCTTGTTCCGTTGTTGCAAGTTCTGCTGTTCTAGAAATGTTGGGCAGAACTGTCTTCAACGTGTTTTCTTTATTGAATTGTGGAACCTTCCACATTTTGTGTTAATTAAACATATAAATCCTACAAACTGTATCCAGGGTAACTGCAAACCAGGAGCCTGATTCTCAGTTTACAATTATGCCCTCTTTCACCTCTTCTGTAAAGGAAATGGACTGTCAAGGTGCCTGTACATCATGCTCACACTTCATCTGCAGCAGTATTATCATCACCTTATTCCTGCGTGATGCTGTCTTGTCAACATATAAACAACACTTGCAACTACGGTAAGGCCTGTTTATGTTGCCATAGTAGGAGCTTAGTGCAACTGGGGATTGGGCTCCAAAGACACATCTCTCGTTCTTACAATCCAGTTATTTAAAGAGCAATGCTCATCTTGCTGGCAAGGAGCAGAAAGCAAACCAGTGATTCAGAAAACAATAAGAGAAAGAAAAGAGAAAACATTACACATTCCATTAAGTTTTCCTTATTAGGGGGAAGAACATGGATTTTTTTGTCGTGCTGCCTACCGACTTTGATACAAGAAATGTAGCCCATGCAAAATAATAGATTTTCTTATAAAAGTTAAAGATGGAGTGGAAACATATTTTTTAAATTCTTTCCTCTTCACACTACCTTCTTTTATATTCTCTGTTGGACTGAAGTAAGAACCTTGATATAGGAATGCAGATAATTTGATTAAATTTTGGATCCTACCAGAGGTTAAGCTTGTAGAGTAGTGATATAGAGGTGCCTGTCATTTAGGCAATCTGTAAAGACTTGACCCAAAGCCTCAGGAGGGTGCTGCTTTGGTTCAGATCCTAAGTGAAATCAGTGCTGTGCTTTTATAATCAAGAGGCTGCTGTTGCTGGGCTCGGAGTTACAGTTGTACGCTCAGCCCCAGAGGACCAGCTGCTCTGCTGTAAATTGGGCTGATACTGAGGGGGAGTGAGAGGCACAGTAAACACACAGAGTAGCAGTAAATGACAAGAGGATATGATATGTAACATTAACCAGGCTTAGTGTTTGCTTAGGTTGTAGAATCGTCTTTTAAATCAATCTTTTATTATCAGTGGAGCCTTAGCAGTGCACTCAAATAGAGAACAATGCAAGGACACGGAGACTTGGTGCAAAGTGAACATCCTACTTTCTCTCTGAGCTCTGATTTTACAAGAAAAAACATAGATAGAGATCCAGGTCGTAACATTCAGATGTGAATGTGTTCCATGTTTGGCAACATTTGGAACTGGGCTCTGATTTCATTCCTTTTCCTGCTGTAAGGGTTAATGTTGCCACCAGTCCTGACATCATGCATAAACACGGCTGGGAATATCATGCAAAGTGTCGTCCTGCTTCTACCCTGATTTTTCTGGCAACAGAAAATTTACCATGTGTTTGTTTAATCTCTCCCAATACTTAATTATCCTTCTCTTAAATAAAGTTTAAGTTTGTTTCAATCTTTAATTTGTTGCCTTCAGATTCCCCTGAACATCCATCATACTTTGACTGATGTACAAAAGACCTTTTGCATAGGAAAGCTGTTTTCTCCTCACGGTAGGACTATAATCGTAAGCTGCAGTGATATCACCTGTTAGTGGTTTTGTGTATTGAAACTGTAAGTCCCTAAATTTTTTTTTCTTTTTTCTCTTTCTTTTTTTCTTTTTTTTTTTAATAAGTTGGACAGTTTATGTGCCTGTTTTCAGAGGTTCACCTGTGTTTTTTGACATCCTTCGGAAAATATGAATATTAGAATTGGATAGAGTATTCTAAAAGCAGTCTCCACCAGTGTGTAATATTACCAAGCTTATCTCACAGACCTGTTTATGCTCAGTGCATCCTTGTTCCAAGTGCTGTTGTTGTTGTTGGAATTAAGTGTTTCCAAGTGTTTCCAGGAGTGGACTTGATGATCCTCGTGGGTCCCTTCCAACTCAGGACATTCTGTGATTCTAAGTGTTCTTAGATCTTTTTGTCAATGTATTATTTTCCTGTTTCTATAGTTCTATAAATGCACAAAGAGAAATCAGATGGAAGTGTTGTCACAAATTGGAAGGTTAAGTTTTTGTTTTGTAGGAAAACAGTATTACCAGATCTGAACTCCCATCAAGTCAAAATTAAATGCTAGAACACCTGCTTGAAACCGAATTGGAATCCGAATACTCTCTTTTATACGTTTAGCATTTCAAACTAAGGAAGTAATAATTTTAATCCCACTAATGCTTATACTTCACAGAGGAATGAAGTAGCCATGAGACACTCGCTGTGCATAGGCAGATATGCAAATTCTAAGCAGTACATTGGCAAATGCTACTAAGCCCTCATATGCATCTATATGCATCTAAATATATGTACACTTAGAACTAAGCCCTTATGTGCATCTATAACGATCTAAATGCATGTGTACTTAGATATCCTTCAACACTGGTCTATGCTATGGGATGGCAATTATAGGCCAGAATGCCCTTGGTAGTAGATGGTTTTTGAAAAGGAGAACTTTATTTTCCAAGTCAGCGGTGGGGCGAAGGGGTTTCCTTTCAATACATTATCCAAAGGGTACCGCTCCTCAGTGGTGCCGCGTGCCTCATCTCGTGGTCCAGCTCCGCATTACTGTCAGCGATGCAGTAATCAAACCAAGCTATAAGATTTTAACCTCTTCATTTCTGGAGTGCACGAGGCAAGAAGAGAAGTGAATGAGCCCACATTACTAGCTGGAGCTAGGAGGTGTCCCCACTGTGACAAGAGATACTAGACCGAATGCTGGTCCATCCAGTGAACACAAGAGATGTTAACTGGAACTGTTTGGGTTTGCTGCAGAAGGGAAAGCTGTAGGACATGGATTTACATTGCTCTTCAGAATGAGGTAGGAAACAGATCTCAAAGTTAAAAATCCAGCAGGGCTTGTGAATGTATTTTGTCTGGATTCAGAGAGGGGAGAAGCAGGGCTGCCAAAGAAACGCTCAGAGGTATAATGTGCAGTTAAACCCGCAGCATTGGTAGGACTGGACAATCACTAGTTAAAGCTAGTTAATTATTTAAGAAAAAAATTATGAAGTATAAAATATTCAAACTGCCTGTGCCTGATGCATGCCGTTGCCACAAAGGCACACACACCTGGGTGTTAAATTCTTGCATGTTTATTACATCTTTTTAAATAGTTTTTAATACCAATGATGGAATAATATTATTTGTGAAACATTATTAATAAACAAAATATAGGAGAGAAACCTTGCTATTTGTTCATTCCAGAGGGGAATATGACTGCTTTCTTTAAAATGAAAATCATTTACAACGTTCCTTAGCTCTCTCGGAAATGAATAACTTGCTAAGTGTTGTGATAATTGTGCAGAAAACCCATTGCGGTAGCAGAGTGTAGCTACAAACTGACTGGGAAATTGGTGCCTTGAGTCTGAAATTACACGTTGCAGTTACCAGGCGTCATTTCAGATTAGCTGTACCTGTCTCGTGGGCAGCTCATCGGGAGCCGCGCTGGTGAGTCAGAGAGAACCTACCATTTTCCTCCACTGGAAGTTGGCCTGGCGTAGAGGCCTTAACTTAAGGAACAAAGGCGAACTAAAAATCAGGCTACGCTGCTCTGCTGAGCCCAGAGACAGGGTCTGCTAGAGGAGCAGTTTGTTGGAAACCTCAGCAAAATAAAAAAAAAAATCTCGCCTTCTCCAAAAGCTTGGAGATGGTGTTAGGCAGCTTACATAGCCAGTGACAACTCTCGAGTACCTGGCACTCGCCTGAACTCGCTGTCGACATCTGTACACCTGCTCTTAGCAGGCAGAAGGCAACATTTCTCTGACTGTATCTAAAAATGGCATTTCTCACAAAAAAAAAAAAAAAAAAAGGCTGTTAGTCGCAGTATCTTTGCCAAATGCCATTTACATGTTGGCTGCTTAAAGACCCATCTGCAGCGTCGATCGCCTGACATTGGTTCACTTCCTGTCCTAAATTGCTGAAAAATCCCAGCACATAAAATGGTGGTACCGTGGCTTTTCATCAGCTCCATGACCTTCTCCCTCCCTGTTGTTCTCAACTTGCCTTCCCGTGGCCTGGCCTTCTGGGTCTTCATGATAAAGCTGGGTTGGGTGAGACCTCTGGACCTGGCCCTGCAGACATCAAAGCTGGCACTTTCCACCTTCTCTGCTTGCAATACCATATATACTTGTATTTCCACAGGTGTGATCTGAAGTCCTGACCCGAATCTGAGGACCGTTGCTGGGTGTGTGTGAGTAGTTGGACTCACCTTGGGGACCAGGACTATCTATATGTGGCAGCACACATTTTGAAAGTGTACTGAGGTCCTTCAGGGTATAAGATTTATAAATGACAGATATTATAAATCCCGGCTGCCTGGTGGCAGGCACTAGAGTGGAACATTTTGTCATCAGTGCTTATTATCTCAAGATTCTTAATTAGTTTCATTGATAATTTTGTCGCACTTGAATGTTTCAAATGATTAAATATTTCAGTGCTTGTTTGATGGAAAGTCTTTCTGTTGTGTGCAGCAGGACACAATGCCAAGCTCCAGATTGTGGGTGGAGAAGCCATGTTCACTGTCCCCTTTGCAGCCCCTTGTGGGAGCTGCTTTCTGAGCACTGAGGTTGGGTCTCATTGCGGCCAGTTGCAGAACACCAAGGGCGCTGGTTTAGGAGTACCAGAAGGGGGAGTGGTGAAAAAGCCTAATTTTCCCTCCCAGCTTTGAATGGAGTGTTTTTCTTCCACTGTCTAGTCCAGCATTTAGGTGTCCCAGCTGAATGAACAGGAGTCATTTGCCTGATTCCTGCAGAGAAAAATATTTCAGCTAGATCGGTTTTCCAGATTTAAAGAATTATACCTGGTGGAGACTGCCTGCAGTTTTCTTTCCCTCTCCTTCACACTTGTGCTGAGGGCAGCGGGTTCCCACAACATGGCTGCAGATCAGTCAGTCTCCGTTTTGCATTTAATGTGCATTTCTTCGACTCCTGCCCACCCTCCTGGCTGGGGTCAGAGGTACCTCCAGCATCTGCACACACGCCCCCCAGCCAGCAGAGCACAGGGCCTGTTTTAATCCCTTGAAGCACTCACAATAGCTCATGTCCAAGCTAAAACCTGTCCTGAATCACAGGGATTTTCACCACAGCACAAGGCGTGGCTAGTTTGTATAAAAGAAAAAAAAAATTAAAAAAAAACTAAAACAAAACAAACAAACTCACCAAAACCCTTTAAAATGCCACTATTTACTTAAGCCATAGGCCTGAATGCTGAATGTCTGTTGTAAATGGATGGTATAAATTCCCTGTTTGCTTCAGCAGAGAGTTTGGCTCTTTGCCTTGAGACTTTTAAGAAGAGAATGTTTTAAACCGCTGATTAGGAGATGCAGCACATTCATATCATTTCTCTAATCAGATTACTTTTTGCCTTTTTTTCATTTTTTATTTTTTTTAGACCAAGTTGTGGAGTTTCTTTCAGAGCCCTGTTCCTTAACTGTTCCCCATAGGTGGAATGTAATTAAACTCCACTGGCATCTCCCCCTGCTGGGATTTAGACTAGGGACAGATCTTTAGGAAGCATAAAACAAACACTGTGAAAAAAAGAAACCTTGTTAGAAGAGTTGCCAGAGAATCAGCTCTGCTCCATTTACAAGCTGATAGTTTTGAAAATCTGCCCTTTCTCCTCTTGTGAATTGGTTTCTAGAAATTGTTAATTAATTGTTTAAACACTGGGGGCATGGGGGAGGAAGGCAGGGAAACCCACAAATCTTTCACAGCACTCATTCTGCTCAGAGGCTGAGAGTTCATGTGTCGAGAAGCACTTTCTGCCTCAAACCCTGGCTTTTGCTTAAAATAATTTTGTGGGGAAGGCACTGCCCTGACGGTGCTGAGGAGGGAAGGCTCCGACAGCAGTGGCAAGCATGATGGATGCTCGAGCCCTCATGCGTCCTGGCATGAGGGTGACCTGTCCCTTGGGAAGCTGCCATCACCGAGGATGTGGGGCAGCTCCTTCCCCATTGCCAAGGGCATGGGGCAGGTCCTTCCCTGGCCAGTTCCCCTCTGCCTGGCCCTGTGGGCAGGGATGGCCTTGTGCTGCTCCTGTCAGCAAGGGGCTGCTCCCTCGCAGCTCCCACAAGGCTATTCCTACGCTTCACCTCATAGAATCATAGAATCATTTCGGATGGAAGAGACCCTCAGGATCATCGAGTCCAACCATAACCCAACTCTAGTACTAAACCGTGGCCCTAAGAACCTACCTCAACTACCTCCAGCTGCAAAAAAAACAACAAAAAACCAAAAAAAACCCCCAAAAAAACCCAAACAAACAAAAACCACACAAAACCCCGCCCCCAACAACAACAACAAAAAAACAAACAAACAAAAAAAAACCCCAACCAAACAAAAAAAACCCACAACACCAAAAAACCCCTGCCTCTCAGTTCTGGGGGTATAAATAAAGAATAATCTTGTCAGCTCGGGGAGTTACTGTGCTGTAACCAGAAAGAGAATCTGTCCCCAGATATTGGTTGACTAATGGCTATCAAAGGCAAAAGTGAAGTAATAATAGTTTGGGATCAGGTTCTAGCTGAGATAGCGTATATATTGCAAAACAAACTGTACCATAACAGGATGGTCCTTCTGCCTCAGGATTTAAGATGTTCTCTTTGGAATGAGGAAAAGTCCTAATGCTGGGAATTATATATTTCCCACCTGCCTGATACGAGACTGCCTCCACTTTTCTACACACTCTTGCGACAGTGACATGGGAGTCCTTATTTCTTGGTCGGCGAAGTCTGTCTCTCCGGATGGTGGAGCAGAGCTCTCAGCCCGGTGGAGAAGCAGCGTGTTGTGCTGCTTTCCTCACAGGTGGGTGCAATCCTGTGTCAGATGGAAAGTAAGTTATCTTGCAATAGTCCTTTGCTAAGTGGTGATAGGAGAAGCAGTATTAAGAGATTTTTTTAAACCAGTTGGGGAAAAGCATACAGCTTGCAAGAAATAGCTAGGGCATTTATAACTTGTAGTCCAGTCAAAAGCACTTTTTAGTGGTTTATGTATTAACTCAATTTGCTTTTTTTTCCCCACCATCTTTTTATCTCTGCCAATTGCTTTAGTGTCTGGGTGCTGGATGCACAGGTGATTACATTACTGCTGTAGTGTGACTGGAGTACAAGTCACCACGAAGTCCTTTACTCCCCCCTTCTCCCCTCCATTCTGTGTCCCGTCTTCCACGGTCTGTACTTCCTTCTTGCTCTCCTTTGTGGTGTTGGTCTCACCACGGCCCCTTGTGCGCGAGAGTCCTGGGCTCTGCGCTGCTCCCTGTTTTGGAGAGGGAGCTTTCTAGGTGTCAGTCAATGAGTGGTGTCAGAGTGACCATGCAGAAGCAGGATGTTCCAGTAAATGTTGTGATCTGAAATTGCATTTGCTCCACAGGCCACACATAATTTATAAAAATAAGTACCCAAGTGCACTATGGAAAAACAATCCATTCTGTGCATCTGTTTGCTGCTATTAGGAGTATTAATCTTCAAGAGCAATCCATTATTTTGTGAAGTATCTTACTTTGTTAGAAAAAACAAGAAAGCCAACACTTTTAATCTCCTGAAGCTTTTAATGACATCGCAGGATGCAGGTACTTGAGACACTGATACCTACAGCAGTGGGATGAAATGGCCTTAGCCTCTCCGTACTGTTGACCTGAAAAAAGCAGAAAACAGAACTGTGCAATTTTAAGAGGATTTTGCCAGCAAGGACATTTTTTGTAAGCACATCAGGGGTATGCACTTGGGCAATGAAGGCTATAGATGAGAGAGGGGTCTGTGCTTTGAGCGCTCTGAATTTTCTATAGCTGTATGTTAAATTCAAAATAGCAGTCTAAGCTTACCTTCATCATCAGAGACTGCTGAAGCTGGGGAGTAACTGTGGGGTGTGAAATAGCTGGGGTGCCTCATAGGTGCACTGTTTTGGGGGCCAGCGAGGCTTCTGCATCAGCTGCTAGAGTACAGCAGTAGAAAGAGCAGCAGCAAGCTGGGAGCCGACTGCTCACCTCTCTGTGTAGCCAGAGATAAATTGCTGCAGCAAAATTGTGAGCAGTGTCTTGTAAAGAGGATGGAGGAGCTGTGCTGGGGGTTGAGGGAGACGAGCTGTTTTTTTGGATTTGTCTGGAGCAGAGTGAGTTCAGGGTGTTCTGACATGTTCCAGCCACAGCAAGACTAAGAAATGGAGGCGAGGAGGCTTCCCTACTGCCAGATATGTTATTATATGATAATTGTGTTATAAGTAGCTATACTTTATGGATCGTTTGCCTCTTCATGCTGTTTGTGTGGCCCGTGTACGATGTGGGGATGTTTCTGTGCACACAAAGTGGTGAAGCTAGCGTTTGCTGCCATGCTTTTGCATCTTCTCTAATGATTGCTATAAATTTGCCTCTTTCCTTTTTGAACTACACAGCCAGCACTGTAATAAAACGCTCTTTGTGAAGAGAATATTGAAGAGAAGAAGTGGGGGGGAAAGAGGGCATGGATGTGCTTAATAAAAAAAGATTCTCTGCACTATCGCAGGTGCAGTTGATGCTGTTTAGAGCAGTCACTCATCTCACTCCAAATAAATAGTAATGACTGTTTCCTGTGACTGTGCTGTGAATCATATTCAGTACATGCAGGGGAGTAGAAAATAAAGCTGCGTGCAATCCACACGAGATGGTGGCTCTTGTAATATTCAGCAGTTGGGCCTGGTTAGAAGCGTTTCATTATCTCAGAATTAAGAGAGAGCTTCCTGCTGTCGCAAAAGCTTGTTTATTCTTCTGCCTTCCCTCCCCCGCCCTCCATTCTTTCTTTCGTTAACATATATCCCCTCTCTTTCATGTCTCTGAAATGTTGGCTTAATGTTTTTGAGCAGAACTGCAAGGTCAAATTAGGGACAGCGTCCCTGGAAGTACATTAGTAGTTTGTTGCATGGGTTTTGGCTTAATAGGAGGGCACCTGAATTTTCTTTTATCTTTTGCCCTCTGTTTCTTTTTTGAGCTTATACTCAAGATTTAGCAGGAAGAAGCAGAAGAAGCTGAACTTCTTTTCCAGTTCTCAGTAAACTTCAGAGCTTTCCTCTTTATCCTTGGCTTGGTCCAAAGTTTGTCAGCAAGAGTCTTTCAGTAAATTCTATTTGCTGTTCCCATCTTAAGTCATGACACAGTCGCCACTAGCAGACAGCTGCTCTGTGGATGCAGATCAATTTGTATATAAGCTGGATCTTAGGGGTCATCTAGCAAACAGATAGTAAATCCAGTCAAATTCTCTCCTTGACTGGACAGCTGAACCGGAGCTTCTTGCCCAGACCCTTAAGAGGAGGCCAAAAGCCAGAGCCTGCTTTTCAGGCTCCAGCATCTCTGCAGAGTGGCAGCATGAGGCCAGTAAACCCGTGTGAGGCTCATGTGAACCCATATCACAGGCTCCCTTTGTAGCTGATGGGGAAGGATGCATGTAGAGGTAATTGTGTCCCGTTGTAAGATCTGAATGATCCCCTGTGGACTTTTCTTTCTCTGTGGGCTAGGGAAAAAGGGACCTTAAGGTAGCCGTGTTTCTAACACATGTGCCAAATAAGATGTGGTGAAGCCCCGTGTACCTTGATGCTTCAGAGGCTGTAGGGGATGAGACACACACAATTTCCCAAAGCCATTGTGTGTCCTATTAAGAATAAGCATGGATAACGTGTCCCCGTGTGCTGTGCCTCACTAGAGGCAGGATTGCTGAGGAGTCCCACTTTCCTGTCAGTCACAGCCAGCAGAAGCACACAGCTGGGAAGTGGAAGGGCCACCTCAAGCCAGCTGTGATTCAGACAGCATCTCATCTCAAGAAGACCTCTGATCCAGGTTTCCACAACTGGATGATCGCTTTGATTCCTTAAGGGCAAAGGAGGACAAAATGGGCTGTGCGTCCCTTGAACATGGCCCTGCTGTGTTTAGTGGCCAGGACATTCAACACTAAACGGGTGCAGCCAGGGCCTTTATGGGGTATCTGATTTCAGCTCAGAGCTGGAGTGATGCAGGGACCTGTGTGATGCTTCCTGGCTCTTCTCCAGCAAATTCTGAAGCTAGAGGAAGAAGTGTACTGCCCTAAGGACACGGGCTTACATGGATGGTGCCCTCCTGGAGGGTAAATCGTGAATAGTAATTAATTCATTAAACCTCCTAAAGCATCTCTGTTCCAGTAGTGTTTGCCTCAGCAGCAGTCAAGATGGTTAAAAGGCAATTGCAGCCACTGAAATATGTAGCAAAACTATTATCAGAAGATGTCATTTTTCGTAAATGTCAGTACGTAGATTTTTTATGGGGATATGGTGACAGGTAGTGAATAATTTAACATAAATTTACATAATATAGTGCAGCTGTTAATTTATGGCCATATTAGACTACAAGGTTATGTATCTAATGGCTTTTGGTCTCTTCCTCTTTTTTTTTTTTTTAAGTTAAAACTTTCCCTAAATTGTCCCACTTTACTCATAATTCATGAGGCACCTGTCTTCCCTCCCTTGTGCCGTACAGAAGGCTGTGCATGTTATACCCTTTTGTAGCCATATGATTCACAGTGAACTCATTCCCATCTCCAACCTCAAACATTTCAGTTCAATGTGCCCCTGTTTTTATTCAAGGCAGCCTTCTGAGGGGCAAGAAGAGCTGTTACTACTGGTTGACTTGTATTCCTCAAGGCTGAGTTCTTGGACATAGCTAGAGACATGCATTGCTTCTCCCTTGCTTGAAAAGCTGGAGATATGCAGCTGAAGCTAACCACTCAGTAATTCAAGGTCTCCACCTGCCTACCCTTTCTAAAATAGTCAGTGGAGGTGGGTTCAACTTGGTGTTTGGCATCTGCAGTTGAGGACAGATTTTCTCCAAACACTTGTTTGGTGATTTTCCATAGTACACATATTTGCCTAAATGTTACAGAGGTGTCCATGAACCAATCCTTGCAGGACGCTAGTAGAGGCGAGGCTTGAATCTAGAAAGGATTGATAGGGCATGAGTGGTGGCAATGTTTCTCAGAGTACTTGATCTCTAGAGTAAAGATTATGGACAACACTGCTGCTTCCAGGCTGGCCAGAAGCTCCGTCCTGCTGCCATTTTACCCAGATGACGTCCAGCTTGTGGGGCAGAGTAAGAAAGGTATATCACAGTGTGTTAGGGATTGGAAGGGACCTCAAAAGACCATCTAGTCCAATCCCCCTGCCGGAGCAGGAACACCCAGATGAGGTTACATAGGAAGGCGTCCAGGTGGGTTTTGAATGTCTGCAGAGAAGGAGACTCCACAACCTCCCTGGGCAGCCTGTTCCAGCGTCTGTCACCCTCAATGAGAAGAAGTTTCTTCTCAAATTTAAGTGGAACCTCTTGTGTTCCAGCTTGAACCCATTACCCCTTGTCCTATCATTGTTTGCCACCGAGAAGAGCCTGGCTCCATCCTCGTGACACTCACCCTTTACATATTTATAAACGTTAATGAGGTCACCCCTCAGTCTCCTCCAAACTAAAGAGACCCAGCTCCCTCGGCCTTTCCTCATAAGGGAGATGCTCCACTCCCTTCATCATCTTTGTTGCCCTACGCTGGATGGACTCTCTCCAGCAGCTCCCTGTCCTTCTTGAACTGAGGGGCCGCCTAACTGCAGTTGATGCCTCTGAAAGTTTTTGCCATTTAGGCACTTGAATAAGACTCGGGCATTCAGAATAGCTGTGTGCATCTAACACACTAATAATATAAGTACCAGTGTGCCCAAGTGTTTGAATCTCAGATGTTTGGCTGTCCCTTGCATGGCTTTTAGGTGGGAGATGAGCTCTTCTTGGAAGCTTACTGCGGAAATCAAACCCTCTGAACATCCAAGCCTCATTGTAAAACGTGCATCTCAATAGTGAAAGAATTATGATTAGAAAAGTCAGTGTTCCTAACTAGAGCAGAGGTCCTTCTTGTGAGGTAGGTAAGTTTACTTCCAATTTATTTGGTATATTACTTGAAATAGTTTTAAAATGTCCGGCTATAGTTTTCCTACCCTCAATGCATCTCCAGGTGGACATGAGAAAGCATGATTCATGTCCAGCAGGTAGGTTTGCAACAATGTGTATTTGAATAGAGCTAAACCATACATATTTTTACATGTCAGCTTTGGTAAAAGGGACCCGGAGCAAAGAGTGAATATTTGCCCTTTCGTCCAGGGTGATGGAGTCAGGGATTTTGTTCTCTGCAGAGAACAGTAATGATTAGCTCTTTTTTTTCAGGCGATGTACAAAGTGTATATCTTCACCTTCCCTAGGAGAGCGGCATGCACTCTTTCATATTTGCAGGCCTGTATAATCCTGGGGGTGGGAAAAAAGAGTGGTTGTTCCGTTTCACCTTTGTCCCTACCTTCATCATTGTGTCCCTATCGAGGCTTTTGGGAACGAGAAAATCCTGTGTGCCTTTGACCTCAGGGACTATGTCAGTTCTACGTGGAATCGTGAAAGAATCCATCTCCTCTACCAAGGCAGGCAAAGCTCCGAGTGTGATCACAGGTTTTCTGTACAGCACTATAGAAAACAATGGGTGTTTTAAAGAGCAAGTAAGAGAAGTGTAATTGTACTTTACTGTCTCACCAGAGGGGCAAGCAAAGGAAGCATTTGGTTACATACAACAGGGTAGTTCATGTTCCTTAAAATGAAATATCATTTAGTTCCGAAGTCTCCAGCAGATGCAGACTTGTTGTCTCTCCTCTTCCAGCCAAGAAGCATGTTGCTCTGTTTTCCTGAGATGCTTCTCTGTATGCTTTGTTTCCTCATGAACAAGAAGCATCACACGCTTCATTACCCCTCCGACACCAAAATGTTACACCCGTGGCTGTACCCCAGTGCCAGTGCAGAGCTAAATCAGCACAATGGAGCCCTGAAGACCTACTTTTGGAGCTCCCCGCAGCATAACAATGGCAAGTGAATGCCTGTTTGCCTCTCTAGGGTAGGGTCTCTATTAAATATCTGGTATGATCCTAATTTTTCCACCTTGCTGTCCCACCTCTGGTTAAAGCTTCTAATCATAGCTAGATAGCAGGGAGAACTGTGGTTGAACAAGATCTCCCTGCCCCTGCTCCTGTCACGCTCTTGTGTTCCCAAAATTCCTAATTCAATAATAAATTAGGTTGATTCATAAAAAAACAGTGGACCAAATGCCTGCCTCTCTTCTCATGTTTCTACAGGTCTTCCAGGAATGAAAAGAATTAGCACACAGACAGCCGATTTCTCTGGCATACCACAGAGCTGTATTTAGTGTGGCCTCAAACCTAGACTGGATTCCCACTGGACATGATACAAATGTTTAATAATTAATATCTCTTTTTAAAAAATCAAAGGGGGTGGAAAGAGGTTGATCTATCCCAGCAGTTCTTAACTGATTGATTATAATGGATTGAAGAAACCTAAATTCTTACTGCCCTCTAATATTTCTTTTCAGGCACAGTAAACAAGCCCCACATTTTTTGGACAGTGGTGCTCAGTGTTCCCGGAGCACTAATTGGAATATTAAGTACAAGACAGCTATGAGTCACTGCGGTTCTTATTCAAGTCAAAAGCATAAATAGCACTTCTCATATATCCACACTGTGTCAGTCAAAGATACTGCATTTCCTTTCCCCTCTGCCTCCAATAAACATCCGCTGACCTTAAGCTGCTATATACAGGAAACAGCCTGTTGGTTATTGTGTTAAACTGATAAGGTCCCCTGGGATGCTTTATCTGTCTCTGTTGTGCATATAAATTTAGCTTCAGTCATTGTAGGTTTTGTTCTTTTACCCTTTTTCCTCTCCTCCTTTTTTAATGCCTGCTAAGTAAACATGGCATTGTGGAAAAGGGGATAAAGTAATGTTTTTAGCATAATAAGATCCACATCCAGAGACTTAAGGATCCATCAATACACTTTGCCTTTCAGTTCTCCTGCCTGCATCTTTTTTACAAATAATGAGTTTCTCTGTTTTGAAATCTGTACCTGCTATTTGTTACTATACTCTACCCACACCCCTATTCCATGCAAGTGTAAACTGCAGCAGACCAGAGTGCCTGTCACTATGATTTTACTCTGAGACGTGATGGTATTTACAGCAATACTGTATTCCTGTCTGCGTTTATGGCAGGTTATGGAGCTTTCCTGCTCAGCACAGTGCTGTGAAATGGCAGCCAGAATTATCTTCTAATGCAGCGCTCTCAGGAGGTTGAGTTCTTGAAGCTGTAGAGCAATTAACACTCTTAATAGTACCAGTATTGCTTAAGGGTTTGGTGTTGGGAGGGTGGAACTGGGTTTTGAGTTTGCTGGTTTGGATTTAAGAGAGTCTTATATGTCATTCTTAATTATTGATACGTGTGCCAAAAATATGGCCAGCGGTGCCTCAAAGGTCGCTCCAGGTTCTGGCTGGGACGTGTGATGCAATACCATTGTTCCTCACTTTTGCCTGTGGTGTGCTCCATACTGAAAGTGTGTTGGAGAGCTAATGGATGTGGCTAGATGTAGCAATCCTTCCTTACTCTACAGCCTCTCAGGGGCCGTTTGAATTGGGTTGTCCTGAGGTGACTCCAGCTCATTTTGAGGTTCCCTCACTACCTGCTGTTATCACTCCTCTTCCATTCAGGAGTTGGTGAGCATGATGCCCTGTGGTCTGTCTTTTGTGTAATTCTATCTCAGGCAGCTCCGGGGTAAGCACCTTGAGGTGCATTTTGCGCACAGTTTGTAAAAGTATTGGCTAATTTGGCAGCATGCTGGACAGACAAGATTCAGGCCAGACATTTTACCAGCTACTTCTCAAAGGCTGAAGTGGTAGTTGGGTAAGCTAGCTGCCATTTGTGCTTTGGAAGATGCCCTGCAGTGTTCTAGCCTAACTCTCACTGTCCTTTGGTGGAGACTTGGCACCTGTATACTGGTTTTGGCTTTCAAAGTGTTCTCCTTGGTCTCTTTCTCTGAAGATGGCTGAGCAACTCCCTTTATTGCTGAACAAGCCAGCAGAGCCTTGCTGCTGCTCCTGTAGTGATATGGCTGCCTATGGGGTGTGTTGAGGACCAGCAATGTACGTTACTCTTGGTTTTAGGGCAGAACATCTATCTCTGCCATGAGAAGTCAACAGCCTATAGGGCAAACAAAACAAGTCAGGAACATTCAAAAGGGCATACCTTTATCAAGCCCAGACACAAAAAAGATTGGGCCAGCTATGCATATACTGTGTTTGACAGTAGGGCTGCTGCATAGCCAAGATAATGGGTTTTCTTAGCTTTTCATTAGCTAAGTAACCTTGGCCTACACAACAGACAAGTTAATTATCTGAGCATTAACCTAGTTATTCAGGTGAGTTTCAGCTCTCACTGACCTTTCTGCTTCTGGTTGTGGTTGGTGTGGTTTCCATTCCTCTTAGCTTGCTCAAAGCGAGCTCAGCAGGTACATCCACATCAGTGGCCTTAATCGCACGATAAACTTACTCTAAGAAGCTTGGTGTGGTTTTCAGGACAAAGGAGATAGCATCAAAAAAGTCTTAGAAATTTATAGGTAAAATGCTGGAGAACATTCTTTTGACACCTTTTCCGTGTTTCAGCTTCACTGGGGCAAGTACTACACCTCCTTTAATACTCCTCAGCCTTGGGAAATTTAAGTGAAAACAGGATCATCAGGAAAAGGACAGATAAAGTTTTCAGAGCACTGTTGCTTTCCGAATTTCCCCAGCCCAAGGTAGTCTTTGCATTTATGCTTGCAAGACAGATGTTGGAGGTCTTCTACGGTGTTTGGATGAGGAATTTGTCCAAGCCAGCTAGGGGTGAAGGATCTCACTCTGCTTTCTTCAAAGATGATTTTGTCATGAGTGGTGCATAGAAATGCATTAGCACTTTTTGTCAGTAATGAGCTTCTTTGTTCATTAGGTTAACATTGGCTGCTGTCACTAGTAAGTACATTTTAATGAGGAAGAGAACATTCTGAAACTGTGGAAACCTGGCACTCTTGGGTCTAATTCACAGCTCATTGAAGTCGGTGAACAGATAGACTCCCACTGAATTCAGGTCCCCTTCAGAGCTAAGGCAATTTACCCTGGTTGAGGACCTGCCCCAGGTTTCCCCTTGTGGCTACTCAGATGTAAAGTGCAGCTGCTGCTGGCAGGTTTTTTTCTTCCATTTGGAATTCTGAATCCATCCGGTATTGTTTTCAAGGCAACAACACAGCAATTGAATTCTTGTTCTACCTCCCCAAATTAAACATAATTCTCTTACATCATTTACTTCCACTTTCTGGTTTGCTTTCATGTGACCTGATAACCATGTCACACAGCATTAGCTTTGTAAATGCTGTCATGAACTTGGTTTGAAGTTTTGTGCCAGGCCACTTGTAATTCCCTGTTTTTCTCTTGCATTCCAGAACAAGCAGAGAAATGTATATCATGGGTATAAGCCCAAGTTTGCAAAGCTTTGGTTGTAAGTAAAAGGAAATTTTAAAATTTAAAGACTTTTCTACAAGTAAATTAATTGAACAAGCTCTTGGTGACTGTCATATTTTAAAGCTGCTATGTCAGCTTGTGAGTCCCTCAA
Source organism: Pampusana beccarii (assembly GCA_013399365.1). Classification (NCBI taxonomy): domain Eukaryota; kingdom Metazoa; phylum Chordata; class Aves; order Columbiformes; family Columbidae; genus Pampusana; species Pampusana beccarii. Next base: position 1,675,148 of record VWYH01009266.1, read on the forward strand.
ACTTGCTTTGTACCCCTGTTTCTGGTGTCTCTGATTGAAAAGATATATTTTTTAAAAAACAGACAAACCACACTTTTACAGTAAATAGTTCTCTGTACAAATTCCACTTGTTGCTTTGTAGAAAAATTACGGATATGTTTTTAAAAGCTCCTTCTTCATTATTTCCTTCTCTTCTTAAATAACAATTGTACTTATTTCCATACAATCCCTCTTTTCCTGCATGGTACATTTGAAAAATTTACACATTCCTGCTGCATGGGAACCAGACAGCAAAGCAGACTTCCTGAGGGAATGTTGCTGCAATCCTTATTCCTGTGATTATTTCCACAATACCACTGAGAATTTCTATCCTAGATCTGAGTTTTGTTGGAGCATGCAATGTTCAAAAAACCTAATAGAACATAGATTCTTAAAATGTTGTGGTTTGTGCTTAAACTCGCAAAACAATGTGGATTTAAGGTTGTTACAGATCACTGTTACAGATGTTGACTGCTTTCCTAATAGAGGAACTGCAGATGAATATACCATTGCTCTTCAGTGAAACACCGCTGAAGTGATTTGGACCCTGAATAAGCACTGAGGTTCCCAGCATCCCCTCTGTGATGCTAGAGGCTGGATGTTTCCTGAGATCCACCATCGAAGCTTTGGGCTATGGTCATGTAGTCTTCTAGATGCACTTGAGCTGAATGCAGGGCAGCAACAGTTGGTCAGCCAACCTTTTGCCTGCCCCACAGCTCACATTCAAATCTGCAAGCCTGAGTAGTTGCCCCCCACACCTGCCTCAGTCAAAATGGCTCTATTTAGCATGAAGAAATTTAGTTTAGTGTAAGGCTTCATCATAAAGTATGATGAATTTGGAAGAGCATTTTGATCTCAATGAGTGAAGAGCCAATACGTGAGCAGATCTGCTCTCAAGATCTGAGGGGTTGGTAGCTCGCAGCTGAGGGCAGTGGTGAGCAATGGAAGCAGTAACTTCATCCGGCTTCAATGCACACAAAGCACGTAGTATGCCTACAGCACAGCCAGATGCTGACCTGCCCAACTTACTACCACGGGGCAACGCTGCCCCACAAAGCTGTTTCCAGCGGCTTCCATGGTGCACTTGTGTAAGTGTGGACTGCTAAGCTGAGTCCACTGGCCATTCTGAGTAAAAGCCAGAAAGTTAAAGAAATAACGTGAAGGGAAAATGCAACCTTCAGATTTTTGCACTGCTTGCTTAAGAACCCAGGGAGACGACACAGGTTATCACAGTGCATGCCTTCATGTGGAAGCAAATGCTCAGAGTCTCATCTGAAAAGGTCCGTAAAACTTCTCCACACACTACAAACATGTAATGGATCATGTAACGTGTCCCAGGCCTTCATAGCCAACTTGAAACCTCTATTAAAACATCACTAACTGCAATTATTATGTACCACAGGAAGAAAGAGAGATCAAGATCTTAAGTCCTGGCAGTAACAGGGCATTTGTTAAATAAAACTCATCTTCAATGATCAAAGCTATAATTAGTACATGGATGAGCACAGATATCTTTTTAATGGTTTTCATTTTCACATTAACCTTTTAATACCGAGTGAAATCTTCCTAAACTATAGAAAGAAATTATATTTTCACAGCTTACTGTGTCAGATGAAGTCATAAAAATGGGCCCTTTTCCAAGTGCTTTCTTTTCTGAAAATTGAATTTCTCAGGACACTCCCACTAGGCAATGGTTGAATCTACCATCACACAATCGAGGGTCACTCCCCCAAAGCCATCAGTTTACACAAGGTTTCCCTTGGATTCCCATAGAGAGCTGCTGCTAAGGATTCTCGCTTAACTTCTCCAGACTCATGTGCTGTTTGGTTGCTCTTTTAGTACAGCCTTGACCTCCAAGGTCTTCAGATAGGAACAGTGCACATCACAGTTGGGATGTGTTTTCCTTAAGGGTATTGTATTGTGGCCCTTTCATATGAGTGGATTGAACCTGATTTAGGGGGAGCGGGAGTGAAATGAAAGGGATGTTTCGGTTTCCTTAGGGAAAATGAAGTGAGCTGTATAATCGCAACTGTTTGTTTTAACTCTTGCTGCAGACTCAGGCTTTCTCTAGAAAAAAGTCCTTTGTCTGCTGGCAGTGACTGCAGAGCAGTTTATAGCTTGCTATGCTTTAGCTTCGTGTTGTAAGAGAAGCAGTACATATAGGCAGTGCTGTAGGCAAAGCCTTTCATGTTTTAGTGGGGAGTGTTTTCTCCTTTAAAAATGTCAAGCTTAATACTGTGATGCAAAGGAGCAGGGCCTCCATTAACCCTTCCCAACAAGGAATGATTCCAAGATCCTACTAGTTCTTTATTAGAGCAGTGGGGCTTCCCTATAAGGCATCATTTGTTATATTACTTCCACCTTGTAAAATACATTTTCTTTTTTTAAAATTGTTTTTATATTCTTGTTTGGTTTTTGTTTGGTTCATTGGTTGGTTTTTTTGGTTTTGTTTTTTTTTTTTTTAATTATGCTCTGGGGAGGAGAAGGGAGGGAAAGGGCAAGATACACCTCTTAATTAGGTTTTAGGGGGTAGGAGGAAGAAAGGAGCATAGTGAAATCCTTTCCATCCAAATGTAGGGAATAGAGCAGGTGAGAGAGAGAAACTGTCCTGCGGAGACATGCAGAACAAAAGAATTTTAGGAGGCGTCTTGGATCGACTGCATCAGGATTATTTTTATCTGCCAGGTTTTGGAAACCTATAGTGTTTGCACCTTTATTTTCCATCTAGTTGACCCTTTCTTATATTCTTGGGAGGGATCCCATCACCTGTTGCATTCTTGAATCCAGCCAGAAAAACAGTGATGTTTTGTGCTAAAGTGATTCGATTCACCTCAGAATTGCTTTACTGTCAGTGGTGAAATCTCATTTCTTCTTCCCTCCCATGAAAAGATGTGGAGGTCTTTGAGCTGGTTGAGGACTACTAAGACTGGGGACACTGATTATCAAGCCAAAATGAAGGAATTAATGCTTTAAGAAAGAAAGTGCATGTATCTGTGAGCCTGAAACCATTTCTTAACAGCTTCTTTAGCCAGGATCAGAGCAGAAATGGAAGCAACAAGACTAAAACCTAGTCACTGTTTTAGAAACATCTGTCTTCATAAGATGTTTTCTTGCATAAACATGGTTGCTTCCTTATGCCCTTCCTGGAGAATATTACCGTAGCTGTGATGCTGTGATGTGATGTCATATAAATCAGTCCTCATGCATCCATCATTGATCAATTACACGATGATTGTTAAATATTTATCTGGTAGTTTTCAATTGATCCCACAATTTCAGCATCCAGGTTCCTTACAAACTAAATAATCGTGGTGACCTGTGCAAGTACCCAGTTAAATTGATTTTTTTACTATTAGTGTCACTGGCTTCAAGGCATCTATGCTGATTTGCACCAGTTGACACTGGCCCAAAGCCTCAGGCTCAAATCTGGAGGGTTCACAATGGCAAGGGATGTGTAGCCCAGAGGCAGAGAGCAACCAGGTTTTGTTTTTAATGTATTAGGAAGGTTTTTCAGATCTTTTAACTACTTCTAATAATCATAGTGTTGAAATTGTGACATTTAACAGTTGCAACTTCTCCTTATCCATTTCTTCATTGCCATTGAAAATAATGCATACTGGATCTTTAAAATCCTGCTAAGGCAGGTAAATTGTAATTAATCATGAGTCCTTCATCAATAACTAATTATTCAATTACATTAAAGATAATCTTGTTTTCAGTGAATATCAATCATTAAATGAACTATTGTTTATTTCTAATTCCTAACATCAGCACTGTTCATTCTGTAATTGCAAGTGTCATGGAATGGCCAGAGCATAATAAAACATACATGCCCTATAACCTCCATATTAAATCAGAATGTCATTCTGACAGATACTGTAGCATTGCAAATAAGTCACCCTCTTTGCAGCCACCTTTTTCCAGTTGGAGTAACTGGAATTAAATGAGAAATAAATGCCGCCTGTGTTATAGTTAAGCCTGTTTGGAAAGGTCTAAAGAAGCAAACTAGTAGTTAGCAGACTGATAATTACATACATTTAAAAATAGATATGTAGCTATTTATGCTTTATGGAGTATTAATAACTTTATTTACAAGTGGAATATAGCTCAGCTGAGAGAGCCAACTTCTATATGACACTTCCTTGTTCCATGTAGGAGCAGAGGTGGCTCTAACAATTAGGGGAGATTTCACCAGAAAATTTTGTAGCAGATCTTGTGTCTGTATGCGTGCACAAATAAAGCAATGGAGGTTCGAGAGAGCATTTTTATACAAAACAAATTGTTGCTCATTATCCAAACAGTGCAAACGAGATGAGAATATTTTGTTGTAACACACCAGCAAACAGAGGAAAAAAAAAGCCCACTGCCTTGTAAAGGACCTTGTAAGTTTTTGCAACACGCTGTATTTACACTCAGCCCGTGTTGCCATATGCTTGTCTTTACGATGATGGAAATGGTCAGGGAAATCCCTGCTGTGGGCTGCTGCACAGGTCCTGTGTCCTTCCCACTCTGGTGTGTTGTGGTGCTGGGCTGGGTGCTGCCACGGGCACTGTCCCCACTCAGCACAAGCAGGAAATGGGGCTTGCAAATATTTTACTGAAGGTTGTAAAGTTCTGGTGGGGCTGCAGGTAAGAGCCACTCGTGGGTGGGAGTAAGAAAAAGGATGCGGTCATGCAGGACTGTTGTTGTTTAATAGTCTGGGAGCTCCGGGGGTGATTCAGGTGAGGTGGGCTTGCAGGTCGAGCAGTGGTTGCTGGGTCTGAGCTCCCAGAGCTCAGTGCCAGCTGCTCGGTACCCACAGTACCAGCCCCAGCAGTGCAGAAGAGGAGGCGGTCATCTCTTCAAGGGCTGGGCCCAGTGATCTTTTAATTCCTCTGTGAAATGGAAGTAGACATTCCCGCCAATGCAATGAGGGAAGGCTGCCTGGGAGGGCTGCGGCTATCCCCAGGCTGACCTAGGGGCAGTCCTGGAGACCTCAGGGAGGGTGCCCATCACACCCAGACCGTCCTTCTGGCAGGAGGAAGGTGCCAGCTACGACTTTGAGGAGGAGCCTGCACGTCGCTTTGGCTGCTGGCTCCTGCCAGTCAAACTCTGGTCATATGGCTCCAAGGGGAAGAGGGTAAGATTTCAAGGGGTGTAAACCCTGCACGTCAGGTTTCTGCAGTATGTAAGAAGTTGTGTAGGTGTAAAGCTAATGATTGCTGAGACATCCCTTAGCTCTTTTCTCTGCCTGATGCATGCCACTTTGGCACTGTTGGTGTATCAACAAACAACGAGGGCTTTGTTTATTAGATTGACTGAGCAGCATGTACTTTAACTGCTTAATCAACAGTACTGCTAATGAAGCTGTAACAGGCTTGTCTTAACAGCTGCACCCTGCTAGAAGCTAAATTGTTAATCCCAAGGAAGAGAGGTGGCTGTATGGCAGAGTTATGAGTCAAAAGCAGACCCACTGTGCCATGGCTTAGTTGTGGGACATAAGACCTGGAGTGGGTGACAGAGATCTTCAGAGTCAGGAGAAGACATGGGCCAGTGTTTTTGTGCATGACTGCCCCTCTCACCCTGTGCCAGCTGGCACCTGGATCATCTGTAGATGCACGTGTTTGACCAGCCCTCCTGCCAGGGGGAAAGTGCTAGCTTGGGCTGATTTAAGGTGGACAAATCAGTAAAGAGCACAGTGAGCAATACTATTGTTTCCTTTATTAGTATTGGTGTTGGGTTTTTGTTTTGTTTTTGTTTGTTTGTTTTAGTAGACTCTAAGCTGAAAATATTGTTCCCTTTTGATTCAACTTCAGCATGCACTCAGACCTGACATCTTGCAATAGCAGTCATGATCCATAGCGTTGGACTTTTCAGAAGGACCATAGCAAACATGCTGAGAGATGTGCTGTTCATCCTCCTCTGAAAAGAGAGGGAAAGGCAGGTTTCTTGTTTGGGGAGTGAATGCTGGCTAACATTACTTGAACTTCTTGTTTCTGACTTTTCTTAACTTCTGACTTGCTCCAAGAGCACAGCGTGTTCATGTGGTAAGTGCAGCATGCTTGTATTTCTCTGAACGGATGTTTGAGATTCTCGGCTGAAGGGCATTAGGGAAGAGAACATATTATTATAATTTTATTATATCTCCTACTTTTTCATGGCCTTATGGAAAGTTCATAGTAGAATTTCAGCATCAGCCTACACAAATAGTTTTTAGCAGTGGTATTTTCAGTCGTGGGTGCCTGAAGTCAGCCCCCTAACTCTGTCTTTAAGCACCTAAATAGATGCCTGAGTTTGTTAGAAAGGCTAACCACCAGCAATCTCCACCAACATGAATGAGAGCTTTACATGTTCAGCACCGTTTAACAACAAAACATTTATGAGGATTGTCCTAATCTGGCATCTCGTTTTAAGCACAGAAGTTTGAATATGGTATGTCATTGCAGACTTTGCCATCTTGATTTTGCAATCATCATCTAAGTGCAAAGAAGCAATAACTGTCAATGCAGTTTATCCACTTATCAAAGACAGTTGGTGTCTCTTTGGGGCTTGTGCTTAAATCATTCACTCCAGGAAACACAATTCACATGTTTAGTAGTGTTAATGTAAAAAGTACTGTGTATTTTTGAATTAAATCAGGCCCTGAAGTGTTTTCTGGATCTAGCATCACTTATCTTCCCCATCAAGGTGCACAGCAGTGAGTGCGGCCAAGCCGTTATTGCTTTTATTGTATTCTAAACACGCACATGCATACACGCACATCTGCATCATCAAAATCTGGCAAAAGTATTTGTTGTTGTCTCTAAGAAGGAGTAATACTGTCTTACAATGTTAAATTTATAGGCACTAATTTTTGCTGCTTATTATAAAAACAATTAATCTCATTGCAGAATGTATGCTTAATTATAATTTGCTAATGCCCTTGAGTTTTTTAAAGTCTAATTTATTGCTCAAGTGTACTGTAGCAAATATTATCTGGTGACAAAGCAAGGGAACTAGCTCAAGGAACTGATTTTTCTGGCACTGAATTTGCGATCCGTGACATTATGCAAAACATTTTACCTTTTCCATGAGTCAGCTTCCCCATCTGTTTTGTGAAAAATGGCTGGAGATTACCAGGTGAAAGGTACCATATTTTTATTTTGTTAAGTGTCAGAACACTGGATACATTCAGCACATTATCTGTAATGTACAGCTCTGCATTTGAAACACCTCATCATGTTTATACTTTAAATTTGGCTTTTCTTTTGCTATCATCACTAAACCACCCGTAAATTAAGCACATTGATGTTCACAGTAGTCTAAATCATATCAGTGATTCAACCTAAACTTAGTGGTACAATCAGTCAGTACTACCACTGCTCTTAGGGCTCGATCACAACAAAGCAGCATGAGGAGTGAAACCCATTTTTCTCCTGGCATCTGGTTCAGACCGAGCCGATGGGAGCTGATGTGTGCTGTGGTCGAGGCATGTGGGCTGCGTCCACGTGGTGCGTTGATCTTGTCTGCACTCTCCATCGGCTCCAAAGACCCTTTACCAGCTCTGCTGAGGGAGAAAAGATGAGGGTCTTGTGTGTGACGGGAAGGAGAGAGAGAGGTCGGCTTTTTTCTCCAAAGACATGAGCTTTCCTCTAGTTTGTGCAACTTCACGTAGCCTGCTAACAAATCTGTGCCGCTGCTTCTGTTGCAGAAGACTGTGGATGTCATGTCAGGGACTGCTTTCAGAGCAACCCCAGGGGCATTTGAGTGAATGTTTCCTCCAACTGTTGACATCTTGGTGGCCTCAGAAAGCTGGCCCCCTGTGGCTCATAATGGGATGCTGGCTGGATGAGATGAAACAGGGCGTTTAATCAAACCACTGTTGTTTTTCAGTTCTTGCTCGCATTCCTGCTTAGCTGTGTATATATCATATCACATAATGCATCTTCGTCCTGTGAGGCCTATGTAGTTGGTAGAAAAATATCTTTGATGGGAGTACGCAAAGAAGTTCCACTATTTTTTAAGCAAAACTACTCTGAAATCTTTGCCTTGCTGCTGACAGCGCTGAGATGTTTTCTTTTACGGCTACAATGCGAGTACCATTAGGGAGCACTGTGTGCCCCGGGGGTACATATAAACTCCTGACCCTGCTTAAACTGTGTGGTACACGACACTGGGCACATGTCAGCAACGTTTGTGTGTTCAGCACCACCATACCAAATGCTGTGTTATAACACATCGTTCATATCCAGCCGACCACGGGTCCAGCAGTAATGTTGCAATCACTGGTCCTGATCGCTTCCTGCCGAATAAACACAAGCCTGTCCTCCCTAAAAATAGAGATCTTTCTTACGGCGCAGTAATTGCAGTGCCAGCACCAGAACCATACCTCTCCGCAGTCTGCTCCAAGTCTTAAAATATTTTTCTCCTACTTTCTTTCTGGCATAAAGCACAGTTTGGGAAATCTATTAGAGTTATTCATTTTGTTTCAGGGATCGCAGGGGTGATAGTGTTTTATTAACACAGTAGCTCCGCTCAATGGCAACATCTGGTTTTCAGTGAGATTTCAGGGCGTTTTTTTTTACTTCATTTTCCAGCTGTGTTGACTCAAGTCAGAAGGCAGTCAGCCGCTTGTGAGAGTGAAGTCTCCAAACATTTAAAGAGCTGAGATATTATTTGAAACTCCTGAATCTTGGAAAATTAGGGCAGAATCTGACAATACCAATTTTTCCTCCAGAGGCTTCCAGCACTCACAGTGCTGGTTCCAGCCAGGACCAGGAAATTAAAAATCACATGGAAACTTTCGCAGCACTTTCAGGATGGCTGTAGGTTAGATCTGCATGAAGGCAAAATGTGCAGGAGAGAGACTTAGTTCTTCCAGGTTGTTTGTGTTATGTTGTTCATGTATCCTGAAAGATGATTTACCCTGCTCGAGAAAACATGTAAGTCAAAAGAATAAAATCTAGGTTGTCTGGAGCAATGAAAGAAAATGCAGCTTTGGTGTCAAGGCATTAACAATTCATTAGGGCTTACCTGTGTCCCAGCAGTGGGGCCAGCCAAGAGGCAGATACTCTTATAGCTAACACCGTCTGCATGTCTAATGTGCGTTATAAATCCCATCCCTTTGAGACTTCCCTCAACCAGGTGTGTATACGCGCCTGTGGGTTGAGCTCCAGCAGAGCAGGGAATGAGTGGCGAGAAGGGCACGTAAAACGTGTTCCTCCACACTGATGGTCGGCTCTCCTGCTTGTTGCTCCCTGGCCTGGCCTGGCTGCCGTCCCTTCCCTGGCCCCAGCCATGTGGCACCCTGCTACATCTCAGAGACAGGCCAGGGTACCTGAAAGGCTGCGACAGCTGACGGGGTAGCTCCCCCGCCACCTGGCCCACCACTGCTTCTGTCCTTGCTTCCTTCTCGTCATCCCATACCACCTATTTTTCATCCAGCTCTCCTGTTTTCTCTCTTTTCATGTTATTCAGCTTTCCTTCTCTGGTGGGGGGGTTTCTTGCCTCCTTTTTTTCACCTCTCGGCTTACCATGCTCCTCATACAGAAGGAAAACCGCAAGCCACGTGATATGGCCTTGTAAGCCATGGCTGGTGGTGGCCTGAAAGGGAGAGGAGGGAGGGCAGCTTTTATACTCAGCATCCAAAAATTAAATTTTTGCTTCTTCTGCGGTCAGTTTTGTTAGAGGAGCTCTGGGGTTCTTGTTCCTGTCCCAGTTACCTGACCGAAGCAGGGGGCTGTGCCAGCTTGGGGTGTGGAGTTCAAGCCCAGGCTCTATCTTTGCAGCACTGCCCAAGCCCAGAGGAACTTCAGTGGTGCAGCAGATACTTGCCCACGGTTAACCTGGTGTAGGTGGCGCCCACTGTCTGTGACGTCTCATGTTCCTGGCTTTAGTTAAGTTGCCCCAACTTTTGCCCTGTTCTCAACCCTAATTTTTTTTCCTGAAAAGAAGCCTAGCTGAACCTAGGAAAATCAGTCTGCAGAACAGGAACTGTTGAGTTGTTTTAGGGTTAAGTTATAACCGTGTTGGTTTTTTCCATGCTTTTTTTTTTTCCCTGTCCCAGACTGCTTGAGTCCTAAATTCCCCCTGTAAATCTGCTTTCTGTACCGTCAGTTCTCAGAACAATGAACCATTTGATATACCTGATAAGAGTTAACATGAAAAATGAATAAATCATTTGCTACTCCCTTTTCTTTTTTGCTGTAACTGGGTGTTGGTCTAGAAAATGAAGGAAGTTACATTGAGCAGGAAGTTTAAAAATGCTTAGACAGATGTCATTAAAAAAAAATCAGACTTGGCTTCCTGCCAAGTGACTGTAATTAAAATTATTTTCCTCAGTGAGAAAAAAGCAGATGCAAAGGGAGGTTTCCTGTTTCTCGAAGTAGGAAACATAAATAACTGTTAGTCTCTCCTTTGTGTGTGCATGTGTGCATGCATGTGTGTTTGTGTGAGTGTGCATCTTAATGTAGGAATCTTTTGCTATATCTGAAGTGGATTGTGATTGAAAACTTTAGTCAAAGCCATGTGGATGGGTGCTTTATTAATCTCTGCTTTTTTTTGGTCTTGTTTTTAAATTAGATCTTTGTTGAAAAATAATGTACATGAATTGCAGTATATAAATTGCCCTTGCTGTATTACAGATTACTCAAATGGCTGCTCTTACAGAAAAGAACAGTAAATTTCTGTGTACAGTGTTGAAGGAAGAAGAGGATGTGGGTGGGTGTACACATGTGTATATAGCTATACACATCTATACACATCGTATAGCTATAGCTGATAGCTATATTAATTTAGAAACCAAGACGGTTAATGCCATGCGACTTCCTAGCTTACGTAGGAGTATACAAGTATAAAACTGCTTCTATCAGCATAGCTTCCCTTTTCCTGTACAAGCATCTTTAGTTTGACATAATGCCTTTACATTATACTTTAATTTCATTTTAATTACAAGGGTTTCTCATATGATATAATTATACAAATTCTACACCAGTCTATTAGTCAAATTAGGCAAGCCTGCCGTCGGGGCACGTGCTCTATGGCTCTTTTCTGTCACCACTTTAAAAGGAGGGTCGAAGAAATTTTATCAATCCATTTACTGTGGGGTTTTTTTCAGATGTTGGATGGAAGTTTGTAGTTTTGTTTCTTTTTAAAAAGAAGTTCCCGTTGAGGAATTGCAGACAAGGCATAGGCGTGTGTTTCAGTGTTGATCCATGAGAACTGGTAGTCATTGGTGAACCAACACCCCTTGACAGCTGTTAAGGCTCCTACCAAACACATTAGTTTGCACAGAGAGTGTTCCATATACGTATCTGGATGGGACATTGTTTGCTGGTTTTAGCAGCCTAACGTTTACACAGGTCAAACTTACTGTGTGGTTCTTCCACCAACACTCATTGATGAGCTTTTAGTTATAGCATCTCTGAATTGTGATGTATTATAGCACAGATGCAATTGCCTGGCAAAAGCGTCCTGGTAATATTGCTTCTTCTCACTGTATTGGGATAAATGGGTCCGGTGAAAGGAGTCAGTAAAAGTATGCTTCTACTGACATGGGTTTTCCTGATTTATTATGCTATCTAACATTTTTAAGTAGACTATGCTTGAATTTACCTCCACCTCTGAAAGTAAGGTTTAGCCTTAGCACCATTCTACTAATCAGTGCATACTGCTCTAATGTATATCAAATAGCATATGAATATAAATATGCTCTATGCTATACAAATAGCACAGAGTGTAGGTGTGTGGGTGCAGGGTCTCAGTTGGATATGAAGCGCATGGAATGAGGAATAGAAGACAGCAGATAACCCCCCCGCAGTGTATTTTGGAGGTGATGACCACAGACAGGCATTCCTCTCCTTTTCCATGAGTTCACTACAATACAGAAGAATATATTAATTTTACTGCCATTTTCTTCAGGACTCCACAGCTGCTCAGCTTCTGTTTGTGGGCTGACTGGTCTCAATGCAATAAGATATCTGCAACAAGAACCACCAATTATATTGATAAACCCCGACTGACCTGAATATCAGAAGCTGGATGGCATGCTGGTACAGTGTGTAAACAATTCCTCTGTGATTTTGGCATCTTCGAGTGATCCTGAAAAAACTTTCCTTGGAACAGACAGCAGAACTTGCTGCTTCTGTTTTTTGAGTTGCCAGATTATCTGGCAAGAGAGCTGCTAAAAAGAGGTTACAAGAACAGCTGAAAAAGAGCAAGTACAAGCCTGCTGCAATCAATAGAGCAACTGGCACCCACTGTAGTGGTGATGTGAAAACATGCAAGTGGAATAGGGACACGTACATCCTGTGGGTCTTGCAGTGCTGTGAGAGCCGAAGAGCGTTCCTAATTGCTCAGAGAAATATAGCGGGACTAATCTGAATAGACGAGCAAGGTAGGCTTGGAGATGAGATCAGGTTACAAAATCTATCCCTAAGAATGCTGTTGGAAACTTTAGCAACAGCTAAGCTTATAACTCTTTCAGAAAATTAAACAGAAACATGGTAAACTCACAATCCACTTTACAGCACAGCCCAAGGCCATAGGTAATGCATTTCTGCCAACCCCAGGATGTCCCCAGTAAGCACATGTTTGAGAACTGCATTGCATCAAACCTTCTTGTGTCCTGAAAATAGATTCTTGTCTCTATTGACATGCAGAGGCCCTATGACAAGGTAGGGAAAGTCAAATGTACAGCACAAACCATGAGAAATCTCTTGTTCTTCCAGTCCTGACTCTATGCTCTTCTTGAGGGCAGTTTACCTAAATCTAATCCAGTTGGATTTGCAGTTATGTCTGCTGTGGCTAGGAGAAGTCAACCAAATGCACCTTTCAGATGTACCAGGCAACCTACTGGAGAGGTTTCATTGCTGTTTCCCAAGTGAGAAGGAAAGCCACGGAGGGATTAAGTGGCCACTTCAGTGGCAGCTCCCAAATTCTTGTCAGATGCCATAAGCTCCATATTACCAAATGCTTAAAATCTTGCCTTACTTTAAGCTGCTGAGCCATTACATGAAAAAGATAAGACAGTCTGTGCTGTTGGCAGTGACACCTTCCTCACATGCTTCCCCAAGTCGTGGCGTGGTGTGTCTGGATTTGGGGAGATGTGCTGTGAGGGGAAGGGAATGGGGCAGTATTATTTGGGGAAGGTAGAGGGAAGACTGCTGCTGCTTTTACTTAGAGTGTCAGAAAATACACCAATGTTTTTCACTCTTGTGCCGCTCTGCTGCAGACATTTTGTGAGCAGGAAAGGAAAGCAGTGGAGTTTTTTTGTTGGCGTTTTGGCAAAGCATTTTCATGAGCACAGCTGCCCATTGAAGACATCTGTTTAAGTTCCCAACCCAGGATAACAAGCAGATCTGGACAAGCGTTCGGGGCTGCGTTTTTCCAGCAGGTTCGCTTACGTTTTGTACGTGTGGTTCCAGGGATGGGTAACACATGCCCAGAGCAGCCCTGGCCAGTGCTTTCAGCTGAAATGCGTGTTTTGTGTCCAGCGCATGGGAAGGAGATTGCATTCCTGAGGAACTCTTTTGAGGAGTGCTAAGTAAACAATAAATCTCTCCACAATGGAATTTATTCTGAGTGAATTATCAGGGTTAAAAAAATACTCTGTTGCCTTCAGCTCTTATCTTTGTTTACCATGTCACCAAGGACAGTGACCTGCCTTTGTGCCCTAATACTGAACTGTCAGCAAGAGGGACAGGAAATGCTGCCTTCTTTATAGGCTCAGCACATAGGCTTAATGAGAAGAATAACATCTTAGCAGTGGTTGTTGGGTTTGCTTGGTCTGGTTTATTCTCTTTTGTTGTCTTACTTTAGCAAACCTAGATAATCTTAGAGAAAGGCATTTGTGCCAAATTGCTGCACTCTGTCATTTAGTGGCCTTCAGATATTTAAACATTATTAAGACCAAGCCAATCTGACGAAAGAGCCTATATCCTTTTCATTTCCCATTGAGCCAAGCATGCTGCACCCTGTCTGGAGCTCTGCACAGGCAGCGCTCTCTGAACATGAGCTATCCTGCAGCTCCAGCAAGGAGGGAGCGCACCGACACCCAGCAGAGCACCAGCTCCATCCTTGCTGTGGGAAGTTCCGTCATGCCTGGGTCACCTGATTAATAGCTCCCCTTAATGAAGTAAGAAATATATTATGGAAAAAACAATCAGATAGGGAAGCACCATCCAGGCTGGAGCGGAGATGCGCTGGTAGCACCACACACAGTGCAGTGGCGTTGCCTTGTCACGACACCTCATCTGGACTTTGGGGACCGTGGGATGTGAGAGTGGCATGAGCCCAGCTTCTGATCTCTGACACTGGCTGCAGAAGCCCATCCTGGTTTCTGCTTGGGGAGCACTTTTGGTGCTGCTCCTCTTCCAGAGGTCCCATACCAGCAGCAGTCTCCCTGCACAGTTCCCCATTCATGATTTGAATAGGCAGAGGTGTGGGGAGCAGGGAGGATCCCCACAGATCCCAGCCTCTCTTTGAGACCCGAGGGCATCATGTATAGATAAACTTTGAAAGCAGAGCCCTTAAACTTCAAATTACAACTATTTTTTTTTTTTTCCATCGAAGGTAGGTAAACAGTGAGTTTCTTTGCTTATTTGTTGCTGGTATGTGGGTGAGTGTATAACACACATTACAGCTTTTTTCCCTCCAGCAACTGCACATCGTAAAGCAAAGTTTAATGGTGGGTTTAAGTTTACTTCTTTATTTACACAAAACGAATCTGTAAAATTTCAGTTCTGCTAGTCTGCCCACAATTTTGTTGTCCATTCAAGATTTACCTTTATTTTTTTATAATATCAGTATTAACTGACAAGACTTACCTTATCCATGACTTTAAAAAAAATTTTAAAACCCACAGTGTAGTTACTGTTGGTACCGTGTGACAATCAGGAACAGCGTTTGACCAGGAGCATCATATGCTGCCTGGCTCTGAGCATGCCAGTAGTATCCACACAATCTCATGATTAAGGTTTACTGGTCTTATTAAAAGTGCTGGAGGAGAAGAAGAGACTTTCCCAAATGCGCTGAGAAAGCTGCGTCAGGACTTGACCTCCTGACTGCGAGCCCCATGGCTTCGCCGCACAACAGCTACTCCCCGTTCTCCTCCTGCCCTTGCAATAACGTGCCTGGAATCTGACCCCACATTTCCCGCTGTCACGTTGGTATCAGCTGGAGATAAATGAAGCCTTTTGTTAACTTGTTCCTTGCTTTGTAGGCTGCTTTTCTCTTCTGGTTTAAAGAAGAGGCAGTGGTGATGTGGCACTGAGGCAGAGCTACGTACACGCACTGACCATCAGTACGGTATTTGTAATATAGTGGCCTGAGTGTCTCTTGTGGTAGAGATGAGACAAGACTCCATTATAAGGAACACAAAAGGGATTTTTCTATCAAGTCCACGGGAAGCAAAGAGCAAGCCGTCATCTTCCCTGGTTCTTCAGCTCCCAGCCTGTGTAATACCAAGGTGCAAAATCAGTGACGTGAATATGCACAAGGCAAAAAAAAGTCTTCCCACATCCTGATCTAGATAAATAGGAATTGGAATGAATTTTCTGACTTCACAGCACTGACACTTTGAATCTTCTGAGATTTAAAGAATTTTTTTTTGTGTCATTTTTATACCATTTCAAATTGATGGATGTGTTACAGAAAATACACACGCATACATGTGTGAGCACATGAAGAGAGGCCAAAAGGACTAATACCAGTTTCTCTTACTGTGCTATAATGTGAAATGGGAAGCGAGTGCGTCAGGAAAAGCAGTGGGTATGGACATAAGTGCAAGATGCTCTGGTTCTTCTGAGCCATGTTGCAAATGCCTTGGGAGCTAAGGCAGGGAAAACCATGAGGTTGCTCTAAGTTAGGCTGGCAGAAGGCAGGTCTACATATGTAAGAGTTGCAAAAGGGAATTGAACCCACTTGCAGTTTTTTCCCCATGTATTTCTTGCAAGAGGTGTAACTCAGGCAAAATACAATCCCAGGTAAGCGGCTTTCCAAAATCTTTTCCTTCATAATTGATCCAAACCAGCTTTTTTTTTTTTTTCTCTTTTTTTAAGTGCCTCATAGGTATTATATCACTGGGACTACTAAGATGTCACATTATGTCTTTTAAGCTAGAGCAGCAAAGTTGAAATAGCAGCAATATGCCATTGGATTTGTGATTATCCTGCTTGCTCGCTAGAAAGAATTGTAGGTTTCTTTACACACATGGAAGTCAAAGAAATAATAAGCACCCTTCATCAGTCAGATAGTCTCTATTTATACATCAGAGTAGGTGTGGGAATCATGAAGTCCTGTTTTTTTTCTGGTTTTTCTTGGTGATTTTCATTTTTTTACTTTTTAATTAAATTTCTTCATTTAGAGTCACAGCTGTCTGGCTTCACCCATAGATAAGTGGATCTGCATATGACAGCAGCAACCAAAATTTATCTTTCTTCTCCCTCTCTCCCACTTGCTTCCTCCCTTCCCCACCCCCCTTCTAGTACCCAGAAGAAACAAAATGCTATCTATAGACTTAGCACAGTTTCCCCCCCAATTACTTTGTCTGCATGTTTCAATTTCATTCTGTGTCAAGCTTTGCCAAGGTACCAAGTTTGGCATTCTCAAAAGGAGGTTTGGATGCTTAATCTCCTAGGCGCCTCTTGCAGTAACACTCTCCCCCCCGCAAAACGTGTGCTACAAAACTGTGGGCACTCTGAGGGGCAGTTTATGCTTGTGTGATGTTTATCCGCGTGAAGTTCGTGGTCTTGTAGACTTTTTTTCTTTTTTTAAAAGGTCTGTGTGATTCTAGCTGAGCACTAGCAGCAGATGGCCAAAGGGCAGGCAGGGATGGCCCATGGTGCTCTGTAAATGGCATATTACCAGCATCCTGCCATCGCACTGCAAGTCTCTGGGTATTTGTTTTGTATTCTTTCAAATCACTGGACACTGAAGTCAGGTGTATAACCAGAATCTCACATTTCATTATTAAAACAAAAAGCAACTGACCTATTAAAAAAAAAAATTAAAAAAAGGTTTCTAGTTGAAAAGGTAAGACTGAAAACATGGATCCTGGTTTGTAAGCCAGAAGGCAAATGAAGTTCAAGATACTATTATTTGTCATAAACCTCACGCATTTCCGAGACAGTTTCTAAGTATGCTGAGGCCTTGCTCATAATGTTTGAGTGATCAGGGCTGGTAATATTCTGGGTATGTCTATCTGCTCTTGTGTGTGTGTGTGACAGATCCTTGGCAGAAAAAGCCTACAGCTGTGCTTCAACTTCGTACTCTCAGAAGATCACTCCCTGCACCCAAATTACCCCATCTGTAGGTATCCATAGATCCTTGTACCATGACTTGTGGTAAAAAGTGCAAAGGATACTGTATTTTGTCAGATATTTTATGTGGGCAAAATTGCTAGTGAACTCCCTGCAGACCACTATGGCTTTTGCAATTTTCTGGCTTAAAAGTGCTCTTTCGTGCTGATTGGTTCAACGAATGTGTCATTTTGTGAGTGCCACCTTTGCGTCGCAGTGGCATCCGCCTCCATGTCATGACTGGCTCAAATCCAGGTGGGTACCACTATGTTGGGCAGGTTCTTCTGGGTCTCCACACTGCACCCCAGAGTTTTTGTGTCTACATAAAGCAGATTAGAGCTTCGAAAAAGAAGAAGAAAGGATAAAATACTAAGTATTGAAGTAGTGTGGCTTTAAGTGAAATGACAGCACGGAGGTGAGGTGTGGGTAACTGTAAAAGTAAGGATCTCCTTGGAAATACGGAGAGGTAAACGAGTGAGGTGGTCAGGCACTGAGACAGGAAAGGGTCAGGTTCAAAAAGCAAAAATATCGTTGAGAAGCAAGAGAGAGAGAGCAGCAAATTGGTCTTCACACCAGTACTGTTGTGGGACTGAGAGTTAATAAATAAATAAAGGCCAAAGCAGCTTACTCATAAAGCAGAAGAAATTGTGAGCAATACTTTCTATTTGCCTTCCCTGTAAAGTCTTATATCATCCTAAAACATACTAGAAACGACCTTGTTCAGATTACAAATTAATTCTGTATTTTCTCACTGCTGACCCTGTGACTTCATCCTGCAGGTTTTCGAGTCGTGGGGTTTTTCTTCCCCTCACTCCCGTTTGCTCTATGAGGGCCAGTGATTCAGTACTTGTGGAGGGGCTCCCTCCCTGCAGCAGCACACAGTCCCCAAAAACGGCTGCGCTTCCCGGGCCTGTCCCCAGCTGGTGCAGGTTGGTACAGCTGCTCTGACTCTGTGATTCGGCTCAGTGATAAAGGAGACCGCGAAAGATGTGGCCTCCTGAACTGAATGCTGTTCTTTATAATCTCTTCTCCAATATGCACCTTTAAAGTCAGAAAGACCCAGGTGTCAGTTTCTCTTCTTGTTTTCTGTTCAGTTTTTGTGGACACTGATAACTGCAGAAGAATTACGGATAAAAGTTTTGGTTTTACTTTCTGGGATGAAGGACAGAAAGCCTCTCCTGAGAGAGTCCCAGTGGAGTTTTTCCACTGGCCTTTTTTTGATTGGAAGCTTTCCCATGACTTGGGTACAACTTGAGTGTCATTACAGAGCTCCAGTTGGCCCTCAAATAACCTACTGTGCCTATCAGTGTAATTGGGACCAGGTCATTGTGTGAAGTAAATCATAAACAGATGGACAGCCGTGCCATGCTGCTCTGCAAAGGGTAGAGGAAAGCAAAGACACAAAACAGTGCCAGAATATGACACCATGATGGCTTCACTAAATCTAAGCGTGAACAGACTTAGGGAAATTTCTTTGCTCCCAGATGGGGAAGAGAGAGAGTAAGAGAAGAAAAGGAAAGAAATCCTTGAATAGGCGTCTGCCAGATTCGTCGCAGACGGCTTTATCTGGATATCTAGGGGGGTTTGTCACAGGATAGTGTCATGGTAGCAGACACTCCAGCTCACAGCCAGCTCCCCACTGAGCTTGGGGTAGTGGGTTTTGGACTGACATCTAGGTTTTTCGAAATATCTTCTTCATGCTGTTTTAAGTGCTATCAAGTTTTTTCACATACTGATTGAAAATTGCTTTGTTGTACCCAAGGTGGTCAGCACTTCCCAGATGGAGCATAAGAGGAAAAGGCATGGAATAGCTTTGTTCAGAAAAGTTTTTCCCATTTCTTTCTCCATTTTTCATATTTTCAGCTGAAATGTGAGAAGCCTCAACAGGAACAGACTGCTCCCTTGTGCCTTGCAGGAAGGACACATGCTAAAATTTGGAGCTAGAAGTGGACATGGCATAAGCCACATTGCCAGTCAAGAAATGAGACAGCAAGTGGGAGTGACACAGAACAGGTCTCACTTAGGAAACTTTGCCAGCGCTGTCTGGATAGGCAGAAAAGGGAGTTGGAGATCAAGAGTTGCCACACACATGGAACGTACCAGTGTTTCTCCGCTCCAAGGCTTCACATAGCTCATTAGTTTTGAACCATATATTAGAAAATTATTTCTCCTTTCGGCCCTGATGCTTTGCTTTGGGAAAGTAAGAGAAGAAGGGTTAAGATTTTACCTATATTAAGCAGGAGGCACGGGAGTCTACAGCAGGGAATTGGAGTTTTGACACTAGAAAAAGCTGCTTTCTGTACTTTTAGTACCATCAGTTTCTCAAGGACACGCTGAGCCCTGAGTTATGATCTTGGCAGCTAAAAACAAAGCAAGCTCATTTTAGTTTAAGACATATTTCAATGCCTTGCAATGCATTTATTTCTTTTTTGGTCATTCTAACCCTATGTATTTAGAGCAGTATTTGCCTATTTACTCACAGAAGTCATACTGAAGCTGAAAAAAAAAAAATCAGGCTACTTATTAAGGCTTGAATTGGTGGGTGCTTAACTCTTAGGGTGGTAAATTGTTGGCCTCAGTCTTCAGCACCTCTGCTGGCCCCTTGTGTACAGGGAGGAATTATTTACCAGGAGCATCTCACACGTGCATTTGGAAGATGACCAACTAATTAATGTTTGCTAAACACTTTTCAAGCCTCAGGGGAAAAGCGACTACGGGAAGGCAAAGTTTTATTATTGTTGTACTGTACCTAATGTACATAAAATGTTTTCAAGGCATCAGGCACTACATAAATGTTGTATGGTATTAAAACTGACCTGCCCTTGTCAGAGCAAATAATAATTACACTGAGTGATGGGAGAATCTTGCAGAAAAGGTCTCATGCAGCAACTGCTGAAGCCAATGACTTAAGCAGCCACTGGCTCAAGCCCATATTTAAGTATCTGCAGAAGGTCGAATTACCGAAATAATTTACTTTGTGTAAAGCTCTGCTCTCCTCATAGGTTGGAGCATGCTCTCTAGGGCATATTTCCCCAAACTGCAGGCCTGGGGCTGAGTCACCTCTCAGTCCAAAAGGCTGCCAAGTGTATGAGGCCATAGAAATGAAGAATGACCGAAGAGGACCTCACTACATAGCCGATATGATAGCCTCTATTTGCAACATGAAAATTCATGCTGATGCCTTTTAATATAAACATAACGTGAGGAAATGAACATTTGATTAAGCTAAACACACGGGCCTTTTATATGCAAGGCCCTAATTTAAAGCGCTGTCACCTCCATACAGAAAATACCAGCTGGAGCAGGAATGATTAAATTAAATCATCTGGCTCTTATGTGATACCATGAATGTCTGCTGAGAGGGGGAAAAAAAAATCCCTTCTCTTTATTCCTGTAGATCTGCAGCAACCACCAAGGGACACTTCTATAGCAGGAAGGATTAAGTCTTGCACGAACTTCAGTGCTTAATGTGCTTTGGACTGGTGACATGCCCTTCGGACAGACCTACCCCAGTTTTATAATTCTCTTTCTCAGCCTGTTGGGCCTCTGGCAGTCCTTTCTCCTGTTTAATTTCCTCCTTGCCTCCCTCCCACTGGGATCCTTCACCATTCAGCATTTCTGCCACCCAAGTAGAAATTTTGATTGTGCCAGACAAGGGTAGAAAGGGAGACTTTCGAGCCTCGGTGGACTTAGGAGAGAACCCGGGGGTGGGGATTTCCTGGGGGCTGAGTGGTTTTTTTAAGGAGGCGAGAAACAGGCAGTCTCTGTGCTTCTGATGGGTTTAGCCCGCTACAATGCACAGCTGGGGATTATTTCACATCCACAAATAGCTGGAGCAAGGCAAGCAGTGCATGCAGGTAGGGAGCCACTTCTGGAGAGGAGCTACTCTTCCCCACCAAACCTAAGTAAAAAAAAAAAAAAGATGGTATAGTGAGGGTACTTGTATATTAAAAGCATACCAGGGGCCTGCCCCATCCTTTGTGACAGGGGAGCACCCCAGGTGTCCTGTCTCACTCCCAATTATTTATTCGCTTTTCAATTCAAGGGCATCCAGTTCTCTTGGCATGAGAATTTGGACTAGGTGGAGCTGACAAATTTACAAAATTCAGATTGAAACGGTTTTTTTCTCTATTCTTTTAGTTTGTAGCTTGCCTTATAAAGGATTTCTGTAGTGATTTTCTTCTTTTTTTCCTGCCTTTTTTTTTTTTTCAGATCTTCTACCTGATGGTACTCATTCTGTTCCTGGTGATCACCATGTGTCAGTAGTAATGTAGGTGGAAGAGGATTTCTGACTGTTTTGGTCACAGCTTTTGTGCTTATCTGCTTGGTTTTGGGACACTGTTCAGTTCCAGGAAGTATTTTTATCTCACAGAAGTTTCCTTGTGAACAGTGATGCTACGAAGACCTTGTTTTAGCACCACAAAAGCTAGTCGAGGTAGTGCAGGTCTGTCTTCTGTCAGGAGCTAAAGTCTTCGATTCAAAAAGCAAAGTAGCATTAAAGAGTCGACATTGGTGTAACGTTATACTTTCTGGCTCTTTCCCCAGCACTATTGGGTACATACTTAGAACCGCGTTTTCCTCTCCGTTACACTGATACAACCCCAGGGAGCTGCGTGGATTTGCACCAAAGTAACGGAGGGAATTTGGCTGCCAGGTTTGTGTGTGATGTGGTTATCGGCCTGTAACCGGTGTGCCGGCCTTTCCCACCGCCTCTGAACTTGGCCTGCGAATCTGCACCTGCCCCCACCTGTGCTCACACGACTGGCGTGGAGACGGACCAGGCAAGAGGGGAACGTGAAGGGTAGAGTCGGAAGGTGGTATGAGGGTGAGTGGCAGGTCATTTGAACAAAGAGCTGTAATACTAAATTTACTTGGCATGCACAGTCTTTAGGAGGAGCCCGGAGGAGTTTGCTTGAGTTGTCTGAAGCACTGGGTGCTCTTGCAGCTTGAGGAGTGCCTCAGTGAGCAAAGTAACGCTCCCAACCCTGGTGAGCGTCCACCAAGGGTGGGGGTGAGGGCCTGCATGCTGCATTTCCATTTGAATGACAACCCAAGCAGATAACCCACATGGAATAAAGAAATAAAGGGAAAGCTTAGGAGAACATATTTTGCACAGCCTTTGCTTGCTTGTGGGGAAAGAGGCATGAGGAGATGGAGCTGAGGACAGGCTTTAATGTTAATTTCTGAGAGGATTTGAGAGGAGAGGTGCTAGGCCACTCAGGAAGCCTCTTGCTACTGTGTCTTAATCTGGAAATCAGACATGTTGTCCTACTTTTTGTTCCTGAACCATTTTCTCAATTTTATAGTCAGGAACTGAATATTTTGCTAGAAGAAACTCTTCTCTAGGCCTGTGTAACTGGAAATGGCCAACAGACACTTGGTGACTTTAGGTAGGCTCTTCTCTATCTTAAAGCGGCGTATCTTAAAGCAACACCTTCTGCTGTGATCTGCCTGCTGGTATGAGTGGGACTCGGGAGCTTCAGGGTTCTGTTTCCCCAGAGGCAAGGGGCTGGTTCTGCCCGGTGCCATGTCTTGGGAAGACATCTCACTTGACAGGTCCAGGCTGGACCACAGACCACAGAGAGATAGGTTTTGTATAAAAGTATTGCATGAGGACTACCTTAAACATTTTTTTTAGTATTTGGTCCAAGTTCTGAGGATAAAGCCAAGAAATTTTACTTTATCAACTTTGTCCCAATTTTGTTGCCTGACATTGTAGGGAGGTTTTAGTTTGTGGCTTCACAGGTGTTCCACCATGTTGTTGTGGAAATGGTAAAACGTGAGGCAAGCTTTTCTTAAGCAAGTTAAAGCCCATTGAACCGTCCCACCCCTTTTTTAAATTGATCTGCGTTTCGAGTGCTGTCCTGTCTCTAACCTTTCCTTTCTTGATATGGTTGTTAGCAAGGTTGTCATGGGTCAACCCTAACTTGACATAGTATTCCTGCATTTCTTCTCCCTCTCCCAGGCTGAGCATGGCACACAGGCCCTAGTTCTGTTAGGGGATGAGCAGCTCCTAGAGGTGACCAAAGAGAGGCCAAAACCCCAGGCAGACTCTTTGATCTATCAGCAGCTTTTGATCCATTTGATCAAGAAACATTATCGACCTGTTTGTGAATCCTAGCTATGGCTAAGGTCTGAATAGCATTTTTGAGCTATTTGGAAGGGGAAGTGGGTGAGACTTACTGGGCACAATGCTGGCTTATTTTTGACTCACCTCCTCCTATTCTGTTGCTATCCAAGTCTATATTTGGGGGAGAGCTGATGTGGGCTGTGTAGCTATGCGCACACAGATAACTCATGGATCTGCATCTGTACTTTCGCAGATCTGCACGTCGTCTCTCTGACGTGGACTTCGTCACAGTCACACCTGCCCATGAGGCATTTGGTTTGGTTTGCAATTTCTAAGAAACCGCAGCCGGTTCAGTTTCAGGCCATGACTCAGCAGCGCTAGTTATGAGGAATGTGGTCTCTGCAACCTTCGCTGCTTCCAAAGCGATTTCAGGTGCACGTCACACTCTGTCAGCTACACAAAGTTTTCTCTGATTTTTTTTCATTTCTGGCTGCTGAGCACCACCAGACCATGACCAATAGGTTAAGTAGAAATCTTTCATTCACTGGTTTATATTTGGATTACCATTCCCAAAACTGAGGTGGTAGAGGGGGATCTGTGCCTCACTCAGCATCTACTTTGGGGTAAAGTTAGCATCTTGTCTTAAACTGTTGCTGAAGATGGCATCATGCTGGACGTTGTATGGAAGCAACTGAGGTGCAGGCATATGTTCCCTTCTGCTGACTTGGCTGTGGTGACGCTAACCACAGCCAGCAAAGAGGAGCGAGCAACTGGGAACAGTAACATCTCAAACTGCAGCAGAAAGATTGGCCAGACCTCTCCTGTCAGCACTTGGATTCCCTTGGTGTTCATTGAGGAATTAAAAGTTAACTGAGGGTGGTGGCAAAAAATAGATTTGCCTGCCTAGAAAATGCTAAAGCCAGTATACTAAAAAGCAGAGGTGGATCTGAAGGCAGTTATCTCTCTTGGAATTTATGTGGGAATTAAACCACGCGTCATCCTTGTAGCACATATGCAATTTTATAATCACTGCTGGTATTTCACCTCAGGGTACTCTGTGGGGTGAAGAATTAATTTCCCACCTTTTTCTAAGGAATTGAGGCCTGGGATTTGCTGCCAGTCATAAAGGACAGTTTGTGGCCAAATTAGATGCTTTCTGGACCTCAGAAGTGGTTGAACGTTCTGGGATGGGTGAGGATGTACCTCCACACCTCCAGAAGTCAAACTAGGGAAACATGCACGCAGAGAAATCGCACAAGAAGTTACGTGGCCGTTTCACTTCCACATCATCAGGAAAAGACACTACAAGGCTGTGTAAAGCATAAGACACACCGCTGTGCAAAGCAGTGGCTGCAAAATTAAAATATAGGATCTTTTATTACATGCACTGTGGTGCTTCCTTTTTCCATCTGTGTGTCTACTTGTTACAGAAAGGAATCTCTTTCTTAATGAAAAAACACCCATTCTTGAACAAGAGGCAATGTAGACAATTTTTTTGCGGGGGGGTAAACTGGCATCTTTGCACTCCACCACCCCCCATCACAGCAAACCTGCCAGCAGTTGAAAGATATAAATAGGGACATTTAGGGAGAAAAGCATATTTAAGTTCCTTTGAAATGCGCTTGGCTAAAGGAATATTTTTAAGAGAGGGAGTAGAAAAACAAATGGAAAATATTTTCTTTGGAAGGGAAAAAAAAGCAGCAAACTGTCCTTCCTAAACAGAGATACTTGGCTGATGTGTACTTTACGCAGCCCTGGGTCAGACCTTGCAAACAACTACTAAATTAGGTCCAGCTACTTTGATGCTAAAAGCATGGAAGTGCCAATAATTAAGTTGCATCAGATGTAGGAAATGACTGATGTGTCTGCCATGCTCACGATAGCAAAGTTCACTGTGCTGCCATTTGACTGACCCCTTTCTCTTTATATAAGCAAAAAGAATTTTATTCTAAGGAAAATCAGCTGGTTTTGTACCTTTGTTTTGTTTTCTGAACTGCTAATCCCCTGAAGGTATAGAAGGTATTTGAGAGAGCAAACCAAAGCTCCCATAATTTAGTGTTATATTATTTGTTGTTGTATGGTTTGATTTAGTGGCTACTTATTATATCAGGTTACCATATAATTATCTTAATTATTGACTCCAGAAGTAAGTAGAGGGATTATGAGAGAGACAGGAAGGCCCAGTGGAAAGAGCATGGCTCAGAGAATCGAACACATCACAGTGTGCTCGTGGCTCCACTGCTCATTTACTCTGAGCCTGAACTCTTCCCTCAGCCAGCCTGGCCATGAAAGCAGAAGGGATTGTGGAGACAGGACTCAGACACTGACCCAGGGTTCAAAGAGATGCAGGAGAGCAGTATAAAAAGGACAGGAGTTCTGAAGAAGAGATGTAAAATTAGCAGGAAAAAAAGAAAAAAATGAATACACACCACAGCATGTATTTGCATCAAGATGTGGAGCACCTGTGTGGTCATGGACAAGGGTGGTTTTGCCTTGAAGGCCTGAAATTTGAGTCTGATCACAGCTGATTTCTAGCCTCTGCTACTTATTCCCCCTGCAAAATCAGGTAGCCCTTGGATCCCTTTCTGCTAAATAAGGATGTTAATAGTCATCCTTCCGTCTTTGGTTTCAGCCATTCAAATTATTGGAGCACAGCTCCTCGCACAGCCTTTGGCAATGGTTCTCATGACTTTGCTGACATTTGTGGCTTTTACTTTCCTAGCCCTTTGTCTGATAACCATCGACCAAAGCCAAAGATTTGAGTTAGTAGGCACTACTGCAATATAAAAGCAACATTGAAAGGCTGTCAGTGCAGGCTATGCTTCCTGTATTGATAATATTTGACATATACTGACAAAATACTTCGTCTATTGACAAGCTGAGTTGCATCTTCTTTCCTAAGAGAGGAGCAGACACACTGGTTCTGCTCAGCCTGTGCTAATTTCTTTCTCTGGTTTTGCTTTTCTTTCCCAAGCCAAAACATGCGGACAATAGAATGTATCTATTTCCTTCCTAGAAAAGATCAGTTAATGTGAAATGGTGCATGGTGGCTTAGTGCTGAATAAGTGGGATACCCTAATCCAGCAAGGTATCCTCGTTCTATTGTACGCCTTTTCTGCATACCATCTGGAGTTGTTCTCTGCTTAGTATTTTCAGTATGTACCATATGTTTTTGCATGAAAATTCAATAAAATATGCATTATACATGAAAAGTGCTGTAGTAAATAAAGGAAGGATGGAATCCAGTCCCCTTTGTGAACGACAGGGGCCTCAAATCTTCATAAAAGGTTTAGTCTAGTCTGACGTCTGTGCTTTTCTCCAATTTACTCCGTGTCAGTCTTCAGGAGAAGCTCTAATTTGAAACAAAACTCTGCTTTCCTGATAAGGTTATTAGATGTACTTTGGCTGCCCTCTGCTGAGAGCACTCAATAAGGCAGGGAAAATATCCTTTTTTCCCAGGGAAGGTAGCAGTGGGACAAATTGTGTGTTCATCCGTGTGCTGAGTCCTGTCAGGCCTGCTGGTGGTCGCCTGCGGTTTTGTGTCTCTCGCTGTCTGTTTGCTGCCTGTCAGAGGGCAAAGTCTTCTGAGCTACAGCCCTGTTTGGCTTTTAGTGCCCACCATTTGTTGTCAAGGGCCGGCTGGTTCTGTAGACTTATGAAAACGTGGGCTCAGGCATTGCCCGCCACGTAAAATTAAGCAGCATCACATAAGGGATGGCCACGGGAGCAAACAGGCTTCTCTCCCCAGGTGCCATTGCAATGCCGCTGGGTGGGATTTGAGCTGTACGCCCTCGTCTTCGGGAAGAAACAAGGGTCCTGTGCAGATTTTTGTGCATGTATGAAACAATAGCTCTGTTGTTGCTATTAATGCTCTCTGTAATACCCGGCTTTTAATACTTCCCAGCAGGTTGATTTATTATTATATCTTCAGCTGGGCTGCACACCAAAGTGTTTTGATCATGAAATGAATGCTATACACACATTTAATTACTGCCCACATTTTCGTATAATTTTATCATTTACTGTTTTGGATGAGACATCGAGTTCTTCTACAGGAAAAATGCTTGGTAAAAAATAGATGATTTAAAAGCTAATCTGAGATGAATTTGGCACTTAAATGTGAGAAAATGTAATTGTTCCTTTCTTCCTGCCTTTTCAGATGGTCCCTGATTATCAAAATGTACAAGAACTCCCTTATCTGGACATGGTGATTGCAGAGACATTGCGCATGTACCCACCTGCATTCAGGTATCTTTTTTTTTCCCCTTCTGATTCTACAGGGTAGATCCCTAGCTGTATAAAATGGAAATCTGCTCTTGGAAGACCAATGTGCCCTTGGTCTCTGTGCCAACATCAATACTGCTTGTGCATTTGAAAGATATAATGTGGCCTGTTGAAGGAAAACTGCATAATACTGGTATTTCTAAAGCAGTTTTTTTACAACAGATTGGCCAAGATTTCTTCCTCACTGTTCTTCACATTCCCCAAGGTTGGAGGGTAGAGCCATTTTGCAGCAAGACTGGCCTTAGAAAGCCAGACGTTGCTGCTTCTGTATGCCAAGGGCTTTGGGGATATGGAGCAAGGACCTACCCCAGCCCGTTGGCTGGTGTATGAGTTACCCTGCTGGTCATTAAGGCCCTGATCTGGGGAAGGGCTGCACATTCAGAAGGCTGTATTTTACATATGTGTTGAAGTTGGACCCCTACCGTTTTGCACTTAGCTATATTAGTATAACACAGTACTAAGCTAATGGCTGCATCCATTACATTTGGAAAGTTCTGCCCCAGATCACACAAGACTGATTTTACTAAGTTATGTTGATGAACTAAAAGGAAGGGGGAAAAGAATTGGAAAGCTGTTTGATTGTCAAATTTTGGAGTTATCACAAGCGTAAATGCAAATATTAAGAATGGAACGTTTGAAGGGGCCAACTGGTTGCACTGCTTCTTGCGAAGCCAGGGGAAAATTTCAGATTACTGGAAAGGAGCCAAAGCTGAGCTCGCAGTGAGAGCCTTTGAAAAAACGCACCCCACGATTGTAAGCACCTTAAAAAAGCTTAAAATAATATTCTCTTTTGCATGTTCACAAAGATGAGAAGTCAAGATTTTTCCATGGTCATCTGCAGGGTTGTTCAGAGGGTGAATTGTCAAAGCTTCTTGCTCCTGGATGAGATGACTGGGCTTGACTATCTTATATACAGTATACAAGTGGAAATTGTTTTGCCAGTTAAAACATCAGACATCTTTGAGTTTCAGCAGAAACACTGGGAAACAATCAATGTGTGTCAGATGGGCAACAGAATTAAAATGGAGCAAAGTTGTTCTGAAGTTCAGGTTGGTGTTGTTGGTGGTTTTTATTGATCGGGCTTTTACTCTGATTGATGTGGAATGGATAGGACAGCCCAGTGCCTCAGAAAGATGCTAATTGCCTATGACAAGGATAATGCTGAGTTAGGGGAAAATTCAGTGGCAGCCAAACTTGTTATAAAATGAGTTGTTTTATTTTTTAAAAAATGAACTTACTACCCAGAGAACTTTCTTCCCCAGAACTCACATTTCCACTATCACCAAATTCATGTAAGGATGAGAAGGATGGCTTGTCAATGTGTTTTTTTAGCACGCCACTGTTTTGTTCCAGGTTTGGAGCTTCGGTTATTTATTTGTCTAGGAGAAAGAGAGAGATGGGTGACAGTGAGGGAAGAATGTGTTCCTGTAATGATATCAGACTGACAGCCCTGAAGCTGAAATATTTGTTCAACTTTTTAGGCGCAGTGCAGGGAGCAGCAAAGGGAGCTCCTGCACGTTATCTCGCCCCTGTTTCTCCCCACTGGTGCCGGGAAAGAGATCTCAGGCTGAAATAGCACAGCACTCACCTGGCTCTGGACTGGTTTGGGATCTGTAGTGACCGCACAAGCACCAAAAGGTCTAGATCAGGGTCTGCCACTCCACGTGCACACCCGCATACCCGCACACCATTTTTAACAAGGTTCACAGACCCAAGCTCAGCTTTGGCCGGTGGCTTTTCTCAGTCTTCTTGTCATGATGAGGTTCCTAAGGACAGTCCTACTCTGTCACCACAGGGTGGGAGGAAACCGGAGAGTTTTGTTGCTGATGTCGTGCCTGTCTTTGATGAGTGTATATGAACGGCAGTTTTCCAAGGCTTGTGAATTGGTGGTATTTTTGTAGCAGCAGCAGCAGAACACTTAGCCCTAATATTAAAACCATCCCTTGCTAAGTTTCAGGTGCTGTTTCAATGTGAAGGAGCTTCTAAAATAAACGAACTCAAAACTATGTTTGATATAATTTTTCCTGAAAGCAAATCAGCATACAGTTTCTGTGTGTTATTAGAGATGACTGATAAATTTTGCCTGCAGTTTTCATAAAAAATTAGTCCAAACCAAACATTAGCAACAAATTGCAGTTTAACAGTTAACATTTTGAAACTGTAAGCAACCAGAAATGCTTTGCTATGAAAAGGGCAAAAGCCAGCTGGGTTGGAGCTGTGTGCTTCTAGGTGAAGATGAGTAACATGAGAAGACACTCACATCAGCAATGGTTGCTGTATTTATCTTCTGGGAAAGTGTAACTCCCAAAATTGCGAGGTCAATCCAGCTGGAGAGATCGACTTTTATGGTTCCCTTCTGCTGTGTTTTTACCTTTAGTAATCATCTGGGATACGTGACACTTACTGTTGCAGGTTCACTCGGGAAGCAGCTAAAGACTGCGTAGTGCTGGGACAGCATATTCCAGCTGGGGCTGTCATTGAAACTGCAGTTGGACATCTCCACCACAACCCTGAGCTCTGGCCAGAGCCTGAGAAGTTTATTCCTGAGAGGTATGTGGAGCAGTGCTTTCCATTCTTAGGTCGAAGTCCTTATTTGGGCCTGTTTAGAGCAAAGGTCTGCCTTAAATGCTGTTTCGTGCATTAGTGTGGGCACAGGACTCCAGCCTGTCCAGCAGAGACACCAGATCCTTCTGCTCCTTCACAGCCACAGTCACCCGCTCTTCACCCAAAGCAGTATTTCCACCAAGAGGAGCACAGTTTAATTTAGATCGTAAAATATGTCGTTTCTACCAAACTAGGCGAGTAGTGATAATGGCACATCCCACAGAAGGTGCGAGGACTGGTGGAGGTTGAAATGTGGCACAGGTTTTCAGATCTATTTCCAAATCAGATGCTGCAAATAGTGTGACGTCTGGATGCAGAAATTCTGAAGTGAGATAGCTGGAGCTGCCCAGGAAACTCGTCCAGCTCCTGGCTGGTTTAGAGCAGCCTTTTCACCTGAGGTGTTTTAATGGCGTGAGTACACTGTGAATGGGGAACCCATCCCATCTCCCAAGGGAATTTTCTCTCTGCCCATAAGTTAGGATCCTGGGGCCTTAGCTCTGCTTGGCAAGATGTATTTTCACATGGAGCATTTATTCTCTTTTCAACTGCAGGGGGCACTGTCAAGTTGTGTTTGTGTACCCTGCCCTATCTTACAGCTGCTGAGCTGAGTTTACAGGGAGGGTTTCAGCTCAGGCAGTGCTGTGTGGAAGCACAACCGAGTTTTGTTGGCAGCTATATTTTAAGCTATTCTGTGGGCAGCTGCATTTTAAGCTACCACTGCGTTGAAAAGTCTACTAAGAGAAAAAGTGCATGCTCCATAAACACTTGGGTGTGATGCAGGCAGCCCAAAACTGTCTTTACCAGCAGGACAACATGTGTATAGTGTAGGGGGGTTTGCCCAATGCTCCTGGAGCAAATCTTGGCAGATGCTCTGTCAGGCCATGAAGAAGAGCAATGCCAGGGTTAGAGAGGCCCAGAGTTTTTGTTCGGAAGGAATCTTAGCAATAACTGGAAGTCACAGGGTGGAGGGGGGAATGTTTAGCAATGCTTATCTAGAAATGCTGTCTTAATTTTTTACTCACCACTTTAGCAGTAGTATGAAAACACATTACAGAGTATGATGGATAGTGGGGGCTGCAGTCTCCTTGACTCATACACTGCTGTTTTTTATGAATCTGAGATTAATTCCGTTTTGAAATTTCCCTGAGGAATGAAGCATAATTACTAATACTCTCCCCACCTCGTACCAGTTGGTAATGTTAGTGAGAATTACAAAATAAGAGCTTAACAAAAAATAAATTAATGCAGCTACAGCCTTTTCCCCCCTAATATTTTGTTTCGAAATCTGCCTCAGGAATAATACAAGGAAGACTTTAAATTTACCAGAATGGTATATGGGGGTGAGCAAGGCAAGAATTGCACAGGATATGCAACAGTGCTCAGTACATGAGTTAACATTCTTTTAGCCTCAAATTACAGGCTTCTATACTACCCTCTGCAGTAGTATCCCAGTTTCACTTAGGATGTCTAAGCCTGGGGGATGGTGTTAGCAGAAATGCACGATATTATTTTTTTTTCAGACTTCAAAATAGCCTGTATTGCCTCTCACCTCCGTCTACCCTGCATGAGTTCTCTGTGCCTTAGAAGTCTGAAGTTCTTGCAAACTGTATCCAAACAGATGAGAGATTTTCATGGATGACCCTATACATCAAGGACAAAACCTTTATCCACATACGGAACTGGAAAAGTAGTTCTGTACTACCAGAACAGCTGCGAATGGCTTGTGACATGGGAGGACTATGTAGATTTCCAGGGTAATGCCGCCGCTGTGAAGGTTTCCTTATTTTAAGGAACCATTTGGATCAGTGACTCAGCACAGGCCAGGATGAGCCTCACCTTGCTGATTATGCATTGGCCCTAATAACTTGTAATTAGCTCTAATAAGTTGCAGTGACTCGTGCTCTGTACTCTTGTCTGTCCAGTACACATCCATCTTTGCAGATGTTGGCAAAGACATTTTACTATTTTTTTCTTTTGGACTGCTGTTCAAATAGGAATTTTGTTTTCTTCCTTGTGAGGAAAAAAAAAAACACAAAAACCCCAAAAAACCCAACTCATTTCTAGTGGGTTGATCAAGTATTTTAAAGCTAGTTAGTTGATGCAGATGTGCACACAGAATGCCACATTCGTCAGTCTCTCCAATCGGAATGAGGTACTTCAGCCCTAAGCACGGGAAGTGTCTGCAGTTTCAGTGTTTCCCAACTGGGAACCTGGCCACTTTGAGCTAAGAGCAGGAAGATGGGCTGTCCTGAATTGTAACAGTTCTCTTCCACAGCCTGTCCAGTCCCATGAGATTGCATCTCTCCTCCCCTCGCAAGCTTCCAGGAGAAATTCCCGTTGTTCTGCTTCTGTGGTGCAAGGCAGGGAAGCTCTGCTGCTAATTCTGGTTAGTTCACACTGCAGCCCATTAGTTTCCTCTGAGCTGTAATCTCTCCCTCATTCATGCAAACCTCTACATAGCTAGCGTGTCTGCCCCTGAAGTTATCATTCTTCTGAGCATGGTCTTTGAACAAAGGCGATTCATTAAAGACGGGTTGGAAGTAATACTAGTGTCTGTCTGTCTCTCCTCTCCTGGAATCACTAGTTGATGAAGGCTGATGGCCATAACTTAATTATCTGTTTACTTAAGGGCATCAGCCCCATCAGGACATAATCTGTCAGTAGTTCCCTTGACCTGTTCATTACAACCAATTGAAATAACCACCCTTTGAGATCTAAACGAAAAACATGGAAACTGGTTCAAGAAATGCTTTTTGCTCCTGATTCCATCTCTGCACCTTCTAGGTTTACAGAGGAGGCCAAGAAGGAACGACATCCTTTTGCATACCTGCCCTTTGGGGCAGGACCCCGTGGCTGCATTGGCATGAAGATGGGTTTGCTGGAAACAAAGATGACTCTGCTGAGGATTTTGCAGAAGTTTCAATTTAAGACCTGCCCAGAGACTGAGGTTTGTACATGCAGATGCTTGAAGGCCACACTTGTTAACTTCATTGAGTTGTCGGTGTGTCCTAGACAGGACAGCTTACTTGTCTTTCTGACTTTCTCTTAATTTGAGAAAATTGCTAGGGCCACTTCTGTAATAAGGAGCAATAAGAGGCCTGGACTACATGTTTTAATCAAAATGTGATATAACCTTTATGATTTTTTTCCAACAAAACAAACAGTTACAGACCTCTGAGCTGGAGAGCAGTGTAGCAACACAGTCAAAATATCTCAATTTATACAGGGTGAGAATGGGTGTACAACTTCCATGGGATCTCAGCACTTTACTGTGTGCCTATTGGTATATGCAGGGTGTTTCAAAACGATGAACCCAATTTGAAATCAGTATATTTCTGAAATTGGGTCCATCTTTTTGAAACACCCTGTATATTGCACCTGGCACTTATTTGGCAGCTCTAGAGTTTACGGAGATAATTTCTTCCTGTTCAGATCTACAATATACCTGGGCAGCCACTGCCTCAGCCTCTGGCTGTAAATTCTATTTAATATTATACTACCACAGCTGACTGTAAAACAAGTACTTTACAGCTTCCATAGTAATCCTGGTATGAATTGGTCCCCAGCAAAAATGTCTGTCTGTATGTGGGGGTAGTATACACACATAAACAAATACATACAACTGCTCTTTTTTCTTTCAGATTCCTTTGCAGCTGAAATCAAAAGCCACACTTGGACCAAAAAATGGAGTCTATGTTATGCTAGAATCTCGCT
Organism: Pampusana beccarii; assembly: GCA_013399365.1. Taxonomy (NCBI): domain Eukaryota; kingdom Metazoa; phylum Chordata; class Aves; order Columbiformes; family Columbidae; genus Pampusana; species Pampusana beccarii. Next base: position 1,709,093 of record VWYH01009266.1, read on the forward strand.
AAAAGAAAATGTACATCCTGAAACCTCCTGAGATGGGACCCCTTCTTCAATGACTCACTTGGTATAATATTTTTCAAAACCCCGAAGACAGGTAGGAGCCTAAGTCCCACTGATGCTCAACAGGTGCTGCCTCACCTCCTGTGGGAGATTCTCCAGTCACTTCTTAAAATGAGATGTGGGCTCCGCAGTCATTTGGTGGTTTTGACGTTGCTGTGAATAGTATTTGTAAAGAAGCATCCCACTTTCACTTGCTTTTCTACATTGCACTTGCTTTCACTCATCTTTGAGAATGCTTTTTCATTTTTACGTTCAATGAATGGAGCAGATGTTAAGCGTACACTAAATTTACAATAGATTTTAATTACAATTAATTATCTTATTCATCCTCATGTACTTCTAAGTCCCTACTCTAGAAAAAGCCCAGGAGACACCACAGTTACAGCAGATCATCTGTGATCCAGTATTAGTACGTTGGGTTTTATCCTGAACTCTGCTAAAAATCAAAGCAGAGACTCCTGCACAATGCTTAATCTATCCCAGTGTCTTTCTCAACGTGGAAGGAGCTGCACCTTCTTCAGGCTTTTGAAGTGATTTGAAATACGCTTAGATTAACAATTTGCACTTGGCACATTGCATTGACTTGATTGAAGAGCAATGAAGTGTTCTCCTGTTTACTAGCTAAGTTCAAATAGCCAAGCCCAAAGAAATGAGGTGGCATCTGTTTTGCTGGTTACTGAACTGTTTTGGAAAGGTGGAGGAAAAGATGATACAAATTCAACTAAAGCAGGAAGACTGGAGGAAATGTAAGGATATTCAGAAGGTGTTGTTACAACATCTGCTTCACTGCTCTGAGGCCTTTCCTTTCCAAGCGTTGCAGCTGGCACCATCCTTGTCCAGCTCATTGACTCATAGAGATTAGGAGCACTGCATGCACTAAAGCCAATGGCAAGGGAGTGGGGTCCAGGTTCATCAGCCTCAGCAGCTCTCTCGATTCCTTGTGTGTCCCCAGAGCAGGTCATGTCCCAAGTGCCTCACTCTGCTCAGGAGGGAACTTGTCTGGTTGCCCACTGCAGCAACACCGTGGATCCATTCAAGCTGTATGGCTGTGTTCATCCATCTTCACAGCCAAAGCAGCAGTACGCTCCCACGCTTCACATTCCCTCCATGCTCTTGCCTACTGCTCTACAATCCCTTCAATCACCACACAGCTAATGGAACATCACACAACAGTGACTGACCTAAAAAAAGAACCAACCAACACATTTCCTTCAGTGGGCACCACAAACTGGTTGGCTGTACAACAAAACTGTGAGAGGAGATAGTCTCGGGGTCCTTCCTTTTTTTTTTTTTTTTTTAAATATTTTTATAAATCACAAAAATTCTTATGGCACCATAAGGAAGCACCTTTCAGCTCTTTGCAAGTGTGGACTTGCTGTCTGCCAACATACTCTGAGGTTTCCTTAGGTACAGTATCTCTCTTGGTGACGTTATGCACAGAAAAGCATCATAGCAGGAGGAGGAAGAGACTGACTGCTCAGTGTCACTGCAAGGATTGCTGGAAGGAGCCATCTGCTCACTGATCTCCAGCTAGCTCCCTAGTTTCTCTCCAGCAAGCAGCTTTTGCTGCTTTCTTCCCACATCCTGGCTGAACACTGATCAAATTATTATTGTATCTTGCTCCTGGAAGATTTTGTCTTTCTCTTTCATGGGATTTTTGGGATTTTTTTTTAACAGAACTGAACAGGCAGTAGTGGTGAAGTACTGACCTGTCAGTCCTGGAATTGTTCCTGTTTCCTTGGAGCATCTCTGGCACAGTACTAAGTGCCCTGTATATGAATTACCAATGGAGTGATTGTTATTTGAAAAGCAATATACTGTATATACCCTAATTTCTACACATTAATCATCTTTTTTCCCCTCATGAAAACAGTGTGCTGGCAGCTGATTTACTGTAGAGCTTATATATAAACTAGAAAAAAGTTGGAGGGGCCTTACCTAAAAATGTCCCACCTACCTGAACAAGCAGGAAGCTCATTTCAGTCTCAAGTCAGCTGTCAAAGGCTTGTTTGTTTCTTCAATTTTTTAAAAATCTTTTTCTTCTTTAAATGACTTAGCAGGATATTGCGTGCTTCATTTTTGAACAAATGCTCCAAGCCTACATCAAGCTTATGTCTTTCTTCAATACGCTTTTGTATTGACTGTTCATCTGAATGCTGTATCCTCAATATTTGTCTGAGTGCCACTAAAGTGTAGAGCAGTTGAACAACTCATATTTCTGTGCCTGAACAGAGCACTATCATCTTGAATTGCGCTGACTCCACTGGAAATAAAAAAAAAACCAACAGTACTGCACTGGCTGCAACTGTCCATCACATTTTACAGGCCTGGAAACTTCACCAGGAGTCCCAGCCACTTCGGAGTTGAACAGACAGTATGTGCAAGTAAGCCCACTTGAGTCTGAGCTAAGGTTTTCTCAACTGTCCTGCAAATTTTTCTGGTTAGGAAGCATTACCTATTTTCACCTGTCAGTTTGCAGTGGTATGGAATAGAGGAAATATTTTTGCAAGTGTGGGCCAAGCCAGATTCCTGGAAGCACATCATCCTGTGTTCTACAGGCAGGCCTAGTGAGACAGCTAGAGAAGTAAGAAAGACAGAGAAAAGACTGCCAACTTTCCAGTACTAAAGGAGGAGCCCCAAGCCATTTCTTCCTTTTAAACAACAGCTGCTGATACAGTCACCAGACACCGCACAAACATTCTACCAGGATATTTAATGATGCTGGGCCTCACCCTGTCTGTGTGACCTCAGCAACATACCTAAAGAGCAAGCTGCTCTACCCCCTGGAAGGACACATTTGCAAAAAAAAAACATACACAGGACTGACAGCAGCTCTGCAAAACAGAAACTGGTAATATCCTATTAATCACAGTGTGCCTGTGCACCCATATAATGTGGTCCCAAACTGATCCTGAACAGAGTTGGCTCTAGTATTCCTTTAAAAAAAACACACCAAAAAGAGGAGTTATGTTTATAGTTGCAATATGAAAACATAACTTGATATCCTTAAGTAACAGTGACTGTTAGCATTTGTGGTACAGCATGCTTCACTCAACAGTAGCTGACACTAGGGGGGAACAAGGAAGCTGATTTTATATAATTTCTCTCCTCAGAAACAGTGAGTGTGTTGTCTTGCATTGCTGAGCTGTGGGTTTGTTTAAAACCAGGCATGTCTGTTTTACAAAAGGGTCTCAGTTCTTCTCTGACAGCTGATACAAAGCAAATGATGCTTGGTAAAGGAAAGCTTCTATTAAAAACATCTTCTGGGACTTTGCAACGATTACAGAAACCTGTCAGTATAAAGTGGTGTTTTTAAATGAGCGTGCTGAGACAGAAAATCTTCACAGTTTTGTACTTCATAAACAGTATTCCTGGAAAACCAGAGCTGGGTTTTAAAAATGGTTCTGCTTGCATGATTGTAAATTTGATCTAGTCTTACCTGGCAATAAATTACAGATTTTCCTCTGTGTGTGATACTTTCTGAAATGACCACTTTCTTATTTCCCTTTGTTAAATAATCTTTCCATCTTAAACCAGCTTCACCTAGTATCAGACATTTCTGTGCATTCACAGTAGTAAATCTGCTAAAACAACTAAAAGCTGATTTACGAAACTTCATTTCATTGCTTGGTTCACACTAGCCCTGCTTTCTTCCAACTGAGAAAACTCTGATCAGTCTCTAAGCTGTTTGCTCCCTGCACTGCTGGGTGCTATGGCTGCTTTCAAGGAGGGGGCGAGATTCCCTCAGTCGATAGGATTTTTGCAAGTAGAAATGAAGCCATGGCCGGGCCTGAACTAAAAAGTGCAAGGAAGCTCTTCAGGCCCATGAAGCCCATCCTCTGCTAGAACAAGTAAGCACCAGTAACCCTGGCAATACAAAACAGCCACCCACCCTCCCAGGTCTTGTGCTGGAAGAAAAACAGCATTTCTACAACTCCCTTCGGCTCAAAGGCAAAAGAGCAAAGCAGCAACGCGGAAGCCTTCTCCAAGCCAAGCAGCACTGAGTACAGGACCATAGCTGGTACGTGCCATCCACCCAAGTTCCTCTTATCCACCACCACTACTTCACCAGGCTGCAGGTATCCGAACTGGGTAGTGTCCCGCCACTCCTTCGCTGCCACCACTTACAGATAGGATTTTGACACACACATCTGATAAAATCGAGGCAAGATACCACAACAAACCCGATTACAGGTAAAACTTACCAAATCGTGCGGTGTGTTGACCCCTAACCTGCCAGACCCCTAACCAGCCCAGTGGGTGGGGCTCAGGGGTTCATAAATTATGGTGCTCCACACTGGGCGCTACTGGCAGAGCAAAGTTGTTTGGCTTCTGCTGGCTCGCCATCTGTCTTGCCAGGATGGACCTGTTATCAAGAAAGGGAACAACCTTCACAGCTTATCTTTCTCCTCACATGCTGTAGGAGTGAGGGAGGGATTATTACACTGTTCCTGCTCAGTTTCTTAAGTAGCCAAGAGATATCCTCCTCACTCAGAAAAGAGGTTCAATATCAACTGTTGTCTAAAGTTTAGATCTAATGCAAATGACGCTTTCATCTGTCCATTTCCAAATGCAGCCCAGACAGGTATAGAGGGACAGAGGGACTCCACTGCTTAAAAGAAGCATCTTTAAGAAAGTTTCCAAGAACTCAGGAACCTGGTTCTTTTAGCATTGAGAGAGACAAAACCATTGCAAGGAATTTAGTGGTTAAAATAGTTATGTACTACGCACAAGATTGCAAGGAATTTAGTGGTTAAAATAGTTATGTACTACGCACAAGAAAGTTACCATTGCAGTTTCAAAAGCTGAAAACATAGTAACTTTTTTGTGTTAATGGAGCAATAACAGATGACAAAGTAACAAAACCAGACATTTTATTCCAGTTATTTTATTTACACACACTTGCACACACACTAACACATCCCCTCCAAGAATTAAGGTTTTAAAATATTACTAGCCATCAAAAAAATGTTATTAAAAAAAGTCTCAACTTTAGCACAGAAAAATGTTTGTTTCAATTTTCTGGCAAAAGGTTAACATGATGTCAGCTATTCCAGTTCTTTGCTAAAATGCTGGTTATGTTCAGAGAAAGAAAGGCATACTACCAGTATTCTCATTTGCCATGAACGTGCAGATTAACATGTTTTTTGTTTTGGCATAAAAATCTTATTCTGCACAGGTACAAAACCTCCATACACATTATACTCCTCAATGGATGTAGCATTTGCTGACAAACTCATTTACTGACATGAGATTTGTTATATATTTTCTTTTACAAATCTTTCAAAAGAAAGAATGCAGTCAACTTGCTTTTCCACATCCTGTGTTTTTCTAGGTTTAAACACGGAGTTATGTTCCTTTAGATATCATGCTGCTAGCTTTACGGTCACATAAGCAGGAGTTCTGCACAGACTTACTCCAGCTAACCACGGCTGAGCTCCTGGTTCACAGTGCTGAAATAATACAGGGTTACCCAGTGTACACCTGTCAGTCATCATCCAGATGAATTAAAAAGAAGCACTTCTCAAATATAGGTAGAGATGAGGGTTTTTTGGTCCTATACAAAGTAAATATTAAGGCTCTTGCAGCGCACTATAGCTAACAAGTACTCATTTAGGAGCATTGAAGTTGTGATGAAGTATTGGTCTATTCATCAGCAACTTTCTAATCTTAAGAAATACTTGACAGCTCAAGTATTTTATTATCTGAATACATGTATGCTTCCTGCTCAACACTAGGAATTTGTAAAAGGTTTCAGCTCTGTGGCTGAAGACCACTCCCCAGGAAAGCATGCAAGAAAGTCCAAAGGCACCTTGATTCCAGAGTTAACCAGTGTATCTCCTGCAACCAAAGCGGCAGTAAACCTAATGAGAGTTGATCACTGTCCTTCCCAACAGCTGTAAAGTACCAGAAAGTAGCTCCACAGAAACAACTATTCTGCTAATCAAGTAGTACAAACTGTGTAATTCACAACTATGATATTTTTAAATGACAGCGTGAGTTGCCTCCTCTTCTTTACCCCGGGCACCTGCCAGTACACGCTCATTTGCATACACAGTGAAAGTCATGAAAAACTTCAGTTCTCACAGACCTAAAATACAGCATTTATTTGACAAAGTAACTCAACCGAGTAGCACAGCACCTTGTTATGCTTCATGTCTTTGGTACTTGTTTTAAATGGGAAAATTAACAAGGGAATATAAGTCTCAGTTCCTTTTCAACAATGTTGTGGTTTCACCTGGCGGGGAGCTAAACACCACACAGCCATTCGCTCACTCCCCTCCAGTGGGACAGAGAATCGGACAGTTTAATAGGATAGAAAAGGGAAAATAATAATCATCATAATAAAAGAATTCACAAAACAAGTGATGCACAATGCAATTGTTCACCACCCGCTGACCAATGCTCAGCCAGTCCCTGAGAAGTAGCTGCCACCCTCCGTCCAACTCCACCCAGGTTTCTTTTGTTTGGCATGACATCATATGGAATATCCCTTTGGCCAGTTTGGGTCAGCTGTCCCAGCTCTGTCCATTCTCAGCTTCCTACGTACCCCCAGCCTTCTCGCTGGTGGGGTGGTGTGGGAAGCTGAAAAGTCCTTGACTCTGTGTAAGCACCGCTCACCAACAACTGAAACATCGGCGTGTTATCAACGTCACTCTCACCTTGAATCCAAAACACAGCACTATAACAGCTCCTAGGAAGAAAATTAACTATATCGCAGTCAAAACCAGAATAAACAAGCAAGTTGAATTTTTGAGGCCTTGTTGGTGAAGATTAACTAGGGACAAAAAAACAAGTGCTGCTAAGAACTTATGCAATAAGTTGAGCACAGAGACAGAGATTATACAGTCTCATTTGCAAATGCTTGAATGTCTACTGCTACAGGAGACACATTATTTAAAAAAATCCAGGTTTTATCAAATTTTGAGTTAAAAGATAAGCAGGTAGGAGACAGCCTCTGACCAACAAGCGCGGGTAAAGATCTTTCCTGAAACAATTACAACTAAATATTGTTTAAACTTGGCAGTCATAGCCAGTTCTCATGTTACAATCATCAGTGAACTAAACGAATACACTTATAAAAGCCTCTAGTAAGGCAGGGAAACATGATACCTGCTAAACAAGAGGAGACAGACACAGGAGTTTAAGAATTCTAAGACATCCTTTGTGTCTTTTTAACCCTCTTTTTCTATTGCACAGAAAGAATAGAGAATAAATGTTTCTGAACACTCATCTACCCAATTACAAAACTTCTAAAAATTACTTTTACTCTCTGTCATGGTTTAACCCCAGCTGGCAACTAGGACCACACAGCCTCTCACTCACCTCCCACCCCCAGCCCCAAACAGGATAGGGAAGAAAATTGGAAGGGAAGGGAGAAACTCGTAGGTTGATATAAGAACAGTTTCATAAGACAGAAGAGAAAATAATAACAATGTATATACAAAATCAGTGACACATCATGCAATTGCTCACCAACCAGTGACCAATACTCTGCCCATTCCTGAGCAGCAACTGCGACCTCCAGTCCCAAAGAGCTGATGCCAGAAGAACGAAGATCTGGACAGCAGTTCGTGCTCGAACACAATCGTGCTGAATAGCTGGTCTCAGAAAAGAAAGCACCCTGGTCTCAAACAGCCAATCCCAGAAGAAAAAAACGAGTAAATGGCAGAGCTGGAAAAGCCAGCTCCAGCTACATATGGAGAATGGTGCTAATGGTAGGGAATATCTCATTGGCCAGCCTAGAGTCAGTCTAAGTGCTGTTCTGTTATGCTCCCTCCTGGCTTCTATGTGCACCTGTAGCCACAAAGTTGAAAAAGTCCTTGGTCTCCTTGGCAACAGCCAAAATATTAGCCAGTCCTCACACTCTTTTCCTACTAACTTAAAAACACAGCCTAGCTACTGGAAAGAAAAAAATAACTCTGACCCACGCAAAGGCATGGGAAGTTCAGTATGTTATCACATTATTCTCATATAAATCCAAAACAAAAGACTGCGCTAGCTACAAAAAGAGTCTAACTACTATGATGAAAATTAACTCAATCCCAGCAAAACCAGCACAGGTTTTGCTACTATAGCATTTTTGCCAGTGCTTGGTCAGTGTATTCTATGAGATACTCTGGATAAATCTGTTGTTTCTCAAAGATGACAAAGATAGAAGGGTTTGAATAGTTATTCACACAACTGTCATAGAAGTTTTGGTTGTCCTTCAAGGGAGGCCGAATATAAGAAGAACAACCAAGAGTGAACTCCCCCACCAGCACCCGTGCCAGAAACATTGTCTTCGTGTATGAGGCTTGCACGCAGTAGTTGTCAGAATAAGATGCATCCCTTGCAAAATAGCTTCCTGCAGAAGAGAAACCAAGACAGAGTTGATAAGACACCAAAACTGCAGGGAAGGGAGTGATACAGTGTGAAAGGGAATTCATAAGCAAAAGCCATGAAACAGTTCATGAATGGCCTTTCCAAAGCCTTCACTTTTGTCCTGAATGGACTTCTTAGTGAAAATGACCACTGTGTATTACCTACACTTTTATTTTTCACAGCACACATACTAAAAAGCCACACAAGTAATGTTTATAACGTTATCATGTTCCTCAAAAAGATTTCCTCCTTCTCCTAGACATCCACCTCCCCAGTCTCATTGAACTTCCTCTCCTAAGAGAGGCTACTAATATTCAGTAGAACATATCTGAGAGTTACAAGGTCTTCAATCGGATGAGTGGGTAGCCTGTCACTTGGCCATTCCACTTGGTATGTTGATCCTTTCCTGGACACAGGACAAGGTAAAGGAATATAATTTGCTAACAAGGCAAAAAGCCTGTACTCAGAATGGCATTTATGTTCCTGGAAAAAAAAAAGCCAAATAATGCCATTTTCCTTTCCTGTAGAAGCTTGGAGAAACTGGAACAGAAGTAAGTCTGGACTCTAGGAAAAACCGCCCCTAGAACTGGACTCTCCTAGGCTTGTCTTTTCTTGCAAGGGCAAGTGGAGCATAAAGGCCAAGGCCTTTCAGTATGCCATAGCTCCAAGTAACCATCGCAGAAGTCAGCTATGTCATCCTCATCATCATAGAGATAGGCCCTAGATCGGCTGAGCGCCCTCTTCGTAACTTCACACCTCTGCAGTAATACTGAGAATTTTGTAGTAAGTCTAAGGTTAACGAAAGAGCTGAAAAACAACCTTTGCCGTAGACTGTCCCATGAAGGCCACAGATCCTCCAGTCAAAGTTTTGCTGACAGATGGCATCAATGTATTTTTCACTGGTTCCATGAAATAAAAATCGCTCATCCGCAGCCTTTCCACCATTGCTCTTCTGCATTTGTTCCTTCTGCCTGCAATAAGAAGCAGTGTTTTAGCAGTTCCACAGTGGCTGTACCCAGACAGATTCCAGTCATACTAGCACTCAGACATAATTTCACACAGAGAGTACATTCTGAAAATACTTAGGTTAACGTCTAAACTTTGGGTATAGAGGGTGTCTTGCTGTCTAGCTGGGTACAAAAATGCTTTTGTTATACACAAATGCCCCCAGATACTTAATAAGAAAAATGTTTTGTTTCATTTACTGCCTTTAGGAAGTAGGCAGAATCATATCCATTATTTTTTTTCTGAACACAGGAGCTCGTGTTAAGGCTTTCCCTCAGTGAGTTTTGCGTTTAGTTTTGAAGGCTGTTTCAGTTTTGACCAGCTACAAACCAGTGTTTGTGCCAGATGTGACTGATTACCAGCTTCAAAGCTTTAGGGGAAGGCAGCTGTACTGCACACAGGCCTGGCAGAAGTCAGAACCACTTACACAAGAGTAAGGATTCCTCCCACAGAGCTCATCTAATTATTCTAAGCTCTATGTCATGACTGAGTTTTGGTTTTGTTGATACCTCTTTATCTCAATGTTGACCCTGGCTAGGTACTTCAGGAGAGAGTGGAAGCAGATTCTTAATTGCAGCTACGTTTGAGGAATGATTATGTCTAGCATACAGCTCACTGCAGAAACAACAAACTTCATGCACACATAGCAGAGCAGTATTTGACACATACCACTGATACAGTTCCCAGAGAGATGGGTTCTGAACTCTACGAATCCTTTTAATAACTGTTTTGGGCATTGTGCGCTGGAAGTCCACCTTTACTTTATTGTATTCTTCAGAAGAACGGTCAAGCTCAATCAGCTGTAAGGAAATAATTAAAAAGCTACTCCCATCTTTTACTGAATCATAACAAAGCCACCCTACCTAATGCACTCTTCAGACCTTTAAAGTCTTTTCTGTGAAGCAGAGGTAAGAGCAGCAAAAATACTCTTGGAAAAAAGGGAGATTAGAGATCCCTGCTCTGTAAAAGTGAGCTCTTTACCTAGGGAAAATTAGCTCCTGGGGTTAAGACACCCAGACTGCACTCTCACAGGACATTAAAGGAGCTGCATGCTTCTGTGCAGCCACCCACCCTCTTTTAATATTTGTGCCAAGATACATTTGCCTACATATATCAAACAGTACCTAAATAATAGAAGAAATGAGCACATAAATAAAAAAAGAACAGAGAATTTATGTTGCAGCAAATCAAAGAGTAACTCTACACCCATGCTTTTTAAATCTTTATGGTTTATACTCCCTACAGTCAGCGAATATACACTGCACTGCCTGCTATGTTTTTAAATAAATTGAAAAGGCTTTATTTTTTCAATAATTCTAGGGAAAAGTAGGGACAAACTGCCGAAAATCACTTCCTTACACGAGAGTCTTGAAAGCGATCAAAGTTTCCTACTTGCATGTTTTCCCTAGGAACATCAAGAATGTCAATATTAGCCTTCCCTAGTTTTTATTGACAATTTCTTGAGGATCTGCATTTTGCAAGTTAGTAATTTTCAGGCTTCATATAAGAAGATCTTTTCTGCAGGTGTAGTTACTAGAGTTGGCGGAGATGGTGGCAGTGGCAAGCAGGAAGTCAGCAAAGGTAAACCATGCAGATATTAACTGGGTGTGTTACAAAGGTAAACAAGTTCACTCCACTGGAGTCATAGATGATCCCAGCCTGAACTCTGTTGATTTCAGCAATGCTCCATAGATGTACAACAGCCCACTTATGCACAGCTCAGGGAATGGCAACCCTGCAGTTGAGAGGTACGATTTATCTCTGATACTTCAGCACCTTGGATTTCCAAGCTATGTATCTTGGGCACCTGTAACACTCTTGCTAATTCAGGCAAATTTGCCACGGAAAGGGATAAATAGTGGCCTTTGGAAGTCAATGTTTCCATGGTTATACTGCCACCATTTGTTAGTTTAAATTAGGTTCTAGTTTCAGCTCTAGGCCTGCCAAGTGTCATACCAAGCTCAAATTTACCAACACCTCTGCAGTATGTTAGACAAGAAACAGTCATCTACAAAGGCACAAGCAACACTGAACTTGTGATGTAACAAACCTGTACACAACAAAACTGATGGAGAGGAAAAAAAAAAAAAAGCTCCAAACCTTGAATCCCAGTTCAGGTAGGGCAGATTTGTCCCAGTGAGCTGGAATGCCCCTAAAGTCTTCTGTATGTTTAAAGCCCCTGTACATTACAAGATATTACAAAACATGTAATTAAAACAAATGAAATCCCTACATTTTCTGTAGACATGATACTAAACATTTTTGCCAAATTTAGGGAGAATATAGGCAGCTGAACATATTCAGAAATATTTCAGTACATGAAAATATTTGTTCTAAATCATCATGTCAAGACTTATGGCAGGAAGCAAGATGCCAAATGAGAAAAAAAGATTAGATATACACTGAACTAAACGTGAAAGTAGTCTTCTTAGCTGCAAAACGTTGAATGCACACATAAAAGCCCTGCTACAACAGGGTAGATAAATAAAAATGCATCTAGTATCATATCAGCATGTCAGAAGCAGAATATATACAGTCCTTTGTTCTACCTCCACTTCAATTTTAGTGTGTTTAGTTGCTCTTTTCCATGTTGTTTAAGCAAGCACTTTGTGCTGCAAGGAAATGTACAAAAAAGTCGGTTGTTGCGTGCAATTATATAAAACTTCTCCCCTTGCAGACTGTAACCTTTTGCTCCACCTGTGTCTACTACTACTTTCCTCTCAGACTGTCCGGTTGTTCTCAAAAGAACTGGTTCTAAACTTGTACTTAGCTTTGAAAAGTACTGAACTCAGACGTCAGAAACGGCTACTATACATAGAAGTTATTGCTTCCATCTGTATCACCTGCTCTAGTAAGACAGCTCTCTCTCATCAGCAGCTCCCTACAACACTGCTATATGTTGAATTATTTTATATGCTTCCACACTTTCTGTGGCCAAACCCAAACTTTCTTTATTCCCAAGGTTCCTAAATTGCTTGAAAACTGCTGGCCAGGCTGCAATACTGCCCTGGGTAGAAATTGTTGGAGGAAAGGTATGTCCCTTACCCTCTCAATTTCTTTTAAAATTGTCTTAACAGCTACTCATTCACCTTGGAAGACATGGCATTCACAATGCATTAAATTCATCATCTCAGAAGGAGCAGTTGCAGCTTACCTTGCTCTTGTCTTTTCTACCTCTGCCTGAGAGACAAATTTAGGTCTTCTGCAAATCTTTCTCTCTGTTGTGTAGCGAAGGTTTTTCTGAATCATGGCTGAAAAAACAAAACAACAAAAAAAACCTGAACAATCAGAAAGATGTTTTAGAAAGCCTTCAAACTGCCAAAAAACTTGCCACTACATTGTTTTGTCAAAAATGTTGAAAAAAAGGCACCAAGTTTTTTTTTCTTACTACACAAAGTGAAGTGAGAGCAGGATGTGGAACCCATGGTCTATCTGTACAAATCACTGAGAAGGATTTCAGTTTCAGTTTTGCTCATAACTTTAGAAGGAATGACAGACAATGGTAGCTATTTTTCCTTCACTGTTCCATCAGACACACTTAACTGAAAAGGATCATCGTAAACCAAGTATCTACTTTTGCTCCATGTTTTGCATCCCTCCTCAATTTGCAATCAAGATACTGTTTTCCTATGTGTAGTTGTAGAGTTCCAACCCTATAAATGGAACCTAACAGCTATCACAGATCATTCCTTTTTATTGACCACCAACAGAAACAAGCCACAGCAACCTGAATTTTAGAGGCATTGTTTCCGGATCTTGGAACCTCTGTAGCTACTGCCACATCATACTAGTAACAATGAATCGGTAGCAACCAGCAGAATAAGGCCTCATCTTCAGAGAGAAGGAATAAAACAAACAAACCAACCTCTTGGTACCACCAAGCCTAGAAACTAAGTTATGGAAGACATCTACACTGCACATGTTTGCCTAGGTTACTAAAAAAGCCTAACCCTTAGAAAAGGGATTGATGTACTATGCAATTTTCTCTTCTAAGCCAGACAAGTTTCCCCAGCCTATGTAGATGATCACAGCATTGCTTTAAATTGAATCACAAACCACATATCATATGCCCTTTCTGCTTTGTTTTTTTTTTTTATTTTCATGCAGAATGAGGCAGTACACGGAGGGCTGGATCAAAGGCAACTACACCAAAATGACAGTCTAGGTGGCCTGATTCCCATCACCACTGTTCCCTGTGATTTTTGAAGAGAATATCTGGAAAGGCAACAGCATTAGAGATGACAGTGCCATCACAAGTGGCTTACATTTCCTGAACTCTTGGGAAACACATCTTCCTACTTTGACGTAGTCAAGGTATGTTCTCAGCTTTTCCAGACAGGCAGAGCTACGAACAAACAACTACACAAATCTTGCAATGCTAAGGACGGTCTGGACACAACGCTTTGCCCAAGTACTCTTTTCTCTGCAAGCCAGCAATTAAAGCAGGCCAGAAGCTGGCTTGCCAAGTCTTCCAGAAGTTTCTCACCATTTGTCTTGGTGATAGTATCAATGGTGATGTCACACTTTGACTTGCTGGCAGACATTTTGAAACCTAGCAAAAGAACTTCTCAAAAATTAAATGGAAGAACAGGAATGCCACTTTGCTTATGTGAGCAGCTCTTATTCTGACAACTTTGATAGAAGCTCTGTCTCTCTAAGCATTGCAGTTCAAAGTTCAAATTTCTCTATCTTATCTCCTTTAGTAACATAGTTTAAAACCACAAAAGACCTGTGATGGAGGAAGCGAGGGAGTGAAGGAGAAAGAAAACAAAAAACCAAAGAAAATGCAACCTACCTCCAAAATTGAGTTCATATTCATGTCTCCCAGCTTTGAAGTTCAGCTTTGGAGAACCCTTGGCTATATAAGCTTTCTCTAGGTCATCACTGGAGACAGTGGCAGCTACATGATCATCATCCTGTCAGGCCAAAACCATAGAAAAAAATAATTTTCCTGGTCTGCTACATATAAGCAAGTTTAAAACCCACAACTGTTCAATGGTATGGTGGCTACAGCATGTATCAGCTTTTGTGCATGATAATAGCTATTAGACCAAAAAACATGTATTAAGCCATTGAAACTGCCCCTAAAACAAACCAAGCAGTGTTACGAAGCTTAAAATTACACTTCGAAGTGCATGCTGTGAACACGACTACTGAGACCGCACATTCACCTTGGCAAAGACAGAGTTATACCGGAACCTCAGAAAAGAAAGTTTTGGACAGGAGCAATGAAAACAATGTGTTAATGTGATCCTGTCAGACATGACTCACTGAATAATTATCCGTCAATTATATTTGTGACTCACCAGTGAGCACTCCCCTACCTGAATCAATTAAATTTGCAGAGAAAAGATCCCATTAGGCCTTTAAAGTCCATCTGTACAGTGGGGGCAGGGGGAAGGGTAACAAAAGAGAGGGAGGATATAAACACTGTATTTTTTAGTAGCTCTGTGCTTTTAACACAGAGTTGAGTCTCCCCATTTCTCCACACTTACTTGTTTTCCATACTCCTGCCACTGGCCATACTCATCCTCCCAGTACCAGATCCATTCTGTTGTAAGAATGAAGTGAGGGGGTTTGGTCACAGAGGAGGCTGTAGAAAGACGTCTAACCTTTTCAAACCCACAGCGCATATTCAGAAAACAGATACACGACAAGATGGAGCCACTTTCAGTAACAGCATTATTAAATCTATTAAAAAAAAAGAGAAAAGAAAAACCAGAACTGTTTGTGAGGTTTTATACATAGGTTCAGAAACCCACCACAGATTTCCAAGTTAAGTCAACATCACTCAGAAACAGAACACAACCTGCAGCTTCCACAACAGTCCCAGCTCTGTTATGTGTTTGTATGGATTTTGCATTACAATATTAGAACTCACATTTGCTCCCTGGGCTGTAACCTTTATCAATGCATAAATTCGTGAGTTACATAAGATGAGCAGAAACAGTGGAAAATGTACACTGCCTTCTTCTTGCTAACCAACTATACTCTAAACTGAACAGAGTCGTAACTTAAGCGTGGCTTCAAGGAGCCTCTAATGTAACATTAGAGGGCCAGGTAAATCCTCTAGCATGGGACACAGTACACTGGTATGAGCCCCTTCCAATGCCCTCTTTGTGCTACATAACCAGTTCCAAACTCTTAAAGGTGTTTCCATATTCTTAGTGGTTCTCTAAACCCAAGAGTATCTCTCTCTCTCCAGGCACACAAGGTATTCTACCAGCTCCACAATATGGACTAGGGGGAAGGGAGTTAGAGGGCCAAGTCTCATGCTACCTTTCCATCCTCCAGCTCAAAAGGTGAAAGAGGTTACTTCTAATCATGGGGTCAAGCTGTGTATTAACAAGCTCTAACCAAAGACAGATTCTCACAAGCACTTTCGATAAAAACACCATTCTTTGTAGTTTTCCAGCCATCCTCAGTGAGGATTAAGAATTGCTGTGGTAGCAGCAGTAGGAAGTATTTATACATTTATTCACAGCGAAGAATACTAGAGAGTCTGCATGTCAGTCACATAAAGTAACTGTGGTGGATTGACCCCAGCCAGCAACCAAGTACCCACACAGCCACTCGCTCACCCCCCTGCCCTTCCTTGCATGACAAGGGGTAGAAAAATAGGAAGGACAAAATGAGAAAAGTTGTAGGTCAATATGAAGGCAGCTCAACAGGTGAAGAAGTGGGGATGGCAAATAAACAAACAAAGCAAATCGCTCACCACCTACCAGAGGCAGTCTAACGTCCAGCCAGCCTCCAAACAGCAGCCACCTTGGAAACCAACACCACAACCCTCTTTTTCCTCTGCCCGAGGTTTTATTGCTGAGCATGACATTATTAATATATGGTATTGGAGATGCCATTGGTCAGTTCAGGTCAGGTGTCCCAGCTGATCCTCTCCCAACCCCTTGCCCACCTCCAGGCAGAGTGGGAAAAAGACAAAGCCTTGACTCTGTGCAAGCACTGCTCAGCAACACCTACAACACTGGTGCATTAGCAGCACTGTTTTAGTCACAAATGTATGGGCTGCTACGAAGGAAGACAACTCCATGCCAGCCAAATCCAGTAGGGTAACCCAGAGGGTCCTATACAGTCTCCAGGCATAAGTAAGTCACAATGGATCAGATCTCTGGCAATAGATCAGCGAAGTGAGGTCAGTAGAAGAATACCAAATTAATCTACTTATGTAATGACTGCAATAGAACCGTAGCAATTTATAGCCACTAAGGGCCAGGTCTAATATAGCAAACTCCAAACATCATTAGAACTTTATAAGAGGTCATACCTGGTGTTATGGGGGTCACAATATGCTTTTTCTATTTCTTCCATATTCTTCAAGTCCTTCCAGGTATTACCATCAGAAATCTGCCATCTATATGGCAAGTGAAAATGAGTTCTAATACACTTGTCTACAAATGTTAAAAAAAAAATGCATTATTTTTACAGGCAATGAGAAAAAGTATCTAACATTTCAGTGCTCTACACCTGGTCAAAGTATCAAACACATAGCTACGGAAAGCATTCACCTTTGGAATCATTACAAGCAGTAGTCCAGAATTTTCTGGCGTGAGCAAGCACAACTTAATTTTTGAACTTCGGCAGTACTTCAGTTTCTGTATCTACTACATTCTCTTTGTGCATGAAACTACGAGCAGGAGTTCAGTGGTAGAAGTGTTTCAGAGTCAAAAATTTACAATAAATTGAGATCAGAAGCTCATACGAGGCTATTATTTCATATCTAGAAAGTGTAGACTCAAATATCTGTGCTAAATCACTTAGTCTCAAAGCAGTATTACCAAGGTTGAAAAAAAGCAAAACAAAACAAAACACAACAGTACTTAGCTTTAGGATAGCAAGTAGCATATGTAGAGACTTCAAGAAGTCTCTAAGGGTTGAGGCTTCACCAGGAACAAGAATAATGGTAGCACTTATCACAAGTGTTACTCAGAAACCATTCGAAGGGTCAGTATGCAGTCACTCCTCAACACGAGTGAAGATGACATCACCAGTACGCACATGCATAAACTTGAGGCTAGCTTTTGTAGAACAACCTGCAACTTAACCTCAGGGCAAGTCAAGGAGACTGCACCACACAGTTCACATGAGAAGGCGTGCAGTATGTCAGGGAACTACTACAGGTCAAGAACATCAAGAAGGAAAAGGATGACAAATGGACAACCCAACAAGAAATCTGGCACAGCAGCCTTTTTTCCTGGACAAGCTGGGACATTTTGAAAGGGAGACAGCTCAGACAGATGGAACCAAAGCATGCTAGAAGAAAAAAGGAAGAAGGCAGAATTCAGAGTCTCTTTTTGTAGCTATTTGGAAACAGGACTCCTATCATTCAGCAGTCCCTTAGGTGACCACAAACTGAGTAGCCAGTCTCCAACACATGCTGATATTATACATTTCAGTGTAAAACAAAACAGCTCCTTTGTTTGGTACACCAGGTAGGTCAAACACTTTCCTACCAGCACTCAAGATTACAGTGAGATTTAAATAAAGATAAGCACAAGCTCTGAAATTTCCCCTTTCTGTGAAAGATTCCTATCACTTCATCTTTATGAGAAAAGGAAAACAGACTGCACTTGCTACAGTCACCACCTACCTTTAAAGCCACAACTTCTGTACAGATGATATAAGCAGATCTGTTCCAATTCTTCATCATTTGTTGTTGAGGACTCTTGGCTAGAGCTGTGTTTTCTCTCTAGATGGGGGAATAAGCCTTATTAATACACTTTGTTTCAACAAGACCTCTTAAAAGTGCACGTGTGGGTAGGGAAGAAGCCTGAAAATAGTATTTATAGCTACATAACTGCATTCAGCTCCAGAAAGACACTGAGGTCTTTGATGACCTTGTATACTCAGAAGTTCTATCCCTTTATCCATCCTTTCTGAAGTTGGCTGTCCTGCAACTGCTGAATTCCTCAAATGCAGATTTTAGCTATCACCACAAAATAAGAATAGAATTCAATGCCTCTGCATTTCTTGAAGGAATTGAGTCAACTGTGCATTCCACGTAGCTGTTCACATTGGCAGTTATAAAATCTGAAGTCTCAAAATTTCATACTTCTGTAAATTAAAGCACACCTAAGGAAACACAGAAGGAAAGAAGGAACTGCAGGGAGAATAGCAGAGATGAACACACACACACACTTGGATTTTCCATTCCGTTAGCCTTTTCTTTCCTGTTAAATTATACTTAAAATTCTAAGGAACTTCAAAAGAAAATAACAAAAACCATGTTACATCTCTGAGAAGTAACTGGGATACTGCTGCCTGTGAATTCTTGTGTTAGACAATCACTACATTAAAGAAAATATGAATAGCTTACAATCAGGCAAGTAAATGCCACCCCTATTCTTAAACAATTCCCTACCACTTACATTTTTTACCAAGAAAAAAATTATAGCTCTCCCTATTTCCTGTTCCTGTCATGCTTTTCTAACCCCACATTTAAGACTTTTACAAACACTAAGCACTTTATTTCTCAGGAGCCCATAATGCCTTGAAATCCCCTTCACTTATGAAGACACAAATCTCTGTCAATGAGATAGCTGCAAGACACATCAAGATGTGAATTCAGTTTTTTTTTTCTTAATGACATCTGTGAGAATATTACATTCACTATAATGACACTTCTTCCGGTGTTTTCAAAATATGATATCATTTACCTTTGCGTGGTGAAGGCTTGGCATCTTCTATGTCATATGTGTTCCTGTTGCCACTTTTTATGTCATACATATTCCTATAAATGGAGGGTAGTTTCTCAATAATGTCTGAACTCATTCCCTGTCTCTCCAGTTTCTCATAACATTCTGTCTTTAATAAGTCATGGGATCGCTTGCAGTTGCTGCCAAATCTGCACTGTCCCTGCAAAAAGTACTGGCAAACATGCAGTTTGGTGCAGATCTTTTTATAGGTACAAGATCCATAAGGTCCATCACCTTTGTTATAATGCAAGCAGACCTTGGGTAGAGGAAAAAAAGAAATAATTTAAAGATTAAAGTACAATGTGCTCATATAGACTGTCTGAATCAAAGATTTTAAATTTTTACAGCTACGTGTCTACATTCGCATTTAAAAGACTTATACAAATTTCCTTTTTGTTCTTGTTTTCCAAATGATTACTTGATAGTTTTTCCTTTTCCCTGTTAACATCTAAAAAGATCTTTCAACAGACGACAACCATCTTACAGACATTCTCAAGCAGACAGGATTTTGTTCTAAGTCATATAAGTGTAGGATAGTGGATTTTACAATGTCACTACCCAAACTCCTTGGTTTTCTAGTTTTGGAATGGTGAATTTTTTGACCTGAATTTGATGTTTTGGATTTGTGACCAAAACAGGGCTGATAACACACCAATGTCTCAGCTACTGCTGAGCAGTACTCGGACAGTGCTTTCTCTTTTTCCCCACTCTGCCTCTCCCTTTAAAAAAAAAAAAAAAAAAAAAAAANAAAAAAAAGAGGGGAGGGAGCAGAGGTCAGGCCTTTGTACAATGTGGCTCTTGCTCTGAGGCTTGCTGGACATGGGTCTGCTTGTGGGAGGTGGTGACTAACCTCCTTTGTAACACTTCTCCCTTATTTCCTCCACTTGCTAAACTGCCTTTATCTCCATCCACAAGTTTTGTCACTTCTGTTGTTCATGTTTTCTCTCACCTGTTCTGCTGGGGGCAAGGGAGAAGGAAGTGAGTGACTGAGTGAGGGGCTGTGTGAGTGTTTAGGTGCCACACAAGGTCAACCCACCACAGACAAGAACAGAGGATGCAGATTTAAAGTTTTAGATTTGCATTATGCTAACTAATCTGACACCAAACATCTCCATCTAGTATCAAGCCTCTTCCACTTTGTGATGCTCACTGAAAGACAAGGATAGGAAACCATCACAGTACTACTCACCTCTGGTAAAAGAGAAGGGTCATTTTGAAGCAGAAGCTGGCGAAGTTCATCGCTGTTTAAATGCTCAAGTCCATATTGTTTTAGAACACAGAGATTGTGGTTAGAGTAGAAGTTGTGAACAAACCTGCATTCCTTCCTACAAGTTAAGAAACCCAAGTGTAAAGTGAATGTAACAGACTAGCACTATTTTGCTACCCTCTCGATATTGCACTAAACAGCTTAGAAAGCACAACAAATTATCTAGTTTCAGAAGAATCTGTAGCGCTTCTTTATAAAGTCATTATGTAATTTGCTAAAGAGACTACATAATTACTCTGAGGATAATTACCACGCTATATCTGATTTGCAGTCATTATAGCATCAGCATAGTCTGACAATATTGGCATTTCTGACCTGCAACTCGCAACCACGCATAAGGAAACACCAAAACGCCAGAGTAATGCACTCAAACTGGCAAACGCACCACAAAGCGCTCAGAGTTTTGTGCGCAGCAGTGTGTGCGAGAAGGGGAGAGCAAAGCCCTGGCTGGGGGGTGAGCTGGGGAGGAAGTGCTGCACCCCAGACTCTGGAGAACAACCTTTGTCTCTCTCTCCTTTGGGAAAAAAACAAATGCGGAAAAGGACACGGATGAGGGAGCAAGGCCTTTATGGCAGCCGCCCTCCGCTGCGGGGAGGACACAGTGAGGCGAGGCCGAGCCCCCCAGGCAGGGCCCCCCGAGCCCCCAGGCCCAAGCTCTCAGCCGCCCACGGCGAGGGGCGGAAGCGGTCACAGCACCGCCCCCGCCCCGAGCCGAAAAGTCACAGGCTTTTCTCTCAGAAACACTTTTTTTTTCCCCCACAAACGCGTTTAGTGAGCTCTACCAACAGCAACGGGGCGGCCAGCACAGGCCGCAGCAGCGCCCAGCCCCGCCGCGGGGCACAGGCGGCTTCGCTTCGTGCTCCCGCAAGGACGGACGAGGCCCCGGCCCCCGCGGGGAGGGGAGGGGCAGCCGCCGAGGGCACAGGGGGCTCCGCGGACGGCAACCGCGCCCGGGGACAAGGAGCAGCACACGAGACCCGGGAAAACGCGCCTCCCGCACCGCAGGGCCCAGCCCTGCCTGCCCGCCCCCAGCCCGGGGGTCCCCCCCAGCAGCCCCGGGCGGAGAGGCGGCGATGGAGGCGCCCCGGCCCGCCCCTCACCTGGCCTGCTGGTTGCGGCAGTGCCCCTTCAGGTGGTACTTGCAGAGGTGCAGCCGCCCGCACTGCCCCGGGCAGCCCGCGCCGTGCTCCTGGCAGAGCCGCACGGGGCTGGTGGCCACCACCACCGCCACCCCCCCGCCTGCCACCGCCCCCGCCGCCCCCGCCTCGCAGGGC
>VWYH01009268.1:0-12808 GCA_013399365.1 Pampusana beccarii
GGCCGCAATTTCCCTCCCCTGTTTTTTGTAAAAACAGCATTCCTTCATTAAATGTTCCTTACAATATGATATGGAATATCCCTTTGGCCAGTTGGGGTCAGCTGTCCCGTCTGTGTCTCCTCCGAACTTCTTGCGTACCTCCAGCCTACTCACTGGCAGGGCAGTGTGAGGAGCAGAAAAGGCCTTGACTCTGTGTAAGCACTGCTCAGCAGTAACTGAAACATTGGTGTGTTATCATCACTGTTTATATCATAAATCCAAAACATAGCCCTATAGAAACTACTATGAGGAAAATTAATTCCATCCCAGCCAAAACCAGTACAATTATAATCGCTTAAAACTTGCAAAGTTAATGTTGGAAATGCAAAAGTGTTCCTAGTTAGGACTAGGCAAGAAAATAAGAGGTGACTAGAATTTATAGGGATCTGATCCTTGGCAATGATGAAGGTTATAAATCTTAGTAATAGTGAGTTAATGTTTGACATGAGTACATTTGATAAGAGTCGTGGACAGAAGGGTAGCTTTCTTTTTATTAGTACATAGGCAGATTTTTGTTACTTTTATTCCTATCCAAACTTTAATTCTTTTAATGAGACTAATATTATAGTGCATTGTACATAAGACAACATTTTGCATCTCTTCAGGAAAAAATATATTTGGTGTAAAGCTTAGAGATGTTAAGCATTGCTTCTAACTGAATGCATTAAGCAGTTGGAACAGCATCAAATTTAAGTTATTGATCTTGACCCATACAATTCTAAATCATACAGAGCCTTCTAAGAGACTGTCCCGGGTCTGGCTGGGCTGGAGTTAACTTTCTTCATAGCAGCCCCTGTGGTGCTTTGTTTTGGATTTGTGGCTAAGTCAGTGTTGATAACACACTGGTATTTTGGCTGTTGCTGAACAGTGCCTGCACAGTGTCAAGGTTTTCTTTGTTTCTCACTCTGTTCCCCCTGCCCTCCAGCAAGTAGGCTAGAGGTGGACAAGAAGTTGAGAGAAGAGACAGCCAGGACAGCTGACCAAAACTGGTCAAAGGGATATTCCATACTACATCAATTCATGCTCAGCAATTAAAAAAAAAGTGTGTGTCTTCCAAGGTAGTCATTGCTCAGAGACTGGCTGGGTGTTGGTCTGCTTGTGGGAGCTAGTGAGTGCCTTTGCATTGATTCTGTTGTTTTGTTTTCTGTTTCCCTCAACCCCCTTCCTTCATTCTTCCTTCGCTTATTAAACTCTATCTCAACCCACACATTTTCTTCCTTTTGCTCTTCCTGTTCCCTACCCTGTTCTACTGAGGGTTGGGGGGAGTGAGCAAGCATCTGTATGGGTGGTTAGATGCTGGCTGGGGTTAACCCACCATAGGCATGATCTTTCTAACATTGCTTCAAGTGCTATACAGTGTACAGACAAAATAGCTCTTTCACTGGTTTAACTTGTTTTAATCAGGATGAGGAGAAGCAAAGGAGAGAGCTGTAGTAACAAGACTGCAGTTTTGCCAGTGTAAACAATATCTACACTGCTACTGCATCTGCTGGTATATGTGATCTGTATCTGTATAGTCTATTTGACTTTCATTCTGATAGAAGTTTTCAAAGCCAACTTTCACTTCCATTTCATAGGAAAAAACCCGTTTCTGGCAAGAATTTTATCAACAGCTAATTTGTTTTTTCCTCTAAACTTTGCAATTTTTCATTATTTTCTTGCGTATGTTCAGCCAAAAGATCACTTTCATATCTCTTCCAAAATGCTTTTTTTGCATTTCTTGCAAGACGTGTGAACTGGTAGAATCAGTAGGTGAGTGGTCTGAAATACTGAAATAAGTGAAGTTGATAACTTAAAAATAGTATAAAACAGCTGTATAAAAATTTTCCTTTTTTAAGAGGTTTTGAGAACAATGCTTGGCTTTGCTTCAATTCCTTCCCCCTCCCCTCATTTGATTGTTTGGAGTAGAAAAAGGTCTGATTAGGGTTTTGTAAATAAAAGAAAATTGAGGTAAGGGTAAGGAATGTTTGAATTATGAGTCTAACCTTCCCCTTAAACTGAAGTGTTCTTTTGTCATATTTTGCAGTCTGTGAGTTGCTGTGCATCTGTATTTGCTTTTAATCAGCTGTGTGTTGGGTTTGGGGAAGACTTTTTTTTTTTTTTTTNTTTTTTTTTTTCTGAAATATTGTCTGGTGACTGCTGTCATTTTGTTTAGGTGCAGGCTTTGATACTGTTATCTGTGTTTGTCATTTGAGAAACAAGTTATAGCCTGAATTGAAGCCTGGGTAGGCTTAAAATACAACAGCCTGAGTCAGAACAGTTACACCCTCTCCACCCTTTTTTTTAGCTTCAGGTTAGTTTGAACTCGTTTCATTTGGCATACCTTGTTTATCCTCAAAGAAAAATTATAAAAGAAGGGAAGAAGTTTTGTCTCTTTACACTTTCATTTTTTTATGATGCAGATAACATTTTCCCAAATATGTGTTTTAACCTTGAGTTTAATTACAACAGCCTGAGTCAGATCAGTTACCTCTGGTTCTGTTCATTTACTGAAAATGAGCAAATTGGGGAGGAAAGTAGAAGCTGGTTACAGAGAGCCTTTGTCCTGTGTTTGGATGGTTCAGAGTGCTTTCTTCCAGTGTGAGTTATTTGGGGAAATGGGTTATCTGAACCTGTGAAGGTTTAAAAATTCTGTGTATTGGAAAGAAATAATTTGAGAGAGGTTGCATGTGTAAACATCTGATGACTATTTGGAAGAAATATTTGGTATTGCTTCAGTTTTAACTGAGAACCTTCATTAGTTTTACAGGTCTGTTCTGTGAGAAGAAACAGAAGCCTTAAATTCTAAGGACATCCATTGTTACATTGTTTTTTAGGTGGTATCATGGAAAACTCGACAGAGCAATTGCAGAAGAACGTCTTCGACAAGCGGGAAAACCTGGAAGTTACCTTATTCGAGAGAGTGATCGGCGACCAGGTTCATTTGTGCTTTCATTCCTTAGTAAAATAAATGTCAATCATTTTAGGTGAGAATTAAATGTTTTCTTTTAAAACACTGTAACCTGTTTATTTGTGATCTTAGAACTTAGTATAGTACAGAAAACAATTATTATAAATTGAATATTTTTTACTTTTTTATCCATGTATGGTATAGCTCTTTACTAGGGTTGAATTGTTTTAAACCATGCTACTTTAAATTCCTTTACAGGCTAAAAAATTAAAATGTAAGGAAAACAAACATCATGAGAATAGAGATGCTTGTCTAAAGCTGTTGTGACTAAATTTACAGTAACATGCAGGCTTCTTATTAGTAATCTAATGAGATTGTTTTGAGTCTATTCCTCAGTTACTGCAGTTTACAGGACATACTTGAATGTCAAAGTCATAGTAAATCTGTGTGCTTCCTTCAGAAGAAAGAAATAACAAGGAGAAACAAAGAGGTTATATAGTTAATAATATCAAGATTTGCTGGAATCATCTTTCAGTATGTGTTAGAATTAGTTGTTCTAACTATAAATATTCCTTTATCTGTAATTGTAGCCAGGATTATTTTACCATTAGCAAGTTATATACATTAATTTATTCTAGTTTGGTGTAAATGAGATGTGTTCTGGGAAGCGCTTGAATGTTAGTCAGGAAGTAGTGTGCTGCAGTATAATGTTCATCTTCACAAAATAGGATATCAAATGCATCTTCAGCAGTAGAAAAAACCTTTGTCAGCTATCTAGATAAAAAAATAAACAGAAAGCTAATTTACTTGCAAAGCAAACAGAAATAGCATGCTAATGTTTGCATCATGTTGTCTGAGCTAACAATTCATGCTTCTCAGCTATACTTCTTTTTGTTTGCAAACTGGTTACTATGTAGTAGTAGTAGAAAATTAATTTTTTTAGAATCATAGAATCATTTTGGTTGGAAGAGACCTTCAGGATCATCGAGTCCAACCATAACCCAACTCTAGCACTAAACCATGTCCCTAAGAACCTCATCTAAATGCCTTTTAAACACCTCCAGGGATGGTGACTCCACCACTGCCCTGGGCAGCCTGTTCCAATGCCTGACAACCCTTTATGTGAAGAATTTTTTCCTAATATCCAATCTAAACCTCCACTGGTGCAACTTGAGGCCATTTCCTCTTGTCCTATCACTTGCTACTTGGGAGAAGAGGCCAACACCCACCATGCTACAACCTCCTTTCAGGTAGTTGTAGAGAGCAATAAGGTCTCCCCTCAGCCTCCTTTTCTCCAGTCTAAACACCCCCAGTAAGTGCTGTTTTTAAGAATCTTATTTTTAATACCATCTGCTTATCGTAATCAATATCAGGTGTTGAATGTTGGTTCATGTCCACCATAAAAATGTTTCTGGCATTTCAGTTAGAAAATGGAAAACCATTAAAGACTGCTTTCTAAGAAAGGGATCCCTATAATATTTTCAAATCTTAAAGAACCCTTCCTTCTTGGATCCGTTACATATGTGAAGAGATAACTATTCAAAGGAAACTAATTTGTTTGATACTGTTCTTCATAGAATAGACATGCTTTTGGTTTCATTTGTTGACACTCAAATATTTTTTCAGCTTCCAGAATGGCAGTCTTGAAGTTATTTCAGCCAAATATAGGGATGCATTCACTGGGTCCCACAGACTGGAAATGTCACTTTGACCAAAGCTTATTCTTCGCCAATTGCAGCCTTCTAAAAATGAATGAAATTTCCATTTTTCAATGATCTCACTGATAATTTGTTCCCTAAAAGTGATATTTTTTCAGATTAAACTTTACTTACATATTTCTGTTTGGCTAAAATACCAATATTTTAGGTGAAAGTTCTCCAAATCCCCTTCCCTCAAGTTGGATATGGACATATGTTCATGCAGCATATGATTGACAGATTGTGTATGAGTCCATCAAAACTAAATTCTTTTTGGCTGAAGTAATATGTATTTTGGTGAGTTGCTGAGTGATATAAAATATTGGGAAGGAAAATCTTTATCTTTTCATCTTGTCCTTCAGAATTTTCTGTGATTAGAGGAGTCTTTGTATTTACTAGTCCTGTGTGTTCTGAAGAAAGGTTTAATTTTAGCTTGATTTAATAATGAAATGTGAAACACTAAATTTCTTTTAGAAGCCTAATCTCTGAATAATTTGTCATGGATTTTATAAGGAATATGGTAGAAAATCTGCCAAGAGATCTAGTTTAGATCCTTAAAGTTATATTATTTTCTGACTCCCCTTGCAGTGCTATTATGCTTAAAAACTTCAAGTTTAATCTCTGAAGATTGATCTTGGTATATGTTTTACACTCCCATTTTGGAGAAATAATATAGTTTAAATGACTGACTTGAGAAGAGAGATTTTTAAAGCAGGAATATATCAGAATACTGACCTGTTAAATAAAAATAGAATAAAAGTATAAGAAACCAACTACAGATAAATAATATACTCATCTGAGTTTCTCAGCAGTTAAATTTTTTTCCTTCTGTTTTTGAATTGTTCATGAGGTTTGTAAATAAGTCAAATGCTAAGTAGAAAACTAAGTAGTCAGACATGTTTAACCTTCTGTACTGTAATTAGTTTTGAAATATCTTTGAGATACCTTGTCTTCTGGAAACTGGAGACAGAGATAGCATGACGTTAGATGTTAATTTTTTTTCTTTAAGTGAAATTTGATTAGATGACTAATAGTTTCTCTCAATTTCTTTTATTTTATTGCATATTTTTATCTTCACTGATCAATGACATTATATATTCTTAGACTTCAGTTTGTGAAGGCATATCATAAGACTTCCTCCTTTGGCAAAAATACTCACCAACCACTTTCCATCATTTATCAACAGTCCTGGCCAACCAGGGTGGTCCCAGTTGACTGGAGGTTAGCAAATGTGATGCCCATCTACAAGAAGGGCTGGAAGGAGGATCCAGGGAACTACAGGCCTGTCAGTATGACCGTGGTGCTGGGGAAGGTTATGGAGCAGATCATCCTGAGTGCCATCATGTGGCACATAGAGGAGAACCAAGTGATCAAGCCCAGTCAGCATGGGTTTATGAAAGGCGTGTCCTGCTTGACTAACCTGATATCTTTCCATGACAAGGTGACCTGCTTAGTGGATGGAGGAAGGCTGTGAATGTTGTCTACCTAGACTTTAATAAAGCCTTTGATACTGTATCCCACAGCATTCTCCTGGAGAAACTGGCTGCTCATGGCTTGGACGGCCATATTCTTTACTGGGTAAAGAACTGGCTGGATGACTGGGCCCAGAGTTGTGGTGAATGGAGTCAAATCCAGTTGGTGGCCAGTCACAAGTGGTGTTTCCCAGGGCTCAGTATTGGGGCCAGTTCTGTTAAATATCTTTATAAATGATCTGGACGAGGGGATTGAGTGCACCCTCACTAAGTTTGCAGACAACACCAAGTTGGGTGGGAATGTTGATCCCCTTGAGAGAAAGAAGGCTCTACAGAGGGATTTGGACAGGCTGGATCACTGAGCTGAGACCAATTGTATGAGGTTCAACAAGGCCAAGTACCAGGTCTTGCCCTTGGGTCACAATCACCCCATGCAATGCTTCAGGCCTGGGGAAGAGTGGCTGGAAAGCTGCCTGGTGGAAAAGGATCTGAGGGTGTTGATTGACAGCATCCTGACTTGTGTCAGAAATAATGTGACCCGCAGGACTAGGGAAGTGATCGTCTCCCTGTACTTGGCACTGGTGAAGCTGCATCTCAAATGCAGTGTTTAGTTTTGGGCCCCTCATGACACAAAAGACATTGAGGTACTGGAGAGAGTTCAGAGAAGGGCAACGAAGCTGGTGAAGGGTCTAGAGCACAAGTCCTATGAGGAGCAGCTGAGGGAACTGGAGAAAAGGAGGCTGAGGGGAGACCTTATCACTCTCTACAACTACCGGAAAGGAGGTTGTAGAGACGTGCGTGTTTGCTCTTTTTCCCAAGTCACAAGCGATAGGATGAGAGGAAATGGCCTCAAGTTAGGCTAGAGGAGGTTTAGATTCGGTATTAGGAAAAAATTCTTCACTTGAAAGAGTTATTAAGCATTGGAACAGGCTGCCCAGGGTAGTAGTTGTGTCACCATCTCTGGAGGTGTTTAAAAGACAAATAGTTGTGGTGTTTAGGGACATGGTTTATAGGTGGACTTGACAGTGTTAGGTTAATGGTTGAACTTGATGATCTTAAAGGTCTTTTCCAGCCTAAATGATTCTCTGATCTTAAAAATGATGGTTTAGGCACTCTGCAACAAGAGTTCTGGTGGAAAGTATGGTGTTTTTCCCATTTACTTCATAATTTGTTGGAAACTGTTTTTAGTGTTCTATAGATTTCATAAAACTGCTGATTTCATAATTTTTACCAAAAATTTTAGTCTTTAAGTGGATCAAATGTCTCGTTCACTTTCTTTTTTTCTCTGTATATAACTAAAGGAATAGTTCGTTCCTTCTGTTGGTATTTCTCTCCCTTCTCCAAGTTGCTTTTCCAGATAGCTCTTGACATTTTTAAAGAAGTGTTATTTCTCAGGACTGCTGTCAAACTTCCATTCAGGTCCTCTTGATGCCATCAATTTACATAACTGATTGTTTCTTTGGATTGTCTGGTCAAAAATATTACGTACTTTTTTTCCTTGTACAAATGACTCTTGTGTAATACAAATGTTTCAAAAACTGTTAACTTTCTTACCTATATTAATTATTTCTTACTGGTTTTAGAACTTGCATTGCATAGCAATATGAACAGACATGATATTTTCCTTTTTTTTGGTATGACGTGTGTTCACAAATCTGATTAATAAAATATGTACCACCACCCCGCGCAAAGAAACAAAACCAAAACAAACAAAAATCCACAAACAAAACCAAACAAAAACCCAAAACCAAACAAAAAACCCAAAACCAAACAAAAAACCCCTACCCAACACCCTCCCCCAACTTCATAAGTTAGCAAGATGACTACATAAGTTAGCAATTTTATAAGACTTTTGTGTTAAACTATTGAAATGGGTTTTTTAAAGCATTTTTCCTATTTATTAGCAGGCTTTTAAATTGTGTACATTATTATTACAAAGTTATATTTTATAGCATGGATACTAGACTAACTGTAGAAAAGTGACTAATTTTTGACAGTATTTCAGTATTCTGCACTGTATAATTAAGTGCAGTTAGTTGTTACCAAAATATATTGATAATTCACCAAATTTATATAGCCCTATTATATAAGCTCTATGTCTTGCATGATAGAAGTATTAATGCTGTTATCTCTATTAATGTAGTAGGGCATTTGTCCAGGATGCTGGTTATTACATTTTTGTGTTTAATTTCATTTAGTTCTAGAAAATCTGCTTACTTTATTTGTAAATCTACATCTCCTTTACAGTCTTCGAATATTTTTATGTTGTGATGTTTATCAGTAATTGCTGATGAGATATTAATTAGTTAAGAGGGTGTGTGTGTTTGTAATGTTGCATTTTGTTGAACATAGCCTGCTTTAACAACTCAGTGTTATCCTAACTTCCTTTTAAAAAATAAAAACTCACAAAACCAACAAAAAACACCCCAATGGTTTGTAGCAAAAGATTTTCTTCTGTTAAGCTTATTTTTCTTTATTAACAGGATTATTGCCATGTGTGGAGACTATTACATTGGTGGACGTCGCTTTGCTTCTCTCTCAGACCTAATTGGTTATTACAGTCACGTGTCTTGTTTGCTGAAGGGGGAAAAACTGTTCTTTCCAGTAGCACCTCCAGAGGCCAGTAGTAAAATTCTTAAATGTCATTAACTTAAATATTAATATAATTAATCTCACATTTGATATTCATATTTTTTAATGAAAAAAGCATTGTAGACAGCTTCCCCTAGTTCTAGAGCTATCTCAGTGTATGGTGAAGTATAAGGAAAATATAAACATGTTCTTACTGATAGAAAGTAATGATAAAAAAATGTTTTTTAATGCAAACGTGTAATGAGAAATCTAGATATCAGGTATTGCAATTATCTCCAAATGCAGTACTAACATTGTATGTAAACTGAGATAAGAAAATGTGGGGGTTTTGGCTAGTAAAGAGAACCATTGTAATGTAGTTAGCCTCTAGGGTTTTACACTGAATTAATGTATTTCAAAACAAAAGATTTCAAAATAAGCATTCTGGAAATAACTAAAGTTCCTGAAAGCTGGGCTTCTTTCAAGTGGCTATCCTTAAGACAAAATCAGTAATTAACATAAAACAAACAAAAAAACCCCGCCCAAACAAAAACCACACACACAAAAAAACCCCAACAAACCAAAACCCCCAAATAATAAAAATAAAAAAAAAAAAAAAAAGGGAAAAATACAAAAAACAAACCCCCAGGCAAAACATCACCCCCAAACCACCTGCAAACTGTGGCCCCTCCCCCCCCTTCCCAAATAAAGATGTTTCTGCATGTTAAAGTTTCATAAATTTCCACTAAGTGGAAGAAAGTTCTGAAGTACTCTTTCACGGGAGTTACATTATTGGTAATTTTTTTTTTTTGAGGTAACATGACTGATAATGTTATAAAGCTAGAAACAAAATGAGAGCTTTTGTATATAACTTTTGGAATTAAGCATTACCAGCTCTTACTATTTTTGACTCTTTGAAAACTTAAAACTAGCAAAGGGATACAAATTACTATTACCACTCTTTTGCCTCAGAATAGCATAATGTTGGGGAGAGGAATTCTATACTAGAATGAAAGGGAAAAGTAATATCTTTACACTCTTCTCTAAAATTGTAGCCTGTGGAGGATAGAAGGAGAGTTCGAGCAATTCTACCTTACACCAAAGTGCCAGAAACTGATGAAATAAGGTATGTTTTAATAACAGGTAGAAGCAGTTGTGAAATTCTTGGAATATTTATAAATGTTAATGATTTTGGTATATGTTCGCTATGCAAATACTTTCCAATTGCATCTTAGACTTAATGCTCTGGGAGATTAAAGGTATGATTCCTTTTTTTTTTTTTTTTTTTTCATGGATATAGCAATAACATTTTTATTTTGGGTACACTGTTTGTATTAATTGTAAGGGGACTTACGTTTAATTGCTAGAACTATGAAACTTACTTTAGAAGTGGAGCATTACTAATTTCAAAGGCTTATCCACTTTGAGAAAAATGTAAGTTTGTTCATGAAGGCTCAACCTTACTCTTGAATTCTTTACCTCCTCCTCCCAAGCGGTGCAGGGAAATGGGGAACGGGGGTTGCGGTCAGTTCATCACACATTGTATCTGCCACTCCTTCCTCCTAAAGCTCTTCTTCTGCTTCACTGTGGGGTCCCACCCACGGGAGGCAGTTCTCCCTGAACTTCTCCAACGTGGGTTCTTCCCATGAACTACAATTTTTCACAAACTGCTCCAGCGTGGGTCTTTTCCGCAGGGTACAGTCCTTCAGAAACAGACTGCTCCAGGGTGAGTCCCACATGGGGTCACAAGTCCTGCCAGCAAACCTGCTTCAGTGTGGGCTCTCCATGGGGTCACAGCCTCCACTGAACACATCCACCTGCTCTGGTGTGAGGTCCTCCATGGGCTGCAGTTGGGTATCTGTTCCACCATGGCCCTCCATGGGCTGCAGCAGCTATCTCTGCTTCACCATGGTCTTTACCATGAGCTGCAGGGGTATCTCTGCTCTGGTTCCCGGAGCACCTCCTCCTTCTCTTTTACTGACCTTGGTGTCTCCAGAGTTGTTTCTCTCACTGGTCTTGGTGTTTCCAGAGTTGTTTCTCTCACATATTCTTACTCATCTCTTTACCAGCTGCTGTTGCACAGCAATTTTTTGTTTCCATTAAATATGTTATCACAGAGGTGCTACCACCATTGCTGATTGGCTCAGCCACCCCCTTTCTCTCATACTTTTTTTTTTTCTGTGAACCGCTACTCATTTCCTTCCTAATGTTTATCTATCAAGAAAATCTATGGGATGGTCTTTACTCCCCACTTCTCTTGTGTTTTCATGATATATGTTATGTGGAAAGGATGTAAAACTCTTGAAGATTTTATGTATTTCAGAGAATCTTGACATAATGTTATAATTAGTATTTAGAAAGCCTGAAGTATTTCAGGGTTAATTTCAACCAGTCTTTCGCACAATAACTTACTGTGAACTTCTTTGTAATAGAACTGACATAGAATGGCCTTGCTGTTTATTGTCCATTTTTAAGATTTAGATTTATAAGTAGCTGAATTCATTTGAAGTATTTTTCATCAGGCTTTTTATTCTTGATGTTTGTTTGGTGCTCAAGTTAATGCATTTTCTGTTACCCTCTGTCACAGATGAATTATTAAGAGAAGTCATTGTTTTGGGGTTAACTGAAAGGATTTTCATTAATGATTAAATTATGATTAAAGGGTAATTATTTGATGATTGAATGAAAACCAAACGGTGAATAAGCAATAATTGAATGTTAATTAAACAGTGATTTAACAATTATTTGTAAATCATTTAAATTATCATGTAAATCATCATTTAAATCATCAGTTGGTGATTAGATGATGGTTTAGATAGCAGACAACTTCTACTTACTGCACTTGTAATAGTTAAGCTATAGCTGGTTATTTAAATGTTGTTAGCATACAATATACTCTCAGACCTAATGTAAAATGTTGCTTACTTCATTATAGATATGAGTAAGGGGTCTCTCGACCTCAAGGAGTTACCTTGAGAGGCGTCCCTTCTCGAGGGGGGAGATCACTGCCATGAAGACTGGTGCTGTACAGGGGAGCTCAATGGGCTTGGTGGGAGGGAGGAGGGCTACAGATATTTATAATGTAAAGTGATTGACTTGAACCCCCTTTTGGTGTATGTGCAGTTGTGCAGCTGTAGCAGTTTTAGTTTTGTCTAGTCCCAGCTCAGGCTGGTACTGTTAGCTCCTGATAAGACATGGCCTAGACTCTGTGGTTCCTGAGACAATGTTTGGTTCCTAGCACAATTTTCAAGGTTTGCACAGCAGGGCTGATTTCAGTCAGGCCTGCTTGTCAGTATTGTCTGAACCAAAGTACTGTCCACTCAGAGTGGGTGTATCCATCACATCCTCTCAAATGAGAGACATTCTGTAGAAAATTTCTATCTAATGTTGTATTGAACTAGTAGTTGATGAGCTTCAGTACCTCATAGCTATTGCCTGTATCCCTGATGCATCATCTGACTTGACTGAGAAGTCCCCCTGTGTTCCAGTGAAAGGTTTTCATATGACCTGGTGAGGTGGTGGTTTAACTCTGGCCAGCAACTAATCACCAACAGACACTGGAGCAGTAATTTTCCTGGATGGATGCCTTTTGGCTGTTGTTTTTTTCTCACAATTCCTGTACCTAAGCTTCTAGTCTCCAGTACGTTCACCATCCCACTTTCTTATGTCCTCCCTGTGGTCACGCAGATAGAACCATAGGGTGGCATGTGGTGTGCACCACTGGTAACCTTCTGCCCTGAACACAAAAAGGCTGACTCGTAATAGCTAAGGCATCAGTCAGTATGAGTGAGGAAGACCTATCGTTCTTTAATTGCTGGGACAATTGTTTGGACAGTTTCTCCACAGCCGAGACACAGGCCTGTAGGGAGGAAGCGAGATTACCTTTGTATTCTTGGAGTTGTCTGGCCAGTCCATCTATAGTTGGTGCCTCTGTGTCTGTCCAGCTCATTATCACCAGGGTGTTGGTGTACTTTGTCAGTGCACTTAGTACAAACTTTTGCCACGTGGACCACATGCACCGGATTTCATCTGGGTTTTTGGATACCTGTTTTGTCATCCAGGTTGCTATAGATCACCACCACCACAGCTATTTCCCTCAGATACTGGATACCTCCACTTTGGGAATTTGCAAGATCTTC
>VWYH01009269.1:0-32123 GCA_013399365.1 Pampusana beccarii
ATATGTAAGTTTAAAAATATACATTACAAAGAAAGCAGGAGAAGGCTCAAACTAGAATAACTCTTTTTTTTTTAAAGGTATACAGCAAGTGTATATATACAGAATCAGTTTCAAGTGAAAGCCCAAATGTCATTTAGGCAGGAAGGAGAATCTACAGCTAAGATAGAAAGATTTAATATTTTTCCCTCTCCGGGCTGGGCAATCATTCCTTCTGCTCCAGCTCTCAAATATTTCAGCTGCATGCCACACGTCCATTTCTGCGGCCTATCTTACATATTTATTTTCGGCGCCAGCTTCTGTTACACATTTGCAGCACAGCAGCTTTCTGATGCAATTTATGGCTACTGCTGACTGTTGCCAGACACATGAAGTGATAAACTATAAGAATAGGTCCAGCACTTAAACCCATATATGCATTTGGATTAATCAAATGCTTTTGCATCACAAAGTTTAATCACTGTTGGTAAAAATTTGGACTGTTCTGAACAGACACCACCTCTACCCCTTAAAAATCAATTCATATGTATAATGCTACCGTCTTGCACAGAACTGGGAGTTTCAATATGGTTTACTTCTCAGAAGTTTAACACAGGAGAGAGAAATACGCTTAGGAATAAAAGCAGTATTCTTACAAATTGCATTCTCTAAACCCCATAAAATTTATTGAAAGAAATATAAATGGTCAAATGCTTCCACAGCTTGTGTGGGCATAACTCCCATCAGCTTTAGAAGATCTAATACTTGATTTGAGAGATACAATTGGCCTAGCCTCAAAAAGTAGCCCTTAGCTTTTTTTCTACTTAAGAAAAACCTTTCACACACACACACAAAGTTAAAAAACCCAAACAAACAAAACCAAAACCACACCACACCAGTTTTCCTTGGAGTTACACACATCTCAGTTTTCCGGCTAACAGAAAGAACATTCCTGGGTTGGTATGGACATATCCACATCAGAATTATGTGTGTGGACTACCTTCTGTCATTTTTGAAGTGTAGTTAACCATAGCACATACACATCTGCACACATATCAAAGAAAGCTCTGTGCTTCAAATGGAAACGAATGCAAGGATTCAAAAAAAAAAAGTGCTCAAGCATCCATAAGTACTGCTGAGTATCTAGAATGATCCTACACTGGAATGCTCTTCAGAGATGTTTAACGATCTCATCTCAGGTCTGAATGCTTACGAACCTGTCAGAGATGGACTGCAATATATGCCTGAGCAAAATAGCACAGGAAAAATGCAAACTATTTTTTGGAAATAAACCGAGCCCTTCTAGAACCTAAATGAATTCACATTGGCTGTCAAAATGCTATGCTGAAATAAAAATCATGGTGATAGATCATCAGTAAAACCTCTAGAGGAAAACATCCAAGTTTCACAGGGCCATCACGCTATCATGCCTATGGACCACTTCAGTCATGAATGTCCTGGATAGTTCATTCCCGACTGTGAATATTTGCAAAATTATTTGAAGCAGCGAAACAGAAAGAACAAATAATCTGAATGCATAAACACGGGAGCATTTCAAGGATCATCATGTGAATATAGCTAGTTATTTAACAACTTCATACCTAACAGTATTATATACTGATATTCAATGTTGTCTTCAAGGTTTCTCCAAGCACTATTCTTTTTTATTACTAACACCACAATTTTATACGCAGTAAAATTTTGAATACATTTTTGCTAGGGGTAAAACTACATAGAAGCTATGAAAATAGTAAAGTGTGTTATATTAGTGCCCTCAAGTTTACGTAAGCTTACTTTTTCTGTTTTTAGCAACATAAGTGGAAGAAGCAGATACAGAGAGGGTTCTGAGCTCCATCACTGAATTATAAAATGACCACCTCTCTTATTCATTATCAAAAATAGTGATCAAATATTCAAATTTTGTAGCCTATACATTCAGATAATATATTATTTTAGTGCTTGATACATAGGAAATAGTTTACATCATTGAACAGAGTTTTCCACAGATGTATTTCAAACACATTGATGAAAGCTACATTACTGACAGGTATCAAATACTGACACCTTCTTCAGTATGTATCTACACATACATACACAGAGGTTTCTTGACCTTCTAAACAAGAACCCCAATATGCAATGAAGGCACATTTAGAAAAGTGGTTAAACATGTTTAAAAATATATGATCTGGTACAGAAAGTACGCACAGAATATGACTGCTGTTAAATTTATATATTGGCATTGGTTTACATCTTATGTCCGTATTAGCCTCTCTACTGCGGATGGATCATGCAAATAATGCAAAAATCATTAATTCTGTTATTACTATTGCTGTACTTTTAGGGGTTTATGCTTTCACTAATATTTATGAGTCACTTTACATCCAATGCCTAGATCACATGACAGCTCACATTTACCTTTTTGACTGCTTATCAAAACTGATTCAGTTTTCATTCAGGGTAATTAAAGAAACTCCTAGGAAATGTCTGCTTTCTGTCACAGAGTGGTAAACAGAAAAGGTGTGTGTCCTTATTTGTAAGACACTTATTAACTCTAACTTGGTTCTCCTAACCCCAGAAAACAGCTGTATACCTCCAATGATGCCTTAACTTTGTACATTCTTTCATCTCATATACAAGGATGTGTTAACAGTTGTGGGTTTGACTTTGTAGCACCAATCTAAATGGGAAGAATTTTAACTTGAAGTTGTAACTGTTATATACAGGTAAGATGTAAACCTAGAGGTCATTTGGCAAGAAGTCAAACTAACCAAGCAAGAAGGCATTTCAAGCTTATACCAGGCACCCATTTTACACAAATGTGAGCTTTCTCATCTGTCTTCCCAGACGCCAAGCTCATACTCAAAACACACACCACAGAAACATAAAGGATTCACTGTAAGAGAGAAAAAGGCTGGTAAATAACTGAATGTAATGGGGCAGAAGAATGGTTTTCAGGATGAGAAAGCTATTTCTCCATTTTCTCACTCTGAAACAGATTCAAATGGTTTTTCTGTAACTAGTTTCTAAAGTAATCCATGAGCTGAGAATACAGTTTACTCTTTGTCTTGTCAAAGCTTGTCACAGCAGTTTATGGCTAGAGGTGAAGTTGGCAAGGTAATGGGAGCATCAAGTTCAGAGGCAATTAGCGCAGCAGGGAACCCATCCCACATGGACCACTGGCAAGAGGTGTTACTGGCAAGATAACAGACAGAAGTGAGGTCAAAGTAAGTACATGGACAATAATTGAGGAATTAATTAGCTACCTGCCAATGTTTAAATACCTTACCAAACTCAACAACAAGAATCACCTGCCAAAGCGAGGGTTAAGATGGAAAAGGAATTATCTTTTTTGGTGAGCAACACAACATAAAGACTTCCTCAAATTTAACTTGGATAACTAAAGTTTTAAAATATTTTAAAAGCTGGACGGCTGGACAAGTAAAAGACAATTTGGTGAGAGACAAATAAGGAGACAATTTGAAACAGTTCTAATTCTTAGTAACCTTTGGCAGAATCAAGAGAGAATTTTAGAAATTGTTAGTAAGAGACTATTTATGCTACACTTAAGCTCTGAAAATTTCCAGGACAAAAAAATGCATGTACAGGTAATATCTTTTTTTAGGTCAACTACTAAAGTTGAAAATACAAACAATAAAACTAAAAAAATATATATAGAAAAATAATATTAATTAAAAAATAACCTGGTAGAATATCTATCACGGGATTTAGGTGGATTACTCCAAAAAGATCTTTGAAAAAAGAAAATTGTTCAGATACCTTTTCAGAGGGGCAAACTGTCATTACAGATTTCATGCAGGGTGAAATGCTCTGTTGCTAGAATCCACAGGAAGCCACGTCACTGACTGATATTGACACAGCACCACCATCTACCATGGACCCAACAGGCAAGGGAAGCAAGCAGGACATCCAGGTTGAAAGAATAGCTGGCAACAGTCCCACTTTGTTTTATTTACAATCTCATTTGTATCACCACACTTGACTTCGGCTGTTCCCAGAAAGCAGTGAAAGCACACTGGCTAGTTCTGGTTTTCTTTTTCACTTTTCCTTATCAGTATTCTTATAAAGCAATCACTGTTTTCTAGCACAAAACAAAAAGCACATGCTTTGATGTCTCTAGAACAGGCTAACATTTTTTTCCTCCAGTGCTCCTCTTCACATGCATCTTTTGCAGCTACAATCAGTTTAATAGCTTCTAGCAACAACAGCTTTTAACATTTCTAAAAATAAGGGCTTACTTACTGTGCATTTGAAATACAATCACAATTTGATAGCTGATGTCGAAAATTTCCTTCCTTCTGACAGCCGGCCTTTAAATAACAGGATCTAATTTCCCCTTTAGAAAATACAGAGGAAAAAAAATCAGCTCAGTGATATGATCATATGTTTTACACACAAAGTTCATATAAATACATTTTAGGCCAGGGACATTTATAAATATATTTTTCAGTTTGTGCACTAGGCTTATTTTAATCTTCAGAAAGAAAGTTAACATTTGAACAAATGAAAACCTAAGACAAATGAAAACACAGAAGTTACAGTAAAAATTTGCCCTCCTTTTCCAGCACAGAGCACAAGACTCCATGAGAGCAAAAAAAAGGAATTTAAATCAAAACAAGATCCAAAGGAAGACACATGCTAGAGGCTTATGTGCTACACAGATATTTAAAGGTATGTAAAGCAAATGCAAAGCCCATCTCTCAATATAAGTTCACTGTAAAATGTGAAATCATCGAATTTTTTCTTTCAGTTGACAAACGTGAGGTCCGGAGGTAAAAAGCAAGGAGAACTTCTGCTGAAAGTGTAGTCACTGCTACTCTCCCCTCTTTCCATTTTCAAGCATCAAGCGACAGGTCGCTGCGCACTGACCCAGAGGTCGTGCCATCTGCCTGATGGCAGCTGCCTATCTCAGCCCTGCAGCACAGCAGGGGCTGCAAGCAGGGCCAGAAGGAATGGGCAGAAAACCAAAACACCTCTGCTCTGGCATCATGAACCCAAGGAACCCAGCTGCCATGAGCACTTATTCTGCACTGGTTTTGAAGGCAGCTTTAAGGAAAACACGGCTTTTGGAACGGCTGCCGTTCAGAGTTGTGGGCCAGTACCTCACAGGGCGCTACACTGGGTTCAAACAAACCACCACTGAGCATGTAACAGCTTCAGCCTCCAGGAACAGCTGCAGAGCAGCTGCATGCCAAGCACAGGCATGAGGCAAGACTAAGTCACCCATTAATTCTCTTGAAAGGGGTACCAGACCACAACTCCAAACAAGAGCAACCATCACGTTACCTGACAGAGTTTAGTCTGAGCCAGCTGAAGAACAAAACAGTAAAAAAGGGGAAACATTTTGCCCAGCCAGGCCAGTGCAAAACTCCTCACCAGGCAGAAAGAGTCAGGGGTGCTTCTGCAAAGACAGAAGTAGTCTTCTGGCCTAGTCAGCATTTTTTGAGGGTGATGTTTGGAAGATAAACTTCATGCACTGTGTAAGCCTCAGGTCTGTGATGGTCGCTATTGCATTTTGAAAACTCTGCTTATTGCTGATCTGACTTATTAAATCACTAAGGACTTTTCTTTCACGCACACAGAAAAACATGCAACTGGTAACAGTCAAGAAAAATATCCTTCCAGAGGATCTTAAGTTTGTTTAGATATTTCCTCACACATTGTAATTATTCCAGCTACATAAACTCACCATTTTCATCTATGAACACGTGCATTGCATCCACAGATAGCTCATCTTGCACAGACGCCTCAGGTCCACTTATTACTTGCAAGACAGAACTGTCTTGCTGAGAAGTTACCCGGTAGATTATCTGCCTTTGCCTGTTGCCCTGGTAACTTGACACAAAAATGTTTCAAAACTACTATGAGGAACTTTTTTCTTGTTCTCAATAAAACAAAAAGAAAGAGAGGTTAATTAAAAGTTTATGTCATTTCTAGTCAGTGAAACAAAACAGCTTACATCATATCTTTGAAGTAGAAAATTGTAAAGTAAACTGGCCTTACAGTGCTGCAAATTTGGCAGACTCTGGTGGCACTGGACTAGTACTAGCACGATCTTGGCTTTGCACATCTGATCTTTCCTGTTTAGGAGGTTGCTCACAGTGTTTTTCTGTTCCCACCATTTCTTCTTTTCTCTCCGTTGTCTGGCTATCTGGAAAACAGGGCAGCGAAGTGGAGCCACTCTCCACAGATGACTGTCGAGAGTTTCATTCATTAACTACTGAACAAGAGCATCTAAAAGAGAAAAACTGAAACACTGCAGCAATTACTAGTTTTGTGGAAAACATTAAAGTGACTTAAAACAATACAATCACAGAAATCTGGACGAGGAGGTACTCTGACTTGAGGAGACTGCGTGAATGGGTTGTTTCAAGAACAGGCTGCATGAAGCAAAGGACAAACGAGAGAGAATTTCTGCTTTGCTTCTCCTATTGTTTCAGAGGAAAGCAATGTGTCCCTAACCTAGAATGGTAAGAAGCTGCTTCCCTGGGAGCCTTAATTTGTTCCCAAGCTGTGTGTACAGGCAGCAGAATAGCAGCAGCACTGGCCCATTCCCCTTTTAGAAAAGGGAAAGCAGCACCTTCAAAGGAAATAGTGGTCTTGGATGGGAAAGCAGGTAGCTGCCTAATCCCTCTCCCCCACCGGCCACACACTTGCTGCAGGACAAAGGACAAACTGACTAAATAATTCCACAGTAGATTTTCCTATGCTTGGAAAATACAGAAATACAGCTTTTAAAATACACGTCATACACTTGTCCAATTTCTACTACTTTGAATACCAATTTGAAGACTAATTATATTTATATTACCTTTCTATAAATGTATATCATTTACTTATATGTGTACAACTTTCAAGTTATAGTCTCTTTTAGTTACCAACATTCATGTCAAATAATGACGTATTTTACAACTGTGCTTTGGCTGTAAACTAAAAAAAAAAAAAAAAAAGTATCTGTTAGGATTTAAAGCACAACCAAGTCAGTGATTTCATCACCACCATGTGTAGTCATTGAATTAAATTCTTTAAATGAAATTAATCAATAATATATATATATATAGGTTTTGTTGTGCTTGTTGGAGATACTGCAGTGAGTCCCACAGCTTCTTGCACCAAGCAAGGTGTACTGAAATGTACTTAGCCAGACTTCTCGCAATACTCACTGTTGTCACACCTGAGAAATCTAATCATCCAGAAAAAAACCCACAGAAATTCCCCCCACAAAAAATTCCATTCTACATTACCTGCCAATACAATTACTATCCTAATAGTAAGAGTCACCAGCAAGAGTCATCAGACAAGAAATAGTGGCGTCACAGCTAAGACAGTCTAAGGATAAAACAGATTCAAGGCTTATAGAGAGATGTAACTTCTTTTATTAGGCCAACTGACAAAACTGAAAAACCAGACAAGCATTTAGACATGCAGACCTTTCAGATCATCTGTCCTGTTTTCCTCCAACCATATCAGCTCATCTAATAACATCACTTCTACAAACCTACCTACCTACCTACCTTCAGAAGTTAAGACGTCTCTACACCAGTCTCAATTCACAGGACACACCCCTCTAATAACCCTAAAGCCTCAGACACTCGCACTAACCACTTCTCATTGCAGACACGCTACACTTACTTTTGGAGAGGAGAATCCAGAAGTGTAAGAACCATTTTAATTGTGTCATCCCACCAGCAGGTCTCAGCCCCTAGTGTAAAGTACAATGAGCAGCACCAAGCCTGAAGAATCTCACTTCTCACTGGGGCCCCTGACACTCACCAGCCGGGGTACCAGAAGTGAGAGGGAAAGGCCAATAGAGATAGAAACCATGTCAACTCTTGCTTGGAACACCAGTGTCCAAAAGGATCTTGCCACAACACTGACAATGTTCTGAGCCACCTGCTCTCTCTCTCTGTAGCACTCGATGACCAAGGATCCTGACTTCTTGTGCAATAAATACAATGAGCCTAAGTTTGGTTTAGGAAAATCTTTTGCATCTGTTTGTGCACAGAGACAATATCCAATAGGTCTTCCAGACATCCTTTCTTCTATTTAGTAAAAAAAAAAAAATAAAGGAGGGGAGGGGAGGCAGTGAGGAGAGCAGACAACACTTATTTCCTTTCCTAAAGATCTAAACACTATTTTAAGCAGAAACTGAGCCTTATTTAACTGTGGCACTACTGAAGCATCCCCTTAATGTTGTAACTGTACCTGAGGGAGGTGACAGAGCCACAGACACCTAATCGAAATCACCTTCCTAAAGGCTTGCACCGTTCAAGCTGTACGAATAATTGACAGAGACCAGGAATCGTGGTTTTAATAATCTAATTAGTCCCATATTGCCCCAAACTGGTTGTAGGTCTGGAACAATTAAAAAGATTTTAAATTTGATTATCTAGCGGTTTTAGAAAATGCCTCACTCTCTTCCATTCCAAACCACAAGCCTTGCAGACTTCTTTTCTCTGCAGTGGTGGAGTCATAATAATAAAAACGTAAACAGTACTGCTTCTTACAGGCTTAATGTGCCAATCAGACAACATCATGGTGATGAGTACTTCCAGCACTGGAAAGATGGGCTATCACAGGTTTATGAGTGGTTTTCAAGATTATTACTCATTTTCTTCCGAATGACTTACACCTTCAGTATTAAAAAGGAGATAGAAGTGTCTAGACTAGGAGTGTTCTGCCAGGGTACGTAATCGGCTCCATGTCACCAAACACTCCTTACATGGAAACTGTGCTAGCAAAGCTCAAGTTACTAGGGAAGAACCCTCTCTGAGAGCAAGAGAAGAGTAAAAAGCACAACATGGCAATGTACCCGCACCTTCCCTGTGGCCTCCTACCAGAGCCACTGACCTCCAGCCACCGCTCCATGCATCTCTGGCATACTCACGGCTGGGCTCATGGGAGCCCCAAGCTCAGACCCAGGCTCTGCAAGCAACTCCATAATTTATCTGGAAATTATACACCACATGACACAGATACGTGAGGAGTAACTATCAAGATTCATGGCTAAGTGAGGCTTGGAGAAGGGTGGTTAGGAAGAGTCCTGTACATACCACCACATTTCCATCTCTACACAACTTTCATATTTTGGTTGAGCACAAGATACATCCCTTAGTTGTCCTGGGGAAATCCTTAGCAAGATAAATATTTCTTATATGTCCCATATGGGAATAAGATACTTAGTGTAAACATTTTAAAGTTCTATCTGCACTAAAGAGATGTAACAGCACAGCAACAGTACTTAAGAATAAAGCATACCAATGCTGACAAATGA
Organism: Pampusana beccarii; assembly: GCA_013399365.1. Classification (NCBI taxonomy): domain Eukaryota; kingdom Metazoa; phylum Chordata; class Aves; order Columbiformes; family Columbidae; genus Pampusana; species Pampusana beccarii. Next base: position 9,269 of record VWYH01009269.1, read on the forward strand.
GCTCTGAATTTAAATGCCGCTACCAAAAATGTCCTCTGCCATGTAACTTATTTGTGGAACAGATTTTAGGTATCCCAAATCATCTCTGCAGCCAAGCCTTTGGTCCACACTGGGAGGAGGCTCAAAATGCTTTTACAGATGGAATGGAGCAGCTTTTGTACATGTAGTAAACCAGATACACTGACAGTTGGTTGTCTCAACTTTCAAGTTGCTTTATTATTAGAATTAGAATGAAATTTTATTTCTTTGTAACTTTTCTCCAAAATATTTTTACTATTTTGTGCCCTCTCTCCAGAGTCTTCCAGACATTTTTCCTCATCTTTTACTTGCATATCCCTATCCCAATTTCCACAAGTTAAAATGTCACTGTCGTAATAATTTCAAATGCCATCTGGTTTGAAATCTGGTCAAGCAGAATTAAGCTAATTAAGCCTGAGTCTCTTCTGTTCATTAATTGCTCTGCCGTAGAATCTGCTTCTTTCTACAACACTATGCTCCAAAACAGAAAGTTTTACTTGAAAATACATTTGTTGCCTGTTTGGCCACAGAGAAGTGATTTCAAACCACTCTACGCTCTTGTTAGTACCTGGCATGAAACAACAGCTCTACGAATTGCGAACTGTCCTGTTTGTATCTCTGGAGAATATATTCTAAGGATCAGAAACAGCATTTTAATAGACATTCCCCACTCTTTCAATTCTGACTGCATTAACAGGAACAACTCATTTATGTACTTTTTTGTCAACACAAATTTGCCTATTACGCCACAAATACATTAAAAGAAAAATCTAGCATCAAAGCTGGTCACCCAGCAAACAGGAGTACCAAGGGAACCTTGATACAGTCCAGGAATTGGTATAAAAGTTCAATGTGGGCACTGAAGAAGCACATGGAATTATCCATTAATCAGGATTACCACATCACTCCAGAAGCAATATTCACTGTACCTGTTACAGGACAGGCAGACTTCAGCACAGAAGCGACTTACACAAAACAATCTCCTTGGCCAGCAGCAGTGCTGGTAATAAAGTCAAGGGTTTTGAGGCCTCAGGTAAATAAAGTAATCACTATACCTAACAATTATGTCAGAATACAGACCTCAGGAATAACCTCATAGTTTCTTTACAGGTGTCAGCCTTGTCAAACACACTATAACCTCTTTGATTTAAAAGACTGAAATTTTGAAATCTCAGCCTGTCAAGCCTTACACATTGAGCACCAGGTTTAAAGAACCAAGCTCTGCATCCCATTTCCTGCAGATCCAAAAAGGGCATCCAACACCACACGGTCCCTCTCTGGCACTCTCAGCTGAGAGTCGGAGGTGGCACGGAGCTGCTCCACGAGAAGAGTGAGCACCATGCAGGCCTCTGGGTGCCACCTGCCCACCAGCAAAACACCCCTGCTCTCCCCTCCCACCACGCTTGTTATTTCAGCTGGTGACTCAATGCATGAGATCCCTTTCCCCCACGATTACATGGCAGGCGATAGCCTTCTTTCTCACATGCAGGTAAAAAAAAATGAGGAGACTAAAAATATCCACAGGAGCATGTTTCAGCTTTTTATAGGAGAAGGGTAATTGCTTGGGATCCAGAACTCACTTGAGGTTGTGGTTTGTGCACTGCCCAGAATGATGAGTACCTCTTCTAAAAAGAGCCTGCAAAACATCTAAATTCAGGCCACGCCGTCCTGGTTTAGGTTCTCCCGTGCCGGTCCCCACCACTCCCACGGCAGGCTTTGCTCCCTGGGCGATAACACTGCCTGTCCTAGATTACAAGCCAGCTGTGCCAGAGGGGACACACAGGAGTTTTTGCCCTAAGTCTGATGCACAGCTGCTCTTATGCAGCTCCAGACATGTCAGAGAGAACCAAAGCAGCCAATAAACCCGGCTTCCTTTATGCTTCTCAAAGACTGAAGAAAATTTGCCGTTGCCCTTCAACAGGCTCTCATTACATGGGTGGTGCAAGCTTGATTCGAAACTGAAAAGACACTGGCCTGAAAGTCATTTTTAGCAACAGTGTCAGTGGTACATTCTCACGATCTAGAGGAGGTGGGATGGCAACAGAAAAGCTCTTAAACAGCTTTTTTATGTCCTATATTTTCACACACTGAACCTGGCATCCTTTGTAGCATAAAGCAAGGCTTTAATTTTCTTGTACCACATTTTACTGCGCTGTCTACTGGTGGAAGCTTACGTGGCCAGGACGGTATCTCTTCTGTTTCCACAGAACTCACAAGTTCTGCAAGGGAGCCTCCGTAACAAAGACCACAACAATAACATGCACTCACTTGCAAGACTCTTCTGATGAGAACATTTCCCTGCCTTCTCCAAATTATGCAAAATGTCAGCTTTGCCTACACACAGCTCTTAATATCCAGCTTTCCAGGAATTTGCCAAGTTTCTCACATTGCCTAATAAACACCTTTGTGGGGTGCATTTCATGCTTACTTGGACCAGGCATGAATTACTAGCTTTTGCCAATTAGGGGGTTTGCAAGGTTAAAAGAACAAAAAACTAAACACAATGAACCTCCTCCCTCGAAACAATTGGTGCATAGCTTGACTTGTTCTGTATTCCCCCCACACTTATTTTTTTTTTTTAAACAACCACTTTAATGTGGGAATAATGTGTATTCAGATCTGCTCTAAGATGCTATTTTGTTAAAGCATGTTTGTAATTGTAAGGCTGTAAACAAATTAGAAGCTTTCTCATTCCTAAAATCCACTCTTTCTGTGGGGAAGCTGCCACTAATGACAGTAATTTATTTTAGCAAACAGCACGCTCTGAGTAGGCTAGAAAACAAAGCCTACTTGCTTTTAAAAATAGCTGCCTTTGAACTACATCTCCATGGCTTAAAGAGTTCAGATTGAATATCCCTTTTCCCACAGTGCGGGTCCAAGGTGCAGGAGCTACCTCGCAGGGGCAGGAGCTGCAGCCCTGCAGGGCACCCCTCTGCCCACCCCGCTCCTCTCCGGGGTGACACTTGATGGGCCCACGTCACGAAACAAGCAGGGCTGCCTTATTACACATGTGTGCAGCTCAGCTTCACCACCTCACAAACATACAGAGACTTAAGGAAAGTAGGAAATTCAGTTCAGGTTGCTTTAAAAACAGCTTAGAAAGAGGCAAAAAGCAGATTCCTCCTGTTTCCACAGCATCTTGGATTCCAGTGAGAACCTCATCTGCCAGATCTAAAGCACGGTAACTACACACACATTAATAAAGCTTTGGTTTGTTGGGGCTTTTGTCACTGTGGAACCTGTAAGTCCGATTTATTCTGATCTCCCATTGCTTGCTTTCATGCAACAATCTTCCCCATTCATATTATCTGAGAGTACATGTCTGAAAACCCTTTGCAGATTAGCTGCACTTTTTCTTTTTTTTTTAAATTCACCTCCAAAATTTTAATCTTTTTTCCATCTAAGTCACATCAGACAGAAATCAAATTCTTGCGTAAATGCTCCTTTTCATGGCGGAGGAGTAGCAAAGACGGCAACCTGCTTGCCGCAACCCGCGTTTTGTTGGGTGCTGCTGCACAGGGAGGTGACCCTGAGCCCGACCCCCTGGGGGACCTGGGAGGGATCTCTGGGGGATCCACAGGGGATCAGCTGAGCAGGCTCCGGTGAAAAGCTGGGCTTGCTCCGCACACATCTTAGGAAACCACAGAGCACAGACGGGAGCCAGCTGGACAGGCTGATAAACTCAATAGCGTGCAGCAGAAACTGCTCTGCACAAAGGTCTGAGAGGCCAGGAGAGATGGGTAAGATCAGACCTGAAGAGAGGCACCAGGCCTCAGAGGAGAAAAACTGAACTAGAGAATAGACAGCAGAGCAAGTACAGAAGAAGTGACTGCAAGATGTGGGGAGGCAACGGCTTTAGCTGAGCTCAAGAGAGTGTAAAAGGCTAGAAAAGCAACAGTGGATTGCCAGGAATAACAGGGGGAAAGAGGAGAGAGAAGCAGGGTGAAGAGGAAGGCAAATAAGGAGGTCACATAGGAGGGATGTAGAGTAGCTAAACTGAGGAGGGATGTACAGGGGAAGTGAAGGCACAGAATTAGAAAAATAAAGCCAAAGGAAAAAGCACACAATGAAAGATGGAAAGAGATACGGGTCTAATGTAGTTGATAGGACAGGTAAGAGGAAAGAGAATTAGGAAAGGCAGATTGAAAGGTAGATAGAATCTGCAAGTAGATGATGCATCGAGAAAACAAAACTATCTACTTATTTTTTTTTAGCAAGCTAAAAAAATGAATTTCACATTCGTTTTGAAAAAAGCTGACAAATTTTGAAATCAGCTCTGTTGGTTCTTGTGGGAATGAGCCAGGAAGCAGAGACCCCCTAGAGCCCATGGACAGGGATACCACTGTAAAACAGAAGGGCCAAGCTGTTTTGCTGGACGCCATTAAGTTACTTACCTTCCATAGGTACTGAGATTTCATCCTCTTAGGCTGTATTAAAACAGCTTATTATAGGATCTAAGGGAAACCAAACATTTTGGAGAAGGGGGAGATACAAGTGGTCTTATTTCACTTTGCCCCAGATCTTCTAAACTGATGCACCAACCACTTGGCAAGTACCCTGAGGCGGCACCTGCCTTCACTGCACCAAATCTCGCATCCTCACAAAACAGTCCTGCTAGTTTTGCCTGGATATTCCTTTCTAACAGAAGGGGTCACAGAATTAGGTCACGATAATGAGAATGCTGATTAAACCCAGATACTTCTATGTAAGAGCTATAAATTGGATTGTATATAGGTATTAAAATTAGCTGATTGAGATTTTTCTTCATTTTAAATAAAAGCCCTTTTGATTAATGGGAACTTGCACAGCAAGATAGTACTTTTCATTAAAATACTGGGGGCTTCCATTGAAAAACAGCCAAACTTTCCTCCTTAAAACCCAAATATTTTAGCTTTAAGGAACTAAAAATCAAAACTCCTACCTATGGAGAAAAAATACATTTTTTTTTCTAATTCTAACTAACCCACAACTCTGCAGGACATTTAGCAATATGTGTGCGCACACGTGCATTAGCTTAAAGTCGAACCATCACCAGTGACAATTCCAGCTTTCCACATACTTACCAGCACACACAGGCAACTCTTCCACATGCACCTGGTAAGATGGGCAAGGGCAGGTGTAATGCTATAGTTATACATGTTTTCATAAGACATTTTTGGTATTCCAACAATCCAGGCCTACCACATGCATGCTATTCTAATAAAGCATACTAGATACATACCAGATGCCTACTGAGGTTAGTATGAGGTTTCCCAAAGGAAAATCTTTAAGAAGATAAAAATATTCTAAGAACTGCAGGCGACACTATCACGCTTTCACTAAATCACCTTGTCCCACCAAACCCAGCCCTTCCCTGGCCTTATTAGCAAAACCAGTTATCTGGGAATTCGCCCTACTGTAGATGCCACGTTAAGCTGCTATAAATAATTTAACTAGTCACAACTTCTTTTTCAAGGAGTTGTAAACCATGCATCATACCTCCAACAAGCCCGTTTTCCTTTGTCGTCTCCATTTTGACAGTGGATTGATTAGATGCTTTTGTCTTTGAGGTATTAATGGACTCCAGGAGGGAGACAAACTCTAGAAAGTTAGATTCATTGGGCACTTGTCCTTCTTTAGCTTCCAGATCTGATTTAGAAGTTGGTAAGGTCTTTTCTTTGTCAGATACCTCCATGAAATTCTTACTTAGAAGCACATCTGTCCCACTGTCTACACTCAGCACCCGCATATGCCTCTTTTCATGAGCAGTTCTACAGCAGTGTGGGTCTAGGTTCTGCAGGTCTTTCTTAGAAGTTAAATCCACAGTCTGCACATTTTCAGAAGCATTCTCCCTGTTTGGATCTGAACAAGTGTTAGTTTCCAAAGGACTGTTTGCTGGGTTGCTGTGTTCCTTCACTGCATCACCCGATTCATAGCCGGAGCATTGGTTGGATGACAGCTCTGCCCTTAAAAATTCTGGAGTTCTTTCACTCTCACTAACTTCCGGGCAAGCCTTATCTTTACTGTCATCAGACAAGTCAAAAGTGATAACGGGGATTTTGAGCTGTTCATTAGTTTGCTGACTTGGCCAGCCGGGTGTAACTACACCAGACTCGAGGGCTGAGCTCGTTCTCTCAGTTCCCAGAGCCTGCAGGTGGACAGAGCCCGCCAGCTCACTGAGGGTGGTGTTCGGTGTAGTACTCATCGTGATGACAATTTTAATGGGCTCACAAAGCTGGTCTCCAGGAAGAGAGTTGTCCACAACAGCAACAGCAGTCTCGCTGTCTGAGCAATCAAGGTCCTCGTGGGTGTCACAAGAACTTTCCATGTGCTCAGGATCTTTGGTTGCAATGGCATTGCACTGTGGGCAGTTACTGGTAAAGCCTGTCTGTGGTGATCCATCTGGCAACTTCTCTCTTTTGTAGCTTTTAGGATTACTCAAATGGTCTGAAATAACTGAATTTTCACTGTCCCATGGCTCTGAAGAAACTCCAGTCTTTAAAATATCACCTTGTGATGAAGAAATATTGGAGAAGTTTTTAGCTGCATCTCTGTCCACAAGAATATCTTGGGATCCATGCTGTCTATATGGCTGCCTGTTCCCTCCTTTTTCATTTATTCCATTATGACAAAGTGTCTCCATAGCAGCTGGTTTTGTCACTATTGCTGATGTTGTGGCACCTGAAGCAGAGGCTGTAGAAGCAGGTAATGTATCTGCTCTGATAAATGGTGAGGTAGATGAAACTGGTGGTGCAGCCTGGTCTTCTAATACCATAACACCTAATAAAAAACACACAGGAGTTAGGTGTCTCAAACCTGACCACCATGCATTATTGAAGTATGATTTTAGCTAGCAAAATCTGATCCAGAGTAGAACAAACGAAGCACAGATGATGTAGCTGATTAAAACAGCTCCTAAACAAGGATTGCTTTTGTTAGCTACATGTGAAATACTATAAAAGCAAGCTGGAATCCTTCCAAGTCGAGAAAGGTGTAGGAGAATGCCTATTTAATTTATACAGTCAAAATAGCTCAAGAAACAGCTAATATCAAAACTAATTTTTTTTTAATAGAACTATGCCCACTTAGGGAGAGATGAAAGAAAGAATAAGCCAGTGCAGCAGAAGGTTGTTACATTACTTTGTGCAATCCCTTACTGGTTCCATAGGATACGGCAATCAACCTTAACAAAAAGGAGATAAACTGAAATATATTGTCAAGCACTGGGACTGCTCGTCAAAGCCAAGTGTGCTGAAGTGCACACTACCAACCTAAAGGTCAACAGTCATAACAGGAGTCTACAGTCAGAAGATGTTTAAAGGCTTTAAAATGTGATCTGAGCATTGGCTTCCTGGTTTAATGCTTTCCAGAGGCACAGAGCTTCCCGAGAGCATGGCGGAAAGGCTCTTTCATCTCCCCATGTCAAAATGGGGAGCGATACTTGCATTCTCACCAAAAGGCTGCATCCTAAACAGCTTGGCTGACAGCTGAGAAAGATTAGTCTGTTAGAATTCCCTTGAGATTTTGTTCTCTCAAGCTTTTCCATTCAGCACCTAACATGAGGCACAAAAGAACCTGCCATGAGGTCCTCGCTGCCACTTTTCTCGTGGCAAGCAATGATTAAACAAAGGTTTAGAGGGATTTATAACGCTTTAAGATACCTCTCAGATCTTCAATAGTTTCCTGCGTTGGCAGCTCCTAAGAATAAAAAGAACCACGCAAAATTAGCATGACCATTTATTAAATTATGTTGGAAAAAAAAAAGAAATCTATCAATGAAATGCTATCTAATAAAAAGTTAATTACAGCATTGTTAAGTCACTTAACATCACTGAAATTTGGACATGTACCTTGCACAAAATGCAAGGGGTGGGTAAGGGAAACGGTTATAGAACAGTAAAGCTCTAAATTGCATCATTGCAATTGTGTGTGATGTTTGGGAGGGAAAAAATAATCCAAATTTGTTTAAAAAAAAAATTGCAATGTCTAATCCAGATTATTTTTTTAATCACTACAGAATAGAATGTGTTCATTTGTTACACTTTCCCACCTATGTGTTTCCAAAGTACCAAAATGAAAAGTCTAGTCTCTGGTATTTGGTAACCGGTTTTTCAATGGAAAACTAGAGGACAGAGCCATTAAATTATCATAGAATCATTTAGATTGCAAGGAAGATTTGGAGGTCATTTAGTCCAAATCCCCTCCACCATACACACACACACACTCAAAGCAGGTGCAGTTAGAGCAGGTTGCTCAGGACCATCTCCAGTGGAGCTTTGAATATCTCCAAAGATGGAAATTTCACAACCAATCTGGACAACCCCTTCCAGTATTTGACCACCCTCTTGGGGAAAGAAAAAAATTAAAAAACAGCACAACAAACACACCCCAAAAAATCTTCAGATACAGTTGATCAATTTGTAGTTTTCCATGGCTGCAAGTTGCAGCCACTGTCTTTTATCCTGTCACTGGGCACCTTTGAGAAAAGCATGCTCAGTCTTCTCTATATCTTTCCATAGGAAGCTGAATACAGCAGTAAGCTCTTCTTCTAGCCTTACAAAGGCTAAAACGTCACATCTGCCTGTCCTCATACATCATGTACACCATTCCTCAATCCCCTTGGTGGCCTCTGCTGGATTACCAGCAGCAGGTCAAGGTCTGTAGGAACAAATTGGGGAGCTCAAAACTAAACAGAATATTCCAGAGGAATACTTCAGGAGTCTAAATTTAACAGCTTAAGTGCATAACTAAAAAAAAAATTACTGGGAAAAATTAATGTGGCTCTCTTCTGGCTGACAGGCACCAAAACCAAGAGAAAATAATTATTATCTCCTAAAATTACATGCTGGTATCCTGGCAGTAAGAACAGAAAACTAGGTTTGACAACACCCAACCTACATATTTGGAAGTGGGAGACTTGGACAAGATCCCAAGAAGAAACAAGTTTGCAGAATGGACAAATACCAGAATGCTGGTAACTAGGACAGAAACAAGGTGAAAAATACTTTACCTGGTAAAAGAAAACTATTAATGTCTTTGAATCACACAGATGCTACAAAAAGGGAAAAACACTCCAGGAAATGAGGAAATAGCTCTGAATCAGACCAGGATTTGAACAGTTCGCAGTAAATAGGAACATGGGGTAGGGCTGGAGGGATATGAAGACAGAATGAAGTATCAAATAACTACTTAGTCAGAAATCACTAACCATCCTCTGCACTGACTGAGGCAGGAATCCTGTAGAAAAAATAGCATGGGATCACATAATTAAAGATTTTATCACAGTATGCATGGGGAGTAGCTTAAGATCACACAGACAGCATTCATTCTGTTTCTTAATTTTTTGATCCTTAACTCTTCAACCTTCTCATCGGTGTTTCTATTCTTGCTTTAATAATAACATCTACATACATCCCCTTCATCACTTCAGACACTATTGATTTAGAAAGCATGGCCAATGGCATGGCATGCATATACATATATCTTTAACCTCACGTAGCCATCTCCTAGATTTCAATAATGGTTTTTATGCTTTGTTTTAACTACTCAAGAGATGTGTTGGGTTTGTTTTATAAGCATAAGTCTAGTTACACAAAACCAAATTATTAATGCTCCAGGAGCAGATCCCTTCTGAGGCAACGAGAGGCTCTGATTGTATTAGCCTCTCCCTTCTCTCAAAGCAGCCATGAAAACCAGTTGCTCTTGGCAAGATTTACAAAGGCCATTTGCTATCTATAAAGCGGACAGACCCCTCCTAAGAAGCACAGAATTATGTATATCAGCTTCAGCTCTGCAAACCCAAACCTTTAGGACAAGGCTGACCGATAGCAGTGATAGACCCAGCAGATCCACGGAACAGCCCTTCCTCCTCCTACGCTTCAAGTGATCGGTGCCCGGCAATGCGAAACACCATGTGGTCAGCCGTGCCCCGCATGAAGACACCATTACAGAAAACTTCATACTAACCATGGCTCCAGGCGAGTTCTGGGAGTGCAGAGCCTGTGCCCTTGAACTGTCGTGAATCGTTTGGGTAGAGTCATTTTGGTTGGTCTCACCGATGACACCATTATCCCCGGTGTTATTGCTGAAAAGGAAGCAAATGAAAAATAAAGCAATGGCTCTTACCACAGAGGATCACAGTGAGTTTTGGGGAAAAGCTGAGGAATAATAACAGGATAGGAAGAAGTAGCACAGTGCAATGAAGCAAAAGCACATTTTCCCCCCTCCAATACTAAAAGCACAGGGCTGAAAAATACTGCAATGCCATTTTGCACCTCCTTCCTCACCAAGACAACTTGCTAAAAATAAATAAATAAAAAACCTTCGGTATAAAAATGGTTCTGGTGTCCTCAGTGGTAAGCATTGCTATGAGAAATATAGTGACATCTCTTCAAACCCCCTATGTATTTATAATGTCATTTAGCCTGCCTGACACACACACAGATTTATTGACAAGAAAGGCTGTTTGGGTCTTCTCCTTAGACGTATAATTGTCAAACGCTACTCCTTTCACAATTTTTGCGTTTTACATCCTTCGACTGTACCCTGGTATACATATTGCTTATCTAACTGCCTGCTTATTTACAAACCTCCCATCAAGCAACTATTTGAAATGCAATACATAATGTGTATTCATATAATTATTAGACCACAAAATAAAGTTGTTCCTCTGGTTTTAGCCAAGGCAAACATATATCCACTACTAATTTCATATGTTATAGGCAGCTTGTTGATCACTTCCTTTCTGGATGCATTCAAAGATCCGCTAACTCTTTCTACACATACTTTCTGCTAGCTTCTCCATAGATAGAAGAAAGTATTTACAGACAAGGTTTACTAATGAGAAGCAACACATGTTCTTGAGTACAATACAACAAAAATTAAGTTAAAAAAAAAAAAAATCAACACTACAGTGAAATGGCAAAAAGAGAGGGTTTAGGCTTATTTGCTTGTTTGTGAGGTTTTTCTCCCTCAAAACTTATTTTAAAAGCCCTACAGCTGTATATAAGCTATAAAATTATTTACCTGGTAGTCTCAGTCACCTTTCCACAATTTTATTTACAAGTTAGCTTGCTTCAAATACTTGTTCAACTAACCTGCCAACTACCAAGGCCTGTTTAAAAACTTCTGTCATCCATCTAGTCAAAATACTAAGTTCTTTATTTTCTGATCAAGTACTAAATAACGGACTGTTGTGCCTAGAACCTCCTAGGAGGAACAGTTACGTGATTTAACGCTCAAGTTTTAAGCAATTCCACTTCTAGGCCAAAGCAAAGGCAGGATAATGAAAGTTTGCATTAATTTCATTAGCTAGTGAACAGGAAAACACTGAGGTTCTGTTTAAATTTGAGCCAGCCTAGAACAACTGATAAGCCTTTTAAATAACTGTATCAGACATCTGTAAATAGGAAATAGCTTTGTGGGCTGGCGAGAACTAAAGAGGAATAGAGGCTGAAAGGCATCACCCAATCTAAAATAAAAACCTTGTATGATCAGTGGCACATGTAAGAGGCATTTCTCAGAAGAGCCTCGATACAGGCAGATCTTGACACTCCCAGTGACAGAATCATAAATAATTTTGTTTGATAAAGACCTTTAAGATCATTAAGTCCAACCAATGTCACTGCCAGGAGCATAGCACGGATGTGCACGTGTAAACACACAGAAGAACGGTAGCATTTAGGTACACAAACAATCTTGATAGCTTGCACAGAGCTGCCAGTCGCCACTGCAAATGCACCAAAAAACACGCAAAGAAGTTCTTTTACACTGAGCTCTCTTTTGAAGCTTGACTGGTAATTGTAACAAACTTACTCGGTTTAACCTTTGTTTGGACATTTCTATGCTGCCATCACTAGTGGATGTACCTTATTTCAGCATTTTTCACATCTGTCATAACACCTGGGAACACTGGGAGCCGCTTGCCAGCTTCACTTGTTTGTATGACTCAAGCTTGAAAAACCAGCAAAAGAGGTCTCCATTTATTCCAAAAAGCATACAGTGGAATATTCTACCTACACACAAATCTGGAAAATGTTAGTACTGGGCTTTAGCCCAATACTATTTTTACCTTTAAAACTATCACAGCCTGGAGGCAGCCTTATTGACTTTGATTGTTTCTTTGCAGCAAAGACAGAGTACTCGTCTCCTCAGTAGAGAGGCTGCAAATAAGTACCAAACACCCCTGAGAAATAAAACCAGTTCTATCTTTCCTCATGAACAGGACCACAGAAACATCATAGGCAGTCACAACGAAATGTAAGGGGGAAAAGCAACTTACACATCTAGATGTGATCTGAGGGCGAAGTTACTATAAGGACACATGAGCTCAGGATTTCAAAGCTGTGATGATATTAAAGCCTTTTCTTTGCCAACAGGTGCGTGCCAGTTCCTCTCCTCTTCCCAGCAGGTAAGCACAGCAGCAAGAGGAAAGAGCAAGCACTTCAGGCTTCCCCAGAAACCCTCTCCCAGATCTTTTAGTGCCTCCCAGAGAGGTCCTGTCCTTCCACCTTCATCTGCCCAGCTGCTGCCCCACCACCCTCTGCACCAAGTGCAGCTCTGCCTGCTTCACCACAAGCAAGCTGCAGCCACCAAAAATAAAAGCACCAAGCAGGTCTTTAAAACTGTCATTCCTCACACACCTGTAAAGAGTTTTCCTACAGTCAACAGGTATTTCTGCTATGCAGGACCATGGTGCAAACACACGCATTTCACCGAATGTACCAGCAATGCGCAATGAAAACCTTACCTATGATTTGAGGGCTGAAGTGTGTTTCCTTTTGGAACCTCTGTATCTTTACATTGCCTTCCATTTTTTCTTGAGAGCTTTTGCTGGATTACTTCACCTTTATCAAACATAAGGTGCAGACGGTAACTGATCACCTTTATTACTGTGAAGAACACTGTCACCGAGCTGCAGTACACAAAAACTGTAACTGCATTTGCTGGAAAAGCCTACAGAAAGAAATAATAAAGACATAATCAAAACACTTTGAGAAGGTGCTACTAATTTTTTAAAGTAATTTTCAAACTCTTTATTCCTTATTATCTATTATTTGTACCTCTGCTAAGTTTTGCAACCACAAGAATTAGTGCATCTTCATACAGTATACTTGAAGGTCTAAGCATTTGTTCACATTTCAAAATATTTTTCAAGACATTCTTCTTTGGATTAGCTGTAAGTATTATTTATTTCTTTAACAAAAATCAGTAAAAATCTCACAATTGACAAACACTGTAAAACCTTTTAAAATACTGCATTGCCAGAATAATGCAGCTGCAGCCTTTCCTGAACTATGAACTTATAAAAATACAGACATAAAATGAAACATTAGTTACCTACAAAGAGGAACCCCCTTTTGAAAAATACTGTCATCTTACTGTACTTCTCAGTTATGATTTAACTGTAAAATGCTGTAGTTTGATCTCCTTTTTCCAACATTTCACAACATGTTCCCAAGTTTCTTTACCACTGAAGAATTTTAAATAATTAGTCAAGACTAGTCAAAACAAATGAATAAAATGCATTGGGAAAGCCAACCTCTTTGAATTCTTTTTCTGGAGTTCGTAATTGTTAATTTGCAGCTGTCTGTGATCTGTTTGCTGATGATCCGTGATGAGCACCGTATTTCCTAGTCATTAAGTTACAGTTCAACTATAGTGTGTAAAGTTCTTTCACAGATATCACACACTAACAACATTTTTATATGTAAATACTTCTTTACAATAAAGGACAAATCATAGCAATAGACATTTGCAGTTACAATTAAAGGGCGAAAGCCTTTATCATTATAGTCATGGAATGCCCTTATGTATTGTTGTCAAGCAGTTGTGGTCTCACAACGAGTTTAATTTCTTCTCAGGTTTGCTTTTTAAACAGAGAACTATTATAACCATGCACAATTTGTAGGGCAGGGGAGAAAGGAAGATTTTTCAATGCTCAGGATTCGCTAGAAGCCTACTGAAGTTAACTTTTTAAGAATGGTCTTACTTCGGGCCTAAATCTATCATTTTAAGTATCAGCATTGTAGGTCAAGGAGCATTTGGGTGAAAAAGATTAGAATTCTTTTCGGATTCACAAATAAACCACACTGACCACACAGGTGAAAGAAGCAAGGCACACTTCATCTCTAAAACAAGTAATTGCATTTATCTCGATGTGGAAATGAATATGCTGAATCACTTCTGTGTTATTACAAGCAAGCGGGTTGCTATTCTGCTGTTGCTTTTGGCTTAGTGAGACTCCATACCTTCAAAACGTACATGTGAAAATTCCCAGGCAAGTCATTTTTTATTACTATTCTGATTCACATACAAAGAATCTATTGCACAAAAAGAGAAGCTATTTAGCATGCAGGTACTACTAATAATCCCTAATAAGAAAGACATTACTTTCTACAAGTTGAGGCTAAGTCTGTTAAGAATACTTTGTGGTACTATGTATATACCGAAACTACGCATGCCCTTCAGTTATTTAGCGAATCTGAGCCAGAAAGAGGATCACATTGCAAGGTCATGCTCTCAGGGTATAAAGTTTGGTGGATGGGGTTGAAGAACTTGTGTTTTATGACTAATGTATTTGCAACATACAAGTTAAAAATTGTTTGGTTTCACAAAGAATGATAACCAAGTACCTGTAATGATTTGCTGAAAAGAAGGATTTATTCAGTTTCTGAGAAATCTCTTCAATTATACACTGAAAAGCACAGGCCAACTCCTCATTACTAAGTAATAGTTCAGAATGAGCCACTAGAAAAAAAATGCTCTATAGGCTATATTAATGAAGTTTAATAAATGTTATATGAATAATGTCAAGAGGACACAACAAAAACAGACCACCAGGAGCGCAGTCTGTGGGTGCACAGAGCACGCTACAGGAGAGAATCAAAGGAAGCTCCCAGATGCCAAGTGGAAAAGAGGGCCAGTTATAGCAAATGCTGAGTGCTGCATGTCCTCATCCCTGCCTTGTGACCAGACCTACTGGTGATGCACCCGAGCCAGCCTGTGCTCTCCCTGCCCGTCTGCTTGGGATACGCAGCGTTTCCCCCACGTACATGCCATGCATGCTCACAGTTCCAAGCTTGCCTACCTATAATAAGGCCAGCACACCCTTAATATCCGGAATCTTGGGGCAAGCTAAGTAGTACAAGCCGGCAGCTTGATCTCTGCCCACGTGAGCAATTAGGAGAAAGGTAAAGCCAAGAATGGAAAGGTTTCAATTTTCTGAATCAGGCCTCTTGCATAAGGGTACAAGCGTCATACAACTGCAGTTCGTGTTCCTGGGCACAGGTAGGTGAGAGCTATCAAATCTGCTTGAGCTAAGGAGAAATTAAGTTACAGACCACAGAGGAATTACATGATAGATTCACTTTTGATGCACTATAGTTATAATTAGCCTGGTTTCCTATGGAAACGAGGCTTTATATTCATGGCATGTGTCTGTGTATTCATCATCTCTCTCTATTCCCTCTACTGAATAACTTTTTAATTCTTCGGCTACTTTCAAGTAACTTTGAGAGAATGTGCCCCACTGGGACAAGGTCACAGCAGCACACCTCCTGCATTAACAAGAGGAACCCACACAGCTCTCTGGCCTTTTGAATGCCACCCCAGTGACAGGAAAAGCTTCCACTGAGCTGACATCTTATTAGAAGCTAAAAAATAAACCATCCATAAATACAAATTCATTAGAAAGCAGGCTTTGTGACATCCCACAGGTTTCTGTGGAAGCTGCAGCTCTAGCTGTCCTTGCTCTTGCCCAATTAAAAACTGTACAATAATGTACTTTTTGTTTTCCAGTAGCTTCTGCTGTTACACCCTGCACTAGAACAGCGTGGGGTCACAGGCAGAAGTGCAGGCTGGCATGTTCCAAACGTGGCCTGACTCACGAGTGCAAATGCAATAGAGTTGACCTGCCCATGTAGGGAGGGCCTGTGCCTTGGGCTTCTGCCTGCCCAGAGATCGCTCGCAGAGGAACGGTCAAATTCTTTTTCATGTCTCCTAATGTTATGCGAGTAGCACAAAGACAGAGGTGACTGAGGTATATACTTCCTACTAGAAAGGTATGTAACCTTTGAACCAAGTACCGCACCTTGTAAAGTGGACTGAATGATTAAAGTTGATTAGACCCAGATGTACCCCAGGTGATGCTTGGGCAACTGAGGCATCAAAGGAAGACATTGCTGGATCTGGTCCTCACTGCCTTGGTGTGCTACAGAACATAAATGAGGAAACTACCAAATAAATATGCAGTCAGCCACTACCATCAGCCTTGCAGAGGTATGAGTGGGAGATATAACACTGGAGCCAAAGACAAATATTTTTTATGTTAATTTAGCTAAATTAATAACCAAGAGATGTCCATCACACAGTATAAACATGGAAAAACAGCTAGCAAACAAAATTCCAGGGCTGTACACTCAGTTGTGTGTATCCTGCCACACAATAAATACAGTAGGTACAGCGTAGCCCACCTCTCTTAGTACAGTGTAGCTTACCTCTCTTCTGTGGAGGTGGATGTACTCTTACAGGGAGATAAAGTGGGGTAAAGTGTGGCCAAACAGGACTGGAAGCAGCTGACACACTGCAAGTTTTATTACAGTTTGCTTCTGAGTAATTTATGTGCCCACACCCTTGTACTGCCATGTTGTACTTCTCCTATCACAGCATGATTTGAAGATCTAATGCATAAGAAGTAACAACCATGAAGTTCAAGGGCTTCCTGTCCAACAAAAAGCAGAAGAAACTCGCTAAGCCGTTCTGGGGACTCACTGAAATGTGGATGCGCATTCTCTTGTGGCTTGTAAAATAAGCTATAGTACAAGCATTCCTCATCTCTGCATCGCTGGTGTTTCACTGGGGCTGAATTCAGCCCAGTGGCTTTGTATAATAATAACCACTATTTTCATGCACAAAACACCTGGGAACCCTAGACTGCTGGGTGGAATAAGATAACTTTAATTCTTAATCTATTATGAGAGTTGACATGGCAAAGTTAGAAGAGATCTCACTACAATTCTGAAAGTTGATTTTACCAGCACTCATTCTCCAAATAATATCCAACGTACATTTTTTAATTGTATATTTATTACTACAAAGGATAAATGAGAAAGAAAAGGAAGAGATGGAAACGCAGATCTGCATTTTCAGGAGTGGGGAAGCTAATAACAGAACCATTAGTATCAAAGTAAGCTATGCTGACAAAGCGAGAGAATGAAATCCTCAATTCACACGACAGAAACAACTTGATACTATAATCTTCTCGACGCTACTGTCAGCACATCTCTGCTGAGCCAGTGTGAAAAATCTAAAACTAGCTGGAAAAGTTTTTCCGTTTCATTCAAACCAAACTGTTTCAGAGAGACTTTCTGAAAGTGTAACTAAGATTATCCCAAGCAAAAGAAAATATTAAAAAGTAGTACTCTGATTTGTTTTGACTTTGCCATTTAAAGAAACGTCAGTGACTGCTTTAGCTAAATCCAAAATTACTGCTGTCGAGTGTGTAACATAACTATCACCCCAAACGTTACTGAATATAATATTCTAAATAACATTTCCCAAATAAATCCTTTAGTTTAAAAGTGGGTTCAAGTTTCTAAGTGGCAAGGATACATGTCTTGCACAAAGTTTACGAAGTCTAACCATTTAAAAGCAAGAAAACAAATACTTGAGGAAATCATTACTCTCAAGTAGCCAGCGTAATAAATGCATTATTCTTATCAAGATAAGGAATTTCCATAGCAGTACATTAGCTCAAGAACACAAGTCCTGCATTTCACCAGATGATTCATCAGAAAAGTCAGCCAGTCTGCAGAAAAAGCAAGTCCATCTAGATAGGCAAAGATGAAGCCCGATAGAAAGTTCGGTAGATAAGTTAGGTTTTCTCCCCTTCCCTTTAAATAATGTCTTTTTTTTAACCTTAGCTCTGACCTACCATCTTTGTATCCAGTGTTCTTTCGTGCAACCCTGCATGCCTCCTTCCATGCTATTAGTTCAGAAGTTTCCCACAAGGAAATACATATTCTTTCAGATACATGCTTAATGTCAACTGGAAAAAAGTTAACCTTAACTTTTTCTTTATAATCCCACATATCACTTTGACAGTAAGTTCTACAACATAAGACTCTTGCTGGTTTACAGGGGAAACAGACCCTATCAATCAGAAGATAGCATACTGTTATCTTGGTCCATTAACTCCATGAGCCATGCTTACAGTAATTCACTGCAATCCATGCCACAAAATATGGTATATACATTGATTTTTTAAAATACAAGGTTTCCTTTTCATTGGGATTGCAGAGGGATTCACGAATGCTCTTTGCTTTACAAAATCAGGCCAATGTCTGACCATGGAGGGAAAAGAAACCTATTTAGAAATTTTATCCAACAAAAAAATTCTACGAAACTTAGTTAAGAATTTAGTTGAGTCACTGTGAGAACCAAAGGGATGTAAATAGTTTCCAATGGAGGCAAAATTAACCTGCAATCACTAAAGAACACGCCAATGAATAGATGCAATGATCCAGCAAACTATACTTTTAAGTGAGAAAAACACAGTAGGAAACCACACAAAAATAGAGCAGAAGTTTCAGGTTTTCAAGGAAAATAATTTTAAAGCCTGGCAAATAAACTCTAGTTATTAAAATTATTTATTTGCAATGTTTAAATTTCAGCACAAAGGGAGCTGCCTGTCACCAAAAAGCCACGTGACTCACCAGTGACATTCAGCAAGGCGTATTAGTTACTTGGTATTTGGATTTTTCCATTTATTTACCCTTCTCAGCAGGTAAGACTGGAATTGACTTCAAACAAAAAAATGTGTCTAGAAGTTTTTTGGGGTTGTTTTTTTTTTTTTTGAACAAACGTCCCCACGGTCGTTCGGCATTCGCAGAGTCCAGCATCGCACCCCTTCCCACGTAACCCTACCCGCCTGCTTCAGCCGGGCCAAGAGGTCCGGCCGCAGACTGACCCCCTTCACCTTTAGACACAAAATCCTCACCTAAAGCCCAACATGCCTATTTTTAACACCCCACCCCCGCAAGGGGTCAGTTCACCCCCCGTTGCCCTCAGCGCTGCTGCCCCCACGCCGGGGTCCGCGGCGCCCCCTCCCGCCCCGCTCAGCGCCCCCCGCGCCCCGGGCCGGCTCTCACCAGGTGCAGGGCCATGGGCAGCGTCAGCAGGAACAGCCACAGATAGAGGTGGCAGCTGTTGGTGAAGGCGCCCTGCTCCGGGTCGTGGTACCAGCCCCCGGTCAGCGCCGCCCACACGCCCTGCCCCACCAGCCGCGCCGCCGGCGACACCATGGCCGCCCCCCGCCGCCACCGCCGCCCCTCAGCCGCCCGCCNCCCTCTCCGCCCCGGGCACGGCGTCCCCCTCGTCCCCGCCGCGGTGCGGCGCGGGGGGCGCTGCCCCACTGCCGGGCCGGAGGACCAGGCCCGCCTGTTGGGAGTGGGCGGCGGCGTACGGAAGCCGCAGGGAGGAGAGGGGGCCGGGCAGGGGCGGGGGACAGCTCTGGCGCGGAGGCGTCCGTCACCGCGGCGGTCCGCCCGGGGCGGCGGCGACGACGTCGCTTCACAGGTGCAAAAAATGCGCGGCAAAGGGGCAGCATCGGCGTCAGCCAGCTGCGCTGCTCCCCTCATCGGTCACCCCCCCCCCCCGCCGCCAATTTTTCATTGCCGGTTATTAATTTTACCTGACGCATCACGAGTTTTTGAGCTTTGAGCTCTACCCAGCTTCAGGGTTGACCTTTTTGTGTTGCTTTGAGCTGTATTTTGGACAGGCAGGTGGAGAAATTCTGTAAAAGACATTAGATTTCTTTCAAGAATGAGTTTTGTGTTAAAGAATTTCACAACATGAGGGATGGGAAAGACAGATGTGGGAAGCAGTGAGGAGAGGAGCTGAAGTAGAGGATGAAGCCAAGTGAAAGCTTGAGGCCAAAGGCAATAAAGGATGTGGGATAAGGATACAGGGCATAACCCTGAAGGAAGGGGTGTAAAGGCTGGGCTGTGAACACCAGAGTCAATTGTACACAGCACTCCCTTCCTCTCACCCTCTGTCATCATAAAATAGCTGTGAACTTCTATTGTACGTCTCTCATCAACCCCTTCTGGGGACTTTTCCACATGTACAGGCTTCTATTGCAGTTTTGTGAAGGATGCATGTATGAAATGGAAGCAGCCATGCAACTTGCACATTTCTGGACCAAATTTACCCCACTTTCATTGCTCCTGACACACTGCTCCAGCATGACCTGTATGGATTTTTTAGACAAAGACACCAGAGATGCAATTAAACAACCACATTTGTGAGCTAACGCACCACATCTCAGCTCGCTTCCTGATGTTGCAGGTGACGTGGCCACGCTGGATGCCTGCGTCGGCTTGATGGGAGGGATGATACAGCAGTACGAACAAGCGGCTGGCAGGAATGGCACCGCTTCCTTCAGGGGCACTGGCACCCTCACACATCTGTGGATCTGTAGCCATGGGGCTTGAGTGCTTGTTTGGTGTGTCCTTGGTTGGCAGGGAAGTCTTTTGATCTGTGTGAAGGAGGCACAGTCCCAGCACTGCTTCGTGTGCCTCCCCTGTGTACCCATCCTACCTAAACCTCTCCCTTGTTGACTGGAATTTTTTTATTTTGCCCTTTCCCGATTCTTTTCAAAGATGACAAAGTTAGTTAACACAAATGTAATGATCAAATCAAGTGCAATAGCCTGCTATGAATAACATTTTTGATGTCTAGTAATTAAAAACGTTAATTTAGCAGAAACTACTGAAGTTCTTTTCCACATGTATACTGGCAAATAAGAATATTTACATGCACAGCTCCAAAAAAGAGAGATGGGTAAGAAAAGATGAAATGAAAAGCTTCTTCAAAACAACCTCTGTTTTTGAGCCCTCTAACTCATGTAGGTTATTCTTTGAAAGCCCCAGGTGGTGAAGGCTTCATCAGAGTTGATATAACACTGGGTCTTGTTAGGGGGACTTGTCCACTCATCTTGCAAACTTTCAACTCTTCCTCATCTTCAGATGATGTTGACACTAAACGATTTTTGGTATCATTGTACTTGCAGGAATGAAGGGTTCCTGTAATTTCCAGCTCAGGATACGTGTTCTGGACACAGCGCAGATGCACAGTACTACATCTACAGTTGCAGGAGTGCCAAACATGACAAATGCGACCACTTTTCTCTCAAGAGAAGCCAATGACAGACTGAGCCGAAAGCTTCGCCTTCTGTCCGCTGTTTCTTCCCAACGGTAACTCCACTAGGTGGTGCCACCAGAAACGTTACAGCCGCTTCACAGTGTTCCCTGCAACGTCATTTCCATTATCAGAACTCCTAGGAACACCAATTACATCCCCGGGTCCTAGAGCACTAGGTGCTGCAGAAACACTGAACAAAGAATAACCCGAGTATAGCAGTTGCTAGCGGATAATGGTACTTCTGAGAGCAAATTTTTGAATAATAGCTCCAAATAAATATTTTAACTTTTCACTGTACTGCAACCAATGCCTTACCTGATCCAAAACATTCCACACTTTATTAGTTCCCGCAGATTCCTTTAGATAACAGATAAAGTTCAAGGTGGAATTTGTGTGGCAGAATGCTTGTATTACAACATACTTTATGGCTTTTATAATAAAGCAAATATGCAGATAAGGAAAAGGTTTATAATTATCCCTCTGAATAGCTGCAAGGCATTCCTTACATTAAAGGAAATAGGAAAAGACTAAATAGACATGCCGGTTCTGCATTCTTTCTTTCTGGTTAACATGGTTCAGTAAGTCACCTTCTGTGTAATTTTTGGTTTTGCCTTGTGTGTACCACTATAGACACAGTTTAGACTGTAGAATAAACAAGAATTTACCATTTTTTGAGACAGTGATTTTAATTTTTTTTTAATTACTATGTTTATGTTGGAGCCTTAGTCCTGTGATATCCAGTTGCAAATGTTGTGATTATGTAGGGACATACAGTGCTCCGGATGTGGGGTTTTGTGCCAGAAGTCGAGAGGCATTCATCACACCTGTTTTTTCTACCTGGCAGGGCAGTCTGGCACTTTCCCCAAGCCTTTTCTTTCCACCTCTGGGCTTCTGCTGGCAGCAGCCGCGTCCACAACCACAGGTACCGCAGCACAAAGTGATCAACTCTGAGGGTGAAAACACATCTCCTTCCACTTTGAACCACGCTTCCCACAGTGCTGAGAAGAGAGTACGTCCCCAGCCCACACACTTCCCTCTAACTTCCAACGAAACGACTACTGCAGTTTAGGAGGCGATACGATTTTTCCACCTAAAACCAGTTAAATCTTTACCTAGAAATAGCACATACACAGCATTTTCCAGGCAAGCTCCTAACGAAAGGATGGCGTGATCGCGCCCCGGAGCCGGGACCGTGTCTCAGTCCGTGCGCGGACGGGACAGCGAGCAGGGGAGGGAGCCGGGGAGCTGCAGGGGGAAGGGGAACCACCGAGGAAGTTCAGTTTCTTCAGAACCTGCTTGGGTTTTATTCTGGTAAAGTCCCAACACCGTACAACGAAGGAGAGGGGAAGCTGCCGGCGGAGGCACGAATCCCTCGACCCGCTCTGCCTCCCGCGAAGGACACAGCAACCCAGGGCGGGCGTCTGCGGACGGGCTGCAGCGAGACGCCGCTACCACCTCTCCGGGCGCCACCGGCTCACTCCAGCACCCTTCCCGGCTCCGCGCAGGGCGGGCTCGGGCCACCTCTGCCCCAGCCCTCTCTCCACGGCGCTGTGCGGCGGGCTGGGCCCGGCGGTGCCTTCACATCTGGCCGGACGGGACCGTTGCGATCGCCCCGCCCGCCGCGGCGGCCGGAGCCTGCCAGTCTGCGCGCGTGGGA
>VWYH01009269.1:32286-54260 GCA_013399365.1 Pampusana beccarii
GCGTTGGCGGCGCTGGCGGCCGCCGGGGCTGAGGTCGCTGCCATGGCTGTGCCGGGCGCCGGGGCGGCGGCCGCTGGCGGGGGTCCGTGCCCGCTGTGGACGGCGCTGTACGACTACGAGGCGAGCGGCGAGGACGAGCTGAGCCTGCGGCGGGGGGACGTGGTGGAGGTGCTGTCGCAGGACGCGGCCGTGTCCGGGGACGACGGCTGGTGGGCGGGGAAGATCCGCCACCGCCTCGGCATCTTCCCCGCCAACTACGTGACCCGCCAGCCCCGCGGCGGGGCGGCGGGGACCGGCGGCGGGCGGGGGGACCCTGCGGGGAGCCTGACGGAAATCGACTTCCAGCACCTGGAGCTGCAGGAGATCATCGGCGTCGGGGGGTTCGGGAAGGTGTACCGGGCCACCTGGCGGGGCCAGGAGGTGGCCGTGAAGGCGGCGCGGCAGGACCCCGACGAGGACATCACGGCCACAGCGGAGAGCGTGCGGCAGGAGGCCAAGCTCTTCTCCATGCTGAGGCACCCCAACATCATCGCCCTGCACGGGGTCTGCCTGCGGGAGCCCAACCTCTGCCTCGTCATGGAGTTCGCCCGCGGCGGCTCCCTCAACAGGGCCCTGGCCGCCGCCGCCGCCCCCGGGGCCGGGGCCGCCCGCGGAGGCCGCCGCATCCCCCCGCACATCCTGGTGAACTGGGCGGTGCAGATCGCCCGCGGCATGCTCTACCTGCACGACGAGGCCATCGTGCCCATCCTGCACCGGGACCTCAAGTCGAGCAACAGTGAGTCCCGACCGGGGGAGGTGGGCGGTGAGAAGGGGCCTTCGGGCCGCTGCGGGCGGTGGGGCGGCAGCCGGGGGATCCCCGTTCCTCCGCCTCGGCCGGGCTGCAGCGCCTGAGGCTGCCCGGCGGGTTCGGCCCGGCGCGGCGGCGCTGGCCGTTGCCGTGGCCGCGGCCCGGCGGTGGGCGGCTCGCTCAGGAGGCGGGCGGCCGGGCCTGGACGGGCACGGTCCTGGAGTCCGGTTTCACCGGGAGCTGGGTTTTGCAAGCTGGGCGGCTTGGGCACCGTCTGGCAGAAGCTGGGGCTGGCGGCAGGTTAGCTGCTGTAAGCTGGTTACAGACCCACTGTGAAAAGGTGGGAGAAGGTGGCTTACCTGCAATGCATGCAGAGCGAAGTCCTGTTCTCTTGGATGGGAGCTCATTAAAAGCAAAGAGCGATAAAATCCTCTGCACAACCACACTTGCAAATCCACTAGACTTCTTTTCCTCCAATGCGTTGCATAGTCCTAGCTTTAAAAGTCACAGTAAATGAAGTGCCTTGTTAATAAGTATATGGCTTCTGTTTTGCTGCCCGACAATGATGCCTGCTTCTGTTTTTATTGCATGGCCTGAGTGTTGCTACAATTCATTCACTTAGTGAACACCGAGGCAGAAATTACAGTAGCTTAAAACGAATAGAAACACTTGTGCAGTTGCCAGATTTGCTTTCATTTGTTGGCACAGACAAAAGCACCTGAAAGAGTGAGGCAGTTGCTCAACTCATGTCTGATGGATCCTTGGTCTGCCTGTCAATACAAGAGCATCAAAGATTGTGGTAGCTGTGGTGTTTGTTGGAAGGCTGGCTTACTAGGAGTGTTTATGACTTACCATTATAGTTGTGTTTGGTATTGGTGACCTGAAAGTGGAAATCTATGTGCCTCTGTAAGTGTCTGAAGCCATCTCTACACTCTTTCCTTTTTGTTCTGAATGGTCCAAATTGCAACAATGTTACTTCCCCCACCACCCACCCCAGTTAAGAGTCCTTCACTAGTCCAGTAGAAATAATAAAGCTCCATTCAAGTTTGAAGGACTTTGTTTTAAGGCTTTTGCAGTGTGTCTTGAAGGTCATCATGCATGGGTTGTTAAGACAAGGCTCAGTCATGGGACTGTTCCTGAGAATACTTTCACTATTTGTTTGATAAAGAAAGGACCTAGCTCATCTGTGTTTGTGCTTCTGTTTGTAGCACAAGATGATGAACTCCTGGAACTTACCTTAGGGTCATGTCCAACACTTTAATTTCTAGCAAGTTATCTGTGGGCAGCTTGTGCCTTCTGAGTTTGCTGCTGTGTTCAGAGTGAGCTACTGTACCTTGCGTATTTAGTGGCTTTCCTTAGACAAAGTGGGTTGCTGCACACTGGCTCCCTGAGGTGACAATGGCAAAGTCTGTATCTGAAATGAATTCATAACCCTGTGGTTTAGCATAGCACATAGAGCTGAGACGGTGACTGTTGTGAGCTGGTTGCCATTAATATCTCTGCGTATGTAGATAATGGCAGAACATTTTAAAAATATACTTTTGATTATAACCCTAGCATATGTGCCTGTTCACTGCTTTTTATTACTAACTGTTGTGTGAGCGCTTAACTTTAGCTACTTAGTTTTCTCACCCATATTTCTTAATCTTAGCAAAGCTTGAGAACATTGTTGAATATGCTGAATAGAATTATGTCTCTTGATCATCCAACTAAATTATAATGCTGGAAGACAATGGTGTGCTAGTGGTGCAATATGTCATAATATTTAAGTTCAGCAACATTAATTTAAAATTACTGCAAATCAAGACAATATCCCCTGTTCTGTTAACTCATCTATTCATCAAATATTTCACTTTGTTCTTTTACTGTAGTCCTTTCCAGTCTTATGCAGTGTGAGCAGAAAGCGGCCAGGGTTGACTGATTGAATTGCTTGGTGTGGATAGTAGCAGTTCAGCAGTGGCTGTAGCTGTGGGATGGATCTGGCTGCACAGTTCCTCAACTGCTCATCGCTGCTCTCCATGGACTGCTAATGGTGGCAGTTGGGTGCTCTACATTAAGCAGCTCTAGGTAGGAGGAGAATGTATCAGGTTTGTGCTAGCTTAGTTATTTTTGTTAAGAAGGAGTTGGAAAAATGACTGCCCTTAACGTGGTGTGGTAAGGAATGCTCACCAACCTATTTCCCTAGAAAATAGGCAGGAACTAATTTTTCCAGCCAGGGGAAGGCACCCCCTTCCACCAATGTATTTGATCTGGAAAGGGTGTATGTCTGGCCTTGTCGTTGACAGGCAATGGGCAGAGCAAGCATCTCAAAGGCATTTGTGTTATTTCTCTCTGAGCAATTTTATGGAGTTGGGATCTATGGGACAAGTTTTGCTGATGCCAAATTGACATGACTGGAGAGAAAGTGCTAAAAACAGAAGAGCCATGAAAGCAGCAGGGTTTTATTAAGAGCAATGACCATCTAGGTTTGTATGCACAAGTGTCCTTGGGCTGCGGGAGGTGGGAAAAGGTTTTTGTTTCTGATAAAGCAAGAAAAGGGAAATAAATAGGTAGGGAAATGTTTTCTATACTGGGAAGAAAAACTAACAGACTTGGTTGTGAGGGCTGAAAAAGGAAGTAAGGGCAAGTTTAGCTGGTAGCAGAGTTTCTTCAATTCTGGAGTCCATGGAAAATAAAAGTAATGTTTTAATGTTATTCGCAAGTGACCAAACAAAGGTGTAAATAACTCTTTCAGCTTTGGTTACGTGTGATAAAATGAAACATAGTAACCATGGTCACTAATGTTGCTTTGCAAATTTTGGATGCTTTATAAAACCTCCTGTACGTGACAGGGTACAAAGTTTCTCTGAAAAAGAACATGAGTCTATTTTGAGAATAACTTCCTCATAAGCAGTTCTTATGTTCTTAGATATACTTTATAGATTAAGGAGACAATCTAAAATTAAGGATTAAGAGGTGGACTTTAGCTATCTAAAATCTGAAGAAAAAGTTTGAAAGAAAATTTCAAGTTTTGCAAACCATCATGGATAGTCAAGGAGTTCTGAATTAAATGATACTTTGACTGAAAAGCAGACATCTTAAAAACTGTGAAAATACAAACATTCTCAACTATATCTCCTGGGTACAAACTTAGTCTTGATTAAGCGTGCCAGCTAATTATGAAAAAGTTAAGTTTCACTGGGGAAAACAAACAAACAAACAAAACAACAACAACAACAAAAAACCCCACAAAGACAAAACCCAGAAATTCATCTACAAGACAGGACACTCATAGTTACATGTTTTTTTTAGTATATCTCATCTGTTTTGCTGACTCTTTGAAAGGGCAACTTTTTTTCTTTAGGGGAATCAAATTGTGTTCTTCTGGGTAAGGACACCTTATTAGTTATGAGACCTATGGTTGTTTAGGGGCTTGGTGCAGCCTTTCCTGATTATTTTTTAGTAGTCTGAAGAAAGCTAGTAATAAGTTCAGGTAGACTTTGCAAGGTTTTTACTTTCTAGAGTCTAGTGTAGAGAAAGCAGAGGTTCATGTTTCTGGGATTGATTTCAGACTGTGCAGTGCTTCTGCATTAAAAAAAATAAAAGCACTTTATCTCTAGTGCATTAACTTTGTGTACTTGTAGGAAGTGTTACAAAAGGTTCTGAATATCTTGCTTACTCCACAGACCCATCCAAAAGTACAAGTAAAGCACAAAGTTGATTCAGTGCAGATTGTGTGTACTAACACAATACTGATAAAGTACTCTGTACTCATTTGTTGTAGATGGATATGCAAGTAGGGTTCAGTTTGGTATGGCTTTCACCAGCTCCTCCGACATCCCGGGATCCTTTGCTGCCCTCAGCTCTCTGAAGTGTGTTGATTTTATATCACTTTTTGAAACCATCAAGGACAGCTTGAGTTTCAAGGATTGTTGAATAAGGTGACAGTGCTGAGAGTAACACTTGAAATCGGAACGAATCAAACATACAAGAGAACAGTGAAACTGCAATTGGACAATCCACTTTAACATGACATTCTTCAAACTAGTCTCATGAAAAACGTTTGGAAAATAGAAATTTGGTTTTAAAACCTCAAAAGGAAGTGTGATGTGGTTTGACAGAACTGTTGAATCAGTTGCTTTTGATGAGGGAAGGTGCCTTGGAGTTTTGAGAAAAGCAAGAACGAATTGTTCAAGTTACACTGTTAAACAGCTTTACAATAAGATGGGTAGGTTTTGAAGAACTCGTAACAACTACTTTGCCTCTAACTTCTCCACCTAGCATTTTTACGCTAGCTGTTCAGGGAGAGGAAGAGCAAGAAACTGGAGTTAAGCCTATCTGCCACCTTCTGAGCAGATTAAATTTATTCTGAAACCAGTGGGCTGCATAGTTTGTCTCTTGGCTCAGTTTTGAAGAGAGAAGACTTGTTCACATCACAAGTAGAGCTGTAAGGACTGCTTAGATCTTACTAAATGCTTGAAAATTCAGTATCTTCTAATGTACAGTTACCAAGAAAAGTAAAAATGAAATTACATTAAAATTGTGTTTGGTAGTTTTGAGGGAGAAGAGAGATGGCTTTTGAGCAGATTGGAGCTTCAACCTAACTTTCTTTGGAAATGAATTTCCAACATGTCCTCTAAAGGCGGTGAAACTTGAGTTGTTTGTGTCAATAGCACTGTGCCAATTACTGCTCACCTGTTACACTGTAACAAAACTAGTAAACCTCATTTTCTACTGGTAATGTGTTTTACATCTCTCCTCCTCGTGGCGTTCTCCTTCATGGAACTGCTGCTTTTCTGTTCCCTCCTGCACCCCTAGTGTCCCAGAATGGCCACCTTCAAGGCTGGGTGACTCCTGCACCTCCTATAGCAGCCTGCACATGCCATAATGGGTCTGAAACTGCATGTATTGCCTGGCAAGCTCCAAAACTCCTACTGGCCCACCTCTCTGAGCTCTGGAGAGGAATGAACTGTTTTGTTGGTTTTTTTTTCCCCTGGCAGAGCTAACTGCAGTTCCTCTTCTGTAAGGCAGCTGACTTTCATGAAACAGTAGGAACCATATCTCTGAGAACATGGTATCGCTTTGACTAATGTCAGTCAGATAAAACGGTGGGGCCAGAAGTTATTTACCAGTTTAAAGTTCTTATGCTGTGGTTTTCCATGCTGTGTTCATATAGGAAGTCATGGCACTTAAATGCTTTGCGCTATTCTTAATTATTTAAATTGCATAAAGCTAGAAACTGTTCCAGGTACACCGGCTTCCTATCTCATCTCTGTGAGTGGCAGTAGCCCTGCCTTGTGTTTTGCTGTAAAGATAATGCTGCTGCATTACAACATAAGAACTGGTTGTACATCCTGAAGCATCTGGAAATGTGTAGCAGAAAAACGCCAGACCCCAGAATCAAACCACCCTCACACAAACCGTGGCAGGATTGCAGAATTTTGTCAGTTTGGGATACGGCATCCCTCTTTTGAAGGTTGTGGTCTGTTAAAAGGTAGCATGCCACTGAATTCTAGTAAGTTTTTTGTTTGTATATAGTTATGTCACTTGAAAATGTTCTACTGTAGTTCATAAAACATTGCTCCTAGTAATTTGCTTCATTGTTTAATGTGCGCTCAGACTTTGTAGATAGAGATTTTATTTTTTTTAGAGACCCTGAAGGCCTGTTGGATTCTGTGGGAGCAGCAAATGTTTTGCTGCCTTGAGCTATAGTGTATCTTTCCCCAGTTCATCAAAGGAAATGCTTTGTTTTATGCCTGTTTTATATTAACTTGATATATTTGCTTGCTAAATGTAAATACATTGTATATTTTGTGTTCAGAAAGGGATGCTGGAATTCAAGAAAGGACAATGTTGAGTATCTGCTCCAGTTTTCTTGGTCTACAGTAGAAATAACTATCACTAAAATGTCATAGAGGCTTATTTCCAGTAAAAGGATATGTTTGAACATTTAAAATTAATATTCAGGAACTTAATTATTTTAATACACTATCTTTCAAATGAAATTTTGTGAACTACTACTCTGTGGCACAATGCTTGTTTGTGCAGTCTGTAGGCTTCCAGGGGAGGAACAGCATCCAGTAATTATTTTATTTGTAGATGAAGTCTTAATTGCAATAGCCATTTATTTGACCTTGATCTATTATCTTCTGAATTTGCTACCATTTGATGTTTTTCTATATCTCAAGTCTGGACATTAACAGGTGGGAAAAAAATACTCATTAATTTAGAACCAATTCCCTCAAATGTAACAAGGCTCGAGTGTATTTACATATAGTCCTTGATGCTGCAAACAGTATTCTAGGATGAAATACTTGCTAAATGTAATATAATGAGTTTAAAACCCATGAACTTTTAATACCCTTATTTAGAACTAATTTTCAATACAGACTTTCATTTTAATGTTTCCACAACTATGTCCATCTGACAACTGTAGGATTGTTCCTTATTTGTTGTTGAGACTCTTTGCATCTTCAACAGGTAGTATTATTAATTCAAGAATAATATTACTTTGATCTTTTTCTGGGTCTCTGTTGGTTCTTCATGGCTTTCTCCTCTCCCTGTCTGTCTTCTCTCTCTCACTGTAAGACACCAAGTGATCTGGTTTACAGCTGTGGGAAGTTTTTTTCTGTTTTTCCTGCTCCATGTTGGACTCTTTCCTAGCAGATTTCTGCAGGACACTCATTTGCACCAAGGTTTCTGCTGATGTCTTCATGTCCAACATGGGGAGTCACAGCAAAATGTCACGTTTGCTGACCGTTCTATTTTGGGGTAGCATTATAAATTGAAGTGTAGGACTTTGAATTAGAGTGTTTGTCATATTTATATATTAAAGAAGACTTCAAGCATTACTTGGTTCTATTTTTTTTTTTTTTAAGCTGGTACCTTAAGGATATGGTCACATACCTGCCTGCCTATGAAAACTGCACTGAGTGAGCAAACCATTTCCACAGAAGTCAACAAAAAAACAGGCAGCTAACTGCCTCCCATTAGCTGTTCAAATACTTATGCAATTTTGTTGACTCCACTAAAACTGAGAAATAAGTTTAACTGTTGACCATAACACTTGTGAAATGAGGCATTGTGCTTAAATAAGCAATGCAAAATGGGGTTGGAATTTAGGCATCAATAATAGTAGCCTAATGTTGGGAGAATTTGAGATATAACTGAGTTTTCAGTTACCGATTTTTTTTCCCCCTGTTGGGACTGCAAGCACATTGAATGCCTTTGAATCTTCTTACCCAATCTTAAAATTTCCATTAAAAATTTACATTCTGCAACCTCAAAAGAACAGAAGTAACACACCATTGACCTGTATTTGGATGTTCAAGGCTGTTTTGTGGTTTCTTTGACCTTAGAAGAGAATGGCTTTTTGTTTGCAGCCTGTAAGTTTTCTTATCACCAAGTATAAACATTATTCTGGACACGCTTCAGTGTTTCAAGTTCTGAAACATGACTGCCTTGTACAATGAAAATTTGCGAAGAGTGTTTGCAGCATGGGTGGTTTCTATCCTTGAATTTTTATTTCTGATGATGTCTTAAAACTTAAAGCATTGGAAGTCATCTCAATGACCTTCAGTAATAATGCTTCTAAATAGCATTATTCTGAAGCTTTTGTGTTTTTTTTGTTTGTGGGTTTGTTTTGTTGTTGATGTGGTTGGTTTTTGTTTGTTTTGGTGTGGTTGGTTTTTTGTGTTTGGTTTTTTTTTTTGTTAGAGGCAAAACTGTGGTATTGAAGTCAACAAAAGTATAGATTATACATATAGGTAAAATATATTAACTACCAAATGGCTTGGCTGACTATAGGAGCAGGACCAAAGTAACAACTGATGTCACAAATGTACATTCCTGGATTAACAGTTTAAAACTAACTTCACCATTTTTACCTTGCTTGACCATGTTACTGAGAGCTTACCTCAGATCAGCAGCTGAAAGTAAGTGGATATTTAAATTTTGACCCACTTACTGCACCTTGAAGTCATGGGTTATATATGGTAAAATGGAAAAGTTACGTATTTGTATAGTGTCACCACATAAGTATTCTTCCTTCTTGGAGCTTCCTGCCAAGTTTAACCTTCTTCTTTTTTTTCTTTTTTCATAGCTCCAGTTAAATCAGTCTTAGACATGCCAGTGTTGGCTGAATAATCATGCTTTGTTCTCGTCATAGCGACTAAAATCTGTGTTTTGGCAGGTGTGCTATTAACTTGGAGCTGATAAGCCAGCCCTCACTCTCAAAAATGCAGGAGTAACTGCTTCATTGCTGTGGTTTTTTATGGGACAAATTAACCCTTGGAACTGGTTGTACTTAAGTTCTAAATGTTTGGGCAGTTCTGTGATTTATTTTTTTTTTTTTTTTAATTAGGATTAGATGCCACTGTTCTTCCTGAAACTAATTGAGTTTATTTCCTCATGTGTTATGTAAAAATGAAAAAAATGTACTTTTTCCACTCGTTGCTGAATACTATGCTAATTATTGAGTCAAAAGAGCGGGTTTTCCCTTCCATTTTCTCTTCCCAAGAGAAAGAGAGCACTGCCAAGTTTGCAGAGTTCTCATTTCAAAATAACTTTTGCCTTTGCTATTAAAAACAATTAGAGTTCTTGGAAATGCACAGTCAGGAGGGGCTATTCCTCAGCTACTGAAGAAATTGGAAGGATTGAATGCAGGAATCCCTCCACCCCACAGAATTTTTTTTTCCTCCCAAGTTTTGTATTGGGAAAAAAAAAAAGTGGGCTCAAAAATCCAGTCTGTTTCTTTTTGTTGTTGTTTGGTGGTTGTTGTTTTGTTTTTCTGCTTTGTTTTGAAACAGGTTGTTTGGCAAAAATTGTTTTAAAGTAGTAAAGCTCTTTTAAATATTCTGTTTGAAAGAAACTGACAACTTAAGTCAGAATTCTTTATGGAGTGTAGCCTATTAAAATTTATCATAGAAATGATATTAAAGGAGTTTCACGTTAACTGATGATATTCTAAGGGAATTCAATGAGTAAACTTGACAAAGCACCTACAGTCAGAGTTTGTCTGGATTCACAGCAGTAGGCATCTTCAAGAGGACGGAGAAGATGTTTTTGTCTTCAGTTTATTCAACTGGTTCTTTCCAATAGTAAATTTAATCAAAGATCATGTAATGATGGAAAAAAGTAGCAAAGCTGGATTCTGTCTTTACATCTCCGACTAAAACCAGATGTAAAAGGGTTAGATCTATTAGTTCTGAAGCGTTGCTTGCCTTCTCCCTCACTACAGCGGGCCACGTATGGGTTCATTCAGCAGTCCCCTGTGCCAGAGGCTCCCTCACCCATGTCCAGGCACATGTTCTCCCCCTCCCACGCGTCAGTGGATTCTACTCGTCCCTGCCCACACGGTCAGTAGGTCTGGGTTAAATCAGCTGAGGGATCCCACAGACAACTACCCTAATCTGTTTTATTTGCAGGGTTCATTTTCTGCTGAGCTATCTAGTTGAGTCTCCCAAGACGACCCAGTTGCTAGATTCGGTGTGGGGGGGAAAAAAAGCTGTGGGTGTGAGGGGCTATAAGTGGAGATGAGATTAAGGTAAGTATTTAAGCGACACCAAGCTCTTAACTGTCTTAGTTGTGACATCAGCCTACACCCTTATACTTCACTTTGGTTAGTAAGTCACCTTTAAAGGTAGAATGTGTTTTTAATTTTCTATGTATGTATCTATTATTATCTATAATTATCTATATTAAACATTTCTAAACTTTCTTTGATTTGGAAGTGATATTTTTGTACATTAAATATTCTAGTTTCAACACACCAAATATGCCTTCATACAGATCACAAAAAAATAAAGCAACAAGGAAGTATGTAATTGCCGCGTGTGGTATGTTATGATCAGGAAAAGTATGCCAACATTGTAAATACTTGTGTCTGTTCAGAAGCTGTGCATTCTCCTTATTACCCTGAAATATCAAACTGCATCAAGTCATGTTCTGTTTACTTCAAAAAAAATTCCGAAACAAATCTGAATGAAATATTCTTGGTCTTTTAAATTAAATCTTCAAAAAGTGATTCGGCTAATGACAGTTGACTTGTTAGGTCTGAAGGACAGGAATCTCTGTCAGCTCTTGCCCCCGGTTGCCATTTTTGAGATTATAAACTTCAGCTGCATTTCCCTGGCGAATTCTGTGTGTCACATGGCATATATTGATTTACTTTGTTTTGAAGGAAATGGCCAGGTCTTGAATTTGGGATAGCGAGGTGATTAATGTGTTTTCTGAAAGTTTCAGTTGGAGGAAACCATACCTGATGCGTTATATATTGGCTAAGATTCCTTTCTTTTGCAGTTTGAATAGAATAGCTTTAGTTTGCCTTGCTGCCTTTTTTTTTTTTTTTTTTTTTTTAGGAATAGGAAGAAGTTCGCTAGAATCACTATTTCATAACAAAGATGGTGTTCTTTAAGGAATGGATACACAGCCACTTTGTTCTGTGTAGTTTGAAAGTACAAGAATATCTTAGGATTGACTGATTTACCACTTAATTATTATTACCAGTTGTTCTTCGCATTTCTTTTTAATCTACCTGAATTTTGGTCACTGTTTTTATTGCATAGCTGCCTTTTAAAAACTAACAGCAAGCAAAAAAGGAAGCTTAAAATAAAGTAATTACTGTTTCAAGTAAGCATGGAAGTTCCTGGTAGGTGCCGCACAACAGAGTATTTTGAGTCTTAAAGCTAAGTTTCAGCATTGATTGATTTCCATGTGATTGTAAAATTATGGAGGAATTGCTGTAATGAGGTAACTTCTTAAATGTAGTATTTAAATAGAACTAAATTTAATATTTTATTAAACAGGGAGCTTGAGAACATATAATGTACAGTCCGCTTTTGATTTTTTGCTGATGCAATATCTAAATCTTGCCTTTTCAGAATTCACTGTTTAAATGATGGTTATTTGAATGTCTAATTATAAATGCCTGTTACCTCTGGTACTTCCTCTTAAGGCACAATAGAAATTTCTGGTTTGCATTGCAGAACTACCTGAACAGCAAGTGAAGCACAAGTGGCAGGCAGAAAATTACTTGCAGCATCTGCAGCCTGTGCCAATAACTTGTTAAAACTGCTTCTTTCTCTCAAGTTTCCATTTGCCCAAAGTTGCGTTAAGAATAGTTATTAAAGAAGTGAAGGGGAAGCAAAAAATGGTGTTGCAAGGTGTGTTGAAGCTGTTGAAATCTCTAATCCCTCATTCTCTCTCTTCCTTTCATTTCCCGCAGATAGCCAGGTGACTCCCTGCCGTTCTCATGCTTTGGTGGTTTTCTTGTGCCACTTGTTCCTCTGTGGGGTGTATTTTTCTTATGGGGTTGGTGTGTGTTTGTCAGTTTGTGCTGTCAAGGACTCTCTATGTCAAGTCTTGTCTTGTTTTGGCTTTCCAATTGGGAACACTTTGTTCAGATTGTTGGGTTTTTTTTAATATATGTTGGCTTCTGTGAGATAGGATTTTTTTTTTTCTTCTTAAGATGGATGTTTTCAGACAAATATGTTTAAGAACAAAGTGTTGTGGAGTTGCTTTCAATTTAGTGTGAAAATTAAGAAATGGTTATATGCCTGCTATAAAGGGATGTAGATGAAAGAGGAGCACAGTATCACTATGATAAAAACTAGATAAATGCCTCCTGCATTTGTAATCAGTGTTTAAAGGATGAAATTCTCTTGCTGATGGTGAGCTCTAAACTTAATCTAGTGAGATAATTTCGATCTGACAGACACTGGCTGAGATGAGGATAACAGTTGTTATCCTGAGAACCCATAGGAAAAAAGCAAGATATTTAAGAAGCAATGCTGTATAGACAAATGTATCATCTTTTGCATGTATTTAACATGTCCTGGTCAGTTAGCGTTTTCACTGTGGTAGTTAGTTTGCAGTTTAAAAACTGGGCATCGCTTCTATAAGCAGTGTTGAAATTTTAGTTTCTAATTACAATCTTAACCAAACAACAGCTCCACTAAATGGAGGCAGGTCTTCTAATATTGACAAGGTATTGTGTTTCCTTGACTGAATGTGCAACCTTTAGTAAGTTACAAGACAGCCCTGCTGGCTTTGTTACATGTTGATTTAGTGAATTAACAGGAACCAGATTCACTTGCAAACAGTTGGAGAGAGAACTGGCTGGGTGTGGGGGGGCAGGTGACAGTAGCAGCTTTTTCAGAATAATCTCTACTTGTAAGCAGAGGAATATAGTATAACATCTTTCTTTTTGGTATTCTCTAAGAATGGCTTTAGCAGTGGTGGTATAACTGTGGGCATGTAAGCAGTCTTACCTATAGTCATAGTAACTTAAGTAGCTATGCTGTTAAATAGCTTGTATTTGTGAAAACCGTAATAGTCAGGTATTTAGCAAACTGTAAATCAGGTAGCAAGAAGCAGTCAGTGGCAAATAACTAATGTGAGAGAATATAGTTGCTTAATATTTTATTTTTAGTACCAACAAAATAGAAAATAGGGTATAGTGGAAGGTATAAAGAGGATAGGAGAAGATAGAATCATAGAATAGTTGAGGTTGGAAAGGACCTTCAAAGGTAATCTAGTCCAACCCCCCTGCAATGAGCAGGGACATCTTCAACCAGATCAGGTTGTTCAGAGACCTGTCCAGCCTGGCCTTGGATGTCTCCAGGGATGGGGCATCTACCACCTCCCTGGGAAACTTAGGCCAGGATTTATCACCCTCATTGTAAAAAATTTCTTCCTCACGTCTAGCTTGAATCTCCCTTTCTTTAGTTTAAAACCATTACCCCTTGTCCTATTTTCACATGCCCTGTTAAAAAGTCTGTCCCCATCTTTCTTATAGGCCCCTTTTAAGTACTGAAAAGCCACAATAAGGTCTCCCTGGAGCCTTCTCTTCTCCAGGCTGAACAACCACAATTCTCTCAGCTTCACCTCACAGGAGAGGTGTTCCATCCCTCTGATCATTTTTGTGGCCTTCTCTAGACCCTCTCCAACAAGTCCATGTCTTCTACTGAGGACTCCAGAGCTGGATGTAGTACTGCAGGTGGGGTCTCACCAGAGCAGAGCAGAGGGACAGAATCACCTCCCTCGACCTGCTGCCCACGCTGCTTTTGATGCAGCCCAGGATACTATCGGCCTTCTGGGCTGCAAGTGCACATCGCCAGATCATGTCCAGCCTCTTATTCACCAGTACCCCCAAGTCCTTCTCTGCAGGGCTGCTTTCAATCCCTTCATTCCGCAGCCTGCACTGATATTGCAGATTGCGCCGATCCAGGTGCAGGACCTTGCACTTGGCCTTGTTGAACCTCATGAGGTTTGTATGTGCCCAATTCTCGAGTTTGTCCAGGTCCCTCTGGATGGCATCCCGTCCCTCAGGTGTGTCAACTGCACCTCTCAGCTTGGTGTCATCCGCAAACTTGCTGGGGGTGCAATTTGATCCCGATGTCTGTGTCATTGATGAAGATATTAAACAGTACTGCTCCCAGTACTGACCCATGAGGGACACCACTTGTTACTGGTTTCCATCCAGACATTGTGCCATTGACCGCTACTCTCTGGGTGCGACCATCCAGCCAGTTCCTCGTCCACTCATCAAATCCATACCTCTCCAATTTCAAGAGAAGGATGGTGGGGGTGACCACGTCAAAGGCTTTACAGAAGTCCAGATAGATGAATTCTGTAGCCCTTCCTTTGTCTGCTGATGTAGTTAGTCCATCATAGAAGGTCACTAGGTTGGTCAGTCAGGACTTGCCCAATGGTAAAGCCATGCTGGCTGTCCTGAATCACCTCCCTGTCCTCCATGGGCTTTAGCATAGCTTCTGGAAGGATCTGTTCTATGATGTTCCCAGGCACAGATGTGAGGCTGACGGGTTGGTAGTTCCTTGAGTCCTCCTTTCTACCCTTTTTAAAAAGGGGTGCAGTGTTCCCACTTTTCCGGTCACCAGGAACTTCACCTGACTGCCATGACTTCTCAAATTTCATGGTTTGGCAACTACATCAGCCAATTCCCTCAGGATTCTGGGATGCCTCTCATCAGGTCCCAAAGAACTTATTCCTTCAGATTTTTTTTTTTTTTTTAAATTAAGCATCAAAAGGTGGTTTGAATTCAGTACATCTAAACTACTAAAAGGGTATTCAAGTCAATCCTTTGATTTGGCTTCTCTCAGAATACCTTATTTATGCAATTGGTTTAAATAGCTAATAATTTTAAATGGTCACCTGAAAGTGCTGGAGTACATTATGAAATAAAGCTGATTTTAACTGCATAAAGTCTTTAGGTTTCAAGCAGCTTGTCAAATGAAATATTGTATTAAATGGGGACTTTGAGATAAGGTTGGAGAAATATAATCTATAATTTTTGGTAACAAAAAGAAAAGTAGGACTGTAGGAAATAACCTGCACTGAAAGAGTAGCATCGAAGAGCTTAGTACTGGGTGGAGGTTGCCTGGGTGTGCTGCCAACTACAAGGTCTGTCCAGGCTTCCCTCAGGCTTGCTGTAAATAAGGTTTCTTAAGCTACATGAATTTTAAGAAATAAAAAGGAGAGAAGCTGAGGCAAAGATTGTGAGCCTTTCATTTAAAATTATACTTTAATCAAAATGCTTGCAATTTGAACGAATTGTTTCAGCTCCTCTCTGGAGTTTAAGCTTAGTCTCGAAAGTACTGGGGGTATAGATCTGGACTTGTCTGCATTTGGTAGAGCAGGCATGCATCCCAGGAATTTTTTTGTTTAAATGTGCTATTTTCTGTTATTTCTTGAACGGTTACAGCCTATGTGTCCATATCTTGCCTCTCACCTCGCTCTTTGTTTTGTTTTGTTTTGTTTTGTTTTGTTTTGTTTTGTTTTGTTTTGTTTTGTTTTGTTTTGTTTTGTTTCCTCAATAAAATTTCAACCCAAGATCACACGAAAAGAGAATGGAGCAGAGAAGGCAGCTCTCCTCCAGATGTGGCCATGTGATGATGCATCTCTGACCCGAGCTGCTGAAGTTGATCTCTTACCTTTTGCTCTCAGTAGCTCCAAGCGTTACTGCCGGGTGGGAGAGCCTGGAGATAGAGTGGTGGAAAGGGAATGGCGCAGGAAAGAGTCGGGGGACTGGGAGCATTTGAGTGGGATTTTACTGGGGCTTCTGCCTCCTTTTCAAGCAATTCTGTGCCTTTCCTGACTAGAGAGCAGCTTTTATGGGAACAGTAGTGGTTTAGCAGAGAGACGTTGCTGGTTCTGTTTTAATCAGAACGTGGACTTGGGAACTACCAGCTGCCTCAGCAGGTGCAGTTCCATCATAGTCTTGGGCAACTATATGATAGAGTTTGTAAAAGTGTGCAGAACATTTTATCTGCATACTGTTACACCATAAAATACTTGCAATGTGCCATAAGATTAGTAGAAAAAGCTGTAACTCGTAATGCTGAAAGAAAGCAGGAAAGATTATTAGCATTGCCATTTCAGGAATCATTAGGTTTGGTAGGAGTGTATGTTGGATCTTGTGACTTTTTTGAGGAGTAAATTCTGCTTTACACTGCAGAGGAGGGCTGAAGGGAGGTGGGAGGAAAGAGGCAATATCTTGAGATCTGATATGAGCCTTTCCCCACCCTGGTAACTCCAGATCTAGAACTGAGTTTAATCACAAGCATGCCAGTAAGATGGATCAGCCAGAGCACCTAGGAACATATTTTATCGATAAGAGCACCAGTGCTGTAGATCTGTGTCCTGTTCCTAGATATGGCTAACTTCTGTTCTCATAACTGCTCTTGACAGTTGTTTAGCCTAGCAAAAGGACAAGCTCTTGTGATTTGTCTAAATAAAATACATTACAGGTTCCTGACTACTTCTGCTTTCTGCGTCTGCTCCAGTTTAAGTTCCTGTTGTTGAATAGATACGTGAAGTTCTAGTCATCCAGCATTTTGTATGAGCTCTTATGCTTTGTACGATTCTACTGATACATCCTTGTTGCCTTCCTTTACCTCTACTTTATCACTGTAGGTTTTATGATTGATTCCTTCCAACTTTGCATATTTTGCAGTATGATGATCTGGTC
This sequence comes from Pampusana beccarii, assembly GCA_013399365.1. NCBI lineage: Eukaryota > Metazoa > Chordata > Aves > Columbiformes > Columbidae > Pampusana > Pampusana beccarii. The sequence continues at coordinate 49,041 of VWYH01009269.1, forward strand.
TTCTTCGGAGTAGGCAGTATCTTCTGACTGTGCTGTCAGTTCTTGAAACACTTGTATTTTTACTCTGATTGCAAATCTGCATGTGAAGCAAACATGCTTCCTAGTGATGATACATTTTATCCTGATAACTTGTCTCAAGATTTTCCTTCATATAACTGCTATGCAGAGTTCTTTGATTAATCTTTATTCTGTTTGTATGATTAAACTTCCTAGAAGGTACTTCTCTGCTACCTTATCCCTTTCGAAGAAACTATCTATCAGGATAAAATGGGATTACTGTCACACGAGCTATTTGTAATGTAACTCTGCTATAATATTGCTGGTTTTTCTATGCCTTGATGTGCCTTATTACTGTCCTTAATTAGTTTTCTTCAAAATCTATTCTAAAATGATATTTAAGTTAATGTCTATAGTTGAGTGGACACAATACAGTTGTTTTGAATACAGATAATGTTAACTTTTATTCTGTCATAAGTTTACAGATTCCTAAAAGTTTGATAGTAGACTTACACTTTTTACATTAGTTGTGCTCTGAGTGGGGGGAGGGTTGACAAGGTCAGTTCCAACCTAAATTATTTCATAATTCTATGAGCTACATCCTTCAGTGAGCTAGGATGAATAAAAAGTGGATTTCCATATTCTTTTTAGTTACATTAGAGAACTTAAGTGTGTAAGGTTTTTTTCATCTGTATGGTTAAATAGCAATATTTTTGTTAAGGATGCTATTAGAATCCAAATACACGTTTGTTCCATTGTCAAAACTTTCTTTAATTTTTAGGACATGCACAAAATCATATCCACAAATTTCATTACCACTTTACTACATAGCGTTTGTATTTTTTCTTTTTTTTTTCTCTCTGACTCAAGGTTTCTTTTGCTTTTATCTTCCACCTATTGATTTATATTTCATTGAATTATTGGAAATAACATGCAATAACGTCTTTGTTCCCCAGCTGTAAATGGTTCTGGACATGTGCTCTTATATTCAAAGAGTGCCTGATACATGGCACCGTAACCTGTGCTGCTATCATGTTAATAAATATACTTTCCCCTTGATCTCACTGCAGAAAGGTACAGACACAGAGGGAGGTCTGTTGAAAATGGTCTAACTGGTAGGGAACATACACAGCCTTAAAATATTCTAGTCAAATGGTTATTTCTGGCTGTAGCATGTGAAATGTTTGAATAACAGTCCAAGATGGAGTTTTATGCTAGTTTGCACAAAGTGGTCTTCTCACACCTGACTCAGTCTCATTCTCTTAGATTTTGAATCACTCAGAAATAGTCACAGTCTCTGATTTTGCTTATGTTGAAATAAATTAGGTGGACATAGGATTTTCCTACACTTCTGTGTTCCTCCTAATCTAATTCTGGGGTTTTTGGTAGGTTTATTTTCAAATGGGCTATGTACTTTTTAATATTTGAGGCTGTGTTTGTCAGAATTATAGCACTAATGTAAGTACGAGCTTTATTCTTTGTGGAAAACAGAAAGTCTGAAAAACGTTGAAGTAAACGAGAAAGTGCTCATCTGGCTCTTAGCCAACTTAATATTGCAGGTATATTGGGGTCCAAAAAGGTAATTTAAGGGGTTTGAAAAAGAACCAAGTGGGGGCTGAGTGAAGAGCGTCAGCACAAGACCGCAGAAGTGACTCCTCGGGGGTCGGCAGCCAGCGAGGCCGGGGGAGCTGTGCAGAAGGACGCTGCAGCAAAGGCTGCTGGGTTGCTGCGGGGGAAGCGCTTCACAGAGCACTACTCAGCTATGCCAAGCATTTTTACTACCCAGCTGCTAAGTAATCTGTGCATAGTATTGCTGCTTTCCTGGCTACTGGCCGGAAAGGGAAGTTTGAACTGCTAAGAAGCGTCGTCCCTTTGTAGGACGAAACTTGGCCACGTGCCAGTTATTACCTTTTGCAAGACTGACTGTTTTTGGTTTCGGTCACATTGACTGACAAGGAATGTCAGGAATTCTACTGAACATGTTTGAAATGGAATAGCAAACAATAGGTCTTTGATTCAAGTATAAAAATATAAAAACTCTAAGCATTAATTTAACTTGTGCTGGTGGTGCCGACTGGTGAGCTCTTGGTCTGTCTATACTATTTTTGTCTTCGTTTCTTCTACTCTGTGTTAAGAAGCTCACTGAAAATTGCATGCAGGTTCTCTTTTTTCATCTGGATTTGGTGCCATTTTTTGACGTATTTTTTAGAGTGTAATTAATCTGTACCAGTAAACATGATTTCTTGCAATTGCAAATGCAAGATTATCAGTTTTTCCTCTGTAAGGGAAGGTAATTCTTCATCTGCTTTTTTTATTAATGGGTTCACTGCACTCTTTTTTTGCTGTACATATAGTTGGAAAACACATGCATTTATGATTATTCTTATTTGTCATGTAACCTTGGATCTTCGTACTGGGAGACAATTTTAATAGAAAGTTAAAGCTAACAGTTACTGCAACAGACAGTGACAGAGGAACTGACTATGGAATTAAAATTATAGTGTATTAATAAAGACTCCTTTGCATCTGTCGTCATTCTCCTTGTGAGCCCTAGCACAGTAACCCAGTTCTCTTCAATACTCGTTTGTGAAGGTGTATTACAACTCTGCCAATACTGTTGTGTTATGAACAAATCAGAAAATTAATACACACTGTAGTATGCAACAGCAAAAAAAGGTAATTTACTCTTTAACAAGCATGAAGGTGCGGTGGATATAACGTAACGTGGATTTGATCTGAGTCCAGTGTCCTGTTGCCAGTTGTGGACTCCCAAGCTGACTCCTCTGGTATATTCTTCCACCTGTACTGATCTGTGGCCCAGGGATTTATTGAACTTAAATCCACTTTTTGATTTAAATGCTTTTTATGGAGTTGTCTGTGAATTTGTGTAGGCGCTTTTTAAATCTCTGCAAAATTATAGTATTCACATACTATGCCAAGAATTCAAAAGTTCACCTCCCTGTGTGTTGACTGAATGACTGCCACGTGTTTGATGTTTATCTGCTAATTTTGCTCAGTGATGTCTGTTTCTTCTATTGAAGAACTGTGAACAGTTGTTACCTATAGCTTTCTTCATTCCATAGGTGGTGTTAAAGATTGTGTTCTCAGCTGTTTCTTTTCCTGGAGGAAGACCCTTTGTCTGTTAGCCATTCCTTGTACCTGTGGACATTCTGTTTTGAGCACCCTGGTTGTGTCCTTCTCTGGGCCTTTTTCAGTTCTCTTATATACTTTTTGAGATGAGTAGGAACCCAGATTGGATGCAGTATTAAGGATGGATTTTATACAGAGACATAATGTGTCCCGCTTTTTCTTTTGTAACAGTTCTTCACACTTTTTTTGTTTTACTACTACTGCTATTTTTATTACTTCAGAATCTCATTCCAAAGTGAATACTTTTTTCACGGCCTGTCATCATCACTGGAATGTTAGGATTCTGGGCTTTCTTCAGCTTACATGCTTTACTTTACGTCTCACTACAGTGGATTTCTTGTGCTAGTTTAATAATCTGCTTACACAGTTGCATAAAGAACTCACAGTACTGTAGATGTTTCTTACTTTTGTAGCTTAGAGTAGGTTAGAATTATCAAAAACCTTCATGTTTGTAAAAACTGCGTTAATATTTTCACAACATTTAAAGTATACCATTATCTGTGCAGTACAAGTTGTATGTGATGTTAATAATAGGACTGGATATTTTGATTTGATTCCCATTGCATTAATTTACAAACTCAATCTTTTGCAGTTTTGTTGCTAGAGAAGATGGAACATGATGACATTAGTAATAAAACTCTGAAGATTACAGACTTTGGTCTGGCTAGAGAGTGGCACAGAACAACCAAAATGAGTGCAGCAGGGACTTACGCATGGATGGCTCCAGAAGTTATCAAGTCCTCCATGTTTTCTAAAGGAAGTGATATTTGGAGGTAAGAAGTTTGTCTGCTGAAGACCATGTTCAGTAGACCTATGTTGAGGTTTTTGCATGAACTTTTATTTGGATTTTTTGGTGGTTTTTTCCTAGGTTATTGTCCCAGCATATGGCAAGTACAGCTGTTCTCAGAAACATAGTAATTTCACAGCATCTAGTTCATTTGATCTACCTTTAGTTATTAATGACTTACAGATTTGGGTGAGTGAGAGGGAAAATAACAGAAAAGCTTTTATTTACTTTTTTTTTAAGAAAACGAGATCTCATTAAGAGAAGCCCTTAAAATATCTCTTGGTTAAGATACCCAAGTATTTATATCTGGAGTCTTAATATAAACAGCCGTATGCTCTTGATACATTAACACATGATTGATCTCAAATCGGTGTGTTTAATTTATATCATATGTCTGAAAAGTCTCATTCTGCATAAAGAAATGGCACCAGCCAGTTATTACCATATATAGTCTGATAAATAAAAGTAAGCTGCAAACCGGAACTTTGCCAAATGTTAACTCAAATGCATGCTGGTTTTTAGGAATCTAGAGTGTCATCATATGTAAGAGTGAACATCAGATCTAAGCATTTATATGTATAGAGATTTTGCTTCCGGTAGCTGGAGTGAGGAGACTCTGTTAAGCACAAAATTGTTTTAACTTGCTCTTTAATTTTAAAGGTAGGGAACTCCCTGTGTTATATTCGTGAATTTCTTGTTAAAGACATTATTGTGGGTCATATAAATAATACAGCTCTCAAAACTGATGCTATTTTTGTGTAGTGTGGGATACATGTATTGTAGAAAGGTAATTTAAAATTAAGTTTTAATTTAGTTCTGTCTTTTGAGTGGGGAAAAGCAGTGATTGCACAACAGGCTCTAAAAGCTGCTGTGCCTCACCCTGAAAAGTCTACATTTCCTTTCTTTTTGAAATGTTTTCTCTCTGAAGGATCCAAGTTAGCTATTTGGGGAAGGAGGGGTGGACTTTAATCTGTTCTCTCATGCCTTCTTATGCATGTTCTGTGTTGTATAATTCTTAAATATGGTCCTATTTTGCATAGATGCCTGTTATTCTACAGCATGGAGTAATATTTTTGGTATTCTCAGAATGTTTATATATCTGCGCTACTGTATTGTGACACCCATTTGTCTTGTGTCTGGAATTGATTTTCAGCATTTTCTTTACATCAGTTTGAGTTGATGCCCAATTAAGAAACATTTTTGGCTCCATTCTTTTTTTCCTTTCTTTCTTCCTTTTTTCTTTCTTTTTTTTTTTTTTTTTTTTTTTTTTTTTTTTTTTTTTTTTT
>VWYH01009269.1:54316-81551 GCA_013399365.1 Pampusana beccarii
TCTTTTGCGGGGTGGAGGTTGGGTGTAGGCGTTTCCCTAATCAGCTGTATTCCGTGCTTGATTACAGGTCCTGTCCAGTCTTGTTGCTGTGATTTTAGGTATCTGAGGGGGTATGCTTTGGTGCAATTATTTTATATTCTGCTGCAACATTAGTTTACATTTTTGGAACCTACAGTATTTCTCTTCTTCGCCTTCTCTCCTGCACGCCTCTCTTGTAAAAATGTAAGTATTTAGCTCGATGATGGACATCTAACAGGAGAGGTTTATAAGTAGAAAGGCTGCGTTGTACAGTATAGTTTAGACCTTCTTGGCTTCTAAACGTTTTCTGCTTACTGCACCTTGATCTATTCTGTTGCTTATCTTTACTCTTTCTTTAAAAGAAAGGCAAATAAAGAATACCTTGATTACAGGAGTGGTTTTTCTTAAAAAGCATTCAGGTTGCAAGTTTACATATGGGTCTCTCTGAGGCAAGAACACAGTACATGTCAGGAAAGTTCTGAACTTCAGTTACACATAGTGAGTACTGAGTCTCCAAAAGAAGTCTGCAGACCTCTTTTTTTTTTAAAAAAAAAAAAAAAAGGGCAGTTGAAGCTGCTCAAGTACACTCATGTTTGCAGCTAGTCTTCCAGAATTAGCCAGTGCTCAGAAATGTTGTGGGAGTATTTTCACGCAGAGGCTTCCAGGCTGCGGGTTCTCAGGTGTCATCCTAGACAGCAGAACTGGTGCTTTCTAGGCCCTGCATGTGTAACCTTTTTGCTTCCCAAACCAGACTCATAACTACTGCAGGTATTACTCTTGGGCACATGCTTCCAAATTCCCAAACAAGAATTCCACTCTTTCCACCCTCTCCTTCCATCAATCAGCACACTTTTTTTTCCTTTTAGTGGTGTGTCGGTCTTGGTTTTGTGTATGGAGCCTGAAAGTACAAACATGCCCAGAGATGTCCCGGTGCTGGCAGTGGACTTCAGTGGCGGGCTTCACAGTAACACGTGCCTCCAGCTTGCAAGCGTCTGGCAAAGCCGGGGAGCACTCGCTGTATGGCAGAATGAGCTTTTGCCTGGCACATTTAGTATAATTTTGAAGAGATTCATGTAGCAATGCTTAGTACCCTCTGCTTTAGAAGATAGATTGTAGAGTAAAATGAACTTGGCCTTCATTTTGATCAGCTTTTAAATTATATAAAAGCAGCAAGTTGTTGCTGGAATTACACATAGTAAGGCTTAAACCTCATTTGATGGCAGGAAAATAATTTTTAGTAATGAAAATACTTTAAAAGACTTCATTTTTTGGAGAGTGTTTTAGTTTTTGTGGTTTAAAATCGTGTAATTCAAGCATATTATGCCTGTATTTTTGGCCTTTTGCTGAAGATGGAAGAGGAGATGGCTTTTGGTCTTTTCTTAAAAGCTCTTTCATAGAAGCTCTGACTGTTCGCCTAGGACAACTGTACATGAGCTGGTGAAATTTAATGCACAAAGAATCTGCTTCTGTAGTAGAGAGAATTAATAAGTAGTTGTCCTAGATAATGATAGATTAGTAGCTCCTCAAAACTCCAGCGTGGCAGGACTAGAATGTCTTTGGGGTTCATCCCCGCAGTTTTCCCCCCACAGCATTGGCTCTTGGTACTTGAAATAAAGACTGCTTTCATTAAAAGAGGTGCATTCAGACTCTTACTGTGTTGGTCTGTTTAAAATTTTACAACCACCTTCTTGGCACTGTTGAGTACTACTTAGGATTAAAGGCTTGCATTGTAAATATAACTAAAGATAATAGAGTGGCACAACTTTTTATTAAAAGATTATTTCTCTTTAGTTAAATTTATTGTTCTGCTTAACTTCAGTGTTCATGCTAAAATATGTATAGAATAGTCTGAACAAGAGAATTCCTTGAATTAGGAACAGTATACGCTTGCTGAGAGAGCGTGACGTTATGCTTTCTCTAAGCACACAGATGAGTATGTAGTTCAGTAGAGTTCCTCCATCACACGTAAAATGTGTATGTACTGCAGAAAGTGTTGTACTCATTGTCAGAAGTACCACTGATTTAAAACAAAATTGCAATTCATCATTTTGTCCTTCTTTGAGTACATAAGCAATTGCAGAGATTAGACTGTAAAAAAATTGGGAGGAAAATATTGGAAAGCCAAATACTTTTCTTTATATTCCATTTTCTATTTTTCAGGAACAGACCATGTTCTTCAGCTTTTGATAAACTGTGTTAGCACTATAAATTCCTCAGTTTTCTAAGATTTCCTAGTAGGCAAAACTTCTTAAAAGAACAGAACATAAATAAACAAATCACTGCTGATATCCATGCTCATATTGTCTAGTTAGCTGTCTTATTATTTATTAAAGTGATGTTGTATGGTCTTGTATAATGCTAAATGACTTTTTCTCGTTAAAGAGAGAGTAATAGAAGAACTTTAATAGTGTGTGTTCTTCTCCCTGTCACATCCGTGGTAGTTGAGGTGAAATTTCTAGTACTAAGGGGTACGTAGTAAGGGAAGGGATACAAAGCCCTGACTTCCCCAGCGCCGTACTCAGTTCTCCTCACGTAGGAGAGCTCAATCCAGTCCTGCAAAACTTCCAGGTAGTTTCTTTGCACAGCTGGAGAGAAAGGGCGAGAGAAATACTTTGTGTTCTGGTTTTGCCCGCTCACTTTACTACTCGAAAGCAGCAACCAATTGTCCTTTGTACCCTAGTTCTACAGACAGTGGTTCCCTGGCAGGAAGAGGAGATGGGAAGGGGGGCAGGGAACACAACCCAAAAGAAACCAGTCATAAAGTCCACTTTAGGTTTACCTTCTAAAAGGAATTATTCTTGCTTCCACAAAAATGACTGTGAAAACCGTCCATTTCAGCGGTGGTGGGATGGGAGCTCTAGAGCAAGAGCAGTGAGCGTGCTGTCCCAGCCTTTGGTAGGGGCTTGGGTCATTTGAATTAGCCACGTGCTGGGCATACAGACCCAAAGAAGGTAAAAGCAACACCTGGCTCTTCTGGAGTAGAGAGCATAGCAGAAATTCTTACAATTAATGTTGCTGCAACAGAAATTCCTATGATTCTTGATTTCTGTACGTGACACTGAGGAAAGATCTCTTTAGGCCACCACCTGGAGGCAATGTTTTGTTTGTTTGTGGTTTGTTTTTTGTTTTGTTTTGGTTTGTTTTTTTCTAGCATGGAGAAATTAGTTGCGTGTGTAATAAATTCTCAATCTTCTTATATCTTCTGTGGGAAGTGAAAAGTTAACAGGCCTTTTTAGAACACACAAGAGATTAGAAATGCACACTTCCAGATAAAGCTGGGGCTTTTCTGGTGTTTTTTTAATTACCATTATTTTTTAAAAAAATAGCATGTACATCTCGGTGGATTGTTGTGAAATGTTTGGAAAGGGGATTAGCCTGAATGCTTGGTGGAGGTTTTTCGCTCGGTTGGTTTCTGATGAGGAGAAGGTTGCTTGGTTTCCTGTTGTTCAGACTTCTGCTCGTAAACAAGATTTACATAATACTAGCATTTCTACAAAAGAGACTTCAGGCTACATTTTGGATAGGAGTGTGGGCCCATCTTAGAGTTACATCTGATTTGGTTAATCACTCTTAGTGGAAAGGCGCAAGATGACTGAAGTAGAGCTGACTCTTAAAGACGTTCACCTTTGATGTGGGAAATCCTCATGAATTTCAGTGCATGGTTGGACAGATACTTGTTTGTTTTTGAGTAAACAATGCATCAGTATTCACAAAATAACTGTTAAAAAAAAATTACCTTTTGTAGTTACGGAGTGTTGCTGTGGGAACTGCTTACAGGAGAAGTTCCTTACCGCGGCATTGATGGCCTTGCTGTGGCTTACGGAGTTGCTGTCAATAAACTCACCTTGCCCATTCCATCCACCTGCCCCGAACCATTTGCAAAACTAATGAAAGGTATCTATGTTGTTTCTTCCTGTGTTTTAAAATAGTTATGTTTTGAGAGTATGTATCCTTGCCTGTAATAGTCATGGGGTTGCAAAATAAACACCTTATTTGATAATGTGCTGTGTACCAAGTATTTTGTTTTTCTTTTCACAGCAAACTGGTGTTACAGGCAGTTGAATGTGTTTCTGAGGAAGTCTTACGGTATTACAGCGTATGACATAAGTTATTCAGTAATGACAGAGTACGTTTTTTGCTCTGGTTTTGCTGATTTCCTTTTACGCTCAGACTGCACTAATTTTCATAAACTACAGGATGTACACAGGTCACACACTACAGAGCAATACAAGCTCAAGATTAAAATCCTAAGGGGAAGAACTGCAAATGCCGTTTTTTTAATCATTGTTTCTTCCAGAATGTCAAAAATGTTTTGGAAATACTTTAGAGAGAAATCAACATTGCTTGCTAATGTCTGTTTCCTTGTGTTTAATGACTTTACCTCTTATATGGATCCCTTTTGTGCAGTACTGATAGTTTTGCTATTTCAAATACTAAAGTTAGAGATGAAAAAAAATTGATTCTTTATACAAAACCAGCTGAGTACAGGTAGGTAGATGCCACTTCTGTAAATGGAAAAGGAACTAGGGAAACCTTGCAGATAAAGGGAACACATTAGAACTTGAAGTACACTAGCAAGTAACTTGAAATTCATGTAGCTCTTCTTAAAGTTCTATGTATTATTAAAAACTGATGGGATTTTGATAAATTCTAGAATGCTGGGAGCAGGACCCTCATATCCGACCATCGTTTGCCTTAATTCTTGAACAGCTTACTGCCATTGAAGGGGCAGTTATGACTGAAATGCCTCAAGAGTCTTTCCATTCTATGCAAGATGACTGGAAATTGGAAATTCAGCAGATATTCAATGAATTGAGGACCAAGGAAAAAGTAAGTTGATTTTTCCAGTTCAATGGTAGTGAAGGAAGTGTATGTGTCCATGTGTGATACAGCAGTTTTGAACTTTTGAATTGTGCCTTACCGATACAATGCTAAAAACCTGATTTAGTAGTGCAGATACATAGGATCAACTACTTGGAAGAGAGGATTTACTCTCTCTCTAAAACATTAAGTTGCCTGTTCTTGTTGGTGGATGTACTATTCTTAGATTCCATTAGTGTGTTTCTAGACAGTATGGTACAGTGTGCTCTTTTTAAAACATGTTATTTTTTTTCTTGGGTATTTGAATGCATCACTTAACAAACCAACCAGAGTTTACTTACCCCTTAGCTAATCTTTATGAGCACTGCTATTTTTTCATCTGCTGCTGAACATCTTCTGTATGAATGAAAAACTTTTCATCCTGTTATGTGGCTGTATCATGTGGCTTTTTTTTTTTCTCCCCAGAAGTGAGATGGTGTTTTTATCTCTCTTCTTCCTGAACAAGTTGATAATATTGATCTCTTTCAGTGTCACAGTTTTGGAAGTCTTCTTGCTAGCTATTAATATGATTGATTAGTTCACAATTACACTCTTGAATCAGCAAATCCAACTTCCTTTGTTTATTATCCAGATTCCTGTCGCTGATCTTCTTTCTGTAATCTCATATCATTATAGGTTTGTGCTAAATGGACGCTCCTTGTTGATTCTCTTTGCCCTCTCTTGTAGCTGCTTCAACTAGTTCTTAAACATGCAGAGGTTTATATTTTTCTTTAGACAACTTGATAAAGATAACCATTGGAATAGTCCAAGTGTCCTTTTGATTCCCTGTTAGAAATACTTGTAGTAGAAAGAGATTCCTTCTTTGCAGGTCTTTTTGCAGTATAATTATTGCCCAGTATATATTTGTTGATATTTTTTTGTGACACAGTAGTAGATAAGGAAGAAGAGAATTGAGATGCAATGAGTTGTGAAGAAATCTTTTTAAAAGCCGTAGTGTCACAACTTTGACGAAAGCAAAAACTAAACTCTCGTCTTACGAGTCACTGTCAGGAGCCTTTGTCCCTCGCTTCTTGTGAGGTGTCATGAATGGCTGTCTGTGGACTCTTGGTTGGTGATGGGTGTGACGTTACAGATCTACTGTAATATCAGCACATGTGGTATCAAAATTTATTGATGGCCGCTAAGATTGCAGTATCATCAGTAATAATCTTCCGTACTTAGCCTCTGCCTTTCCCTCTGCCCTCTGCTTTTCCCTCTCCCACCTGGGTACGCAGGCGGCTGGGCTGGGAGCCACTGGAGCTGCCAGCTTACAGTCCCTCGGCAGAGAGTCAAGGCTTCCCTTTCTACTTGCTGTGCGTTTACTTGCCACAACCTGCCAGAGGGCATAACTCTCTGGCCATCCAGAAACTGCTCACCCAGCAGTTTCCACCCTTTTTACTCTGGGAGCAATAGTAAAGGGCACTCCCTTTTTTGATTTTCTGGAGATATTACTCCAGTGTGAGATTTCCTATTGAAGAAAAATCTGACTAAATCAAGGTTAGGATTAAATAAGTCGGTGCAAAGCTTTGGGAGAAGGGTCATTGTTGATGTGAAAGTGAGTTAAGCTTAATTAAAGAGGGGAAAAGATAAAATGCAATTTACTTCTCATATATGAACATAAATGCACCTATAAAGGAATCTCCCCTAGTTAGGTAAACCTGTTTAAGAATAAAAACATGTAACTTTGACTTAGACAAGGTTTTCATGTGTGCGGGCTTATTTAATTTGGCACATTATCAATTTTGCTGACAGATATCAGAGAGAAAGTAATGTATATGGAGCATTTATAGAATAATAAAACCAAAAAACCCTGTGTGGAGTCTCATGCCCTGTAAAAGAGGATCTTCTGTAGCTGCAGGAATTTCCTCAAGGGCTTTCTGTAAATGAGTGATGGTGACACCCACTCCAAGAGAAGATCACAATCTTCTTTTGACAAACATTCTTGAGCAATTTAAATATAGAATTCTTCCCTACTGTCCTTACAATGGGTGTTTTAGTTGTAGAGTGGTGTAAAAACATTGCATAATTAATTGCAGTAAGTCTGGTTTTAATTAGTTTATTTGGAGAAGAGTAAATACTTAATCTCTCAGTGAGGAAACTATTGCTTTTTATAGACTGTCTGCCTTTTCAGGGTCCTCAATTTTTGCCTTGTTACTGAGCTTTATGGAACCTGTATTTGCGGACAACAGGAGATGGATAATCAACAGTGTCTCCTAATACATCTTTACTACTGTATTAATACAGTAATAAACTTATTTTCTATTTCAACTCTAAAGTACCTTTATTCTAAATTTGAATTCTAAATTTCTGATAAATTTTAGCAGATTTTGGAAGCTGAAGATTAAGATAATTTTAAGATCGTAGAGTTACAGCTGTTTAGCCTTGGGGATTAGCTTACTCTGAAAAAATAACTAGCTTCCTTACTAAAGCTTTTCCTGCCCCAAAATAAAAAAAGAATGAAGGGAAAAGAACAACTGTTCTGTGACATTGATGGTTGGAGACTATGTGGTGCAATTCAGTGGTTAGAAGGTGTTTGATGCTATACAGATACCTGCTAGATTTTAATTAAGAAACAGCTGTCTTCTGTCTTATGACTTGCTTTATCCTATTACACTAATCCTCATTTAGTGTCATACTGATTGCTTTTCTAGATAGAAAAGTGCTACTTAATACATGTCTGAAAAACAGGCAAGGTTAGAAAATTAAAAATAAAGGCATTAATTTGTGTATTCATCAGGTCATTGACTTTGTTAATGCATAGGAGTTACCTAAGAGCAGCCCTCATGCTGTGAAAGAGTCTCTGGCGTGGAGTACTTTGAGCACATTTTCTGCTAGGCTGTAAGCTGATAATCTTTGATTGGATGTGTTGTCTCCATTGCCAGTGCTTACCTACCTTAAGTACAGTGACTCAAGGGGTTAAAAGGAAATCTGTATAATGCTTGTTTGTGTCCAGGTACAGAATCTTGGTTTACGCAAGATGGAAGACTGTCAGACGGTCATAGGTGCATGTTACGTGTATATAGTGCATCATGAAAACAGACAAGGAAATACAACATACTGTGCAGTTCGTATTTCCTTCAGTACAACCTTCACATTATTACTTAGTTTCACTTGTGTGAATCTTATCTTCAGGAGCTTCGATCGCGAGAAGAGGAGTTGACAAGAGCAGCTCTTCAGCAAAAATCTCAAGAGGAGTTACTTAAGCGCCGTGAGCAACAGTTGGCAGAACGTGAGATCGATGTACTGGAGCGTGAGCTGAATATCATGATATTCCAGTTAAATCAAGAGAAACCCAATGTTAAGAAGAGGAAGGGCAAATTTAAAAGAAGCCGGTTAAAACTTAAAGACGGACACAGAATTAGTTTGCCTTCAGGTCTGAAATTTTTTTAAAAATTCACAATATATGTTTACAATTAAATATGGAGGGTTCAGTTTCATGGTTAATGTCTTCAGTATTGGCTGCTATTTTGATCCTAGGTCCTTCTGCCCTAATAGTGCAACAGGATATGGTAATAATTGTTTAGCCCCCCCCTTTTTATTTTTTCCTAAGAAAACAACATTCACATATCATATTCCTGTGGGTTAGTCCCCATTTCAACTGGAAGAATCGTTCAACTGATTCAGCCAAAAGTCTGTTGTATCTGGAGGGAAAGGTTACTAGCATGGGAGCCAAATGATTTAAAAGTGGTTTGAAGTTCAGATTTTTGCTATTGTTTTCTTTTTGTGCAGATAGAAAAGTACCTTTTAATCACATCCTAGAACTTTCTAACATGATGTGTTTGCCCTAAACTTACAAAATACTCAGTAGAAAAACAGCACTTTGGTAAAGGCTGGAGGTACAGGTGTGGTGGGTCCAAACTGGATGCTTATTGCAGTTGCAAATACAACACAGCAGTTACAATCTTTGCTGTCTTGCTTCTTGCAAGCAAACACTTGTAACAGCGACAGACGATATTATCTCAGAATACAAATATGGTATAATTTGAGTGTTGGAGCGTTTAATTCCACCCATGAACACATTAAAATGCCCCTTTTGCAAAGGAGGTGTGTTTGTAGAGAGTCAGGTTTTTCTGGTGTGAGGGGCAGGTTTAGTGGTGCCTTTTTGATGTTGCCACGAGATGTCACTGTGGAAACTCAAGGTGACACCAATGGTTGGCAAATCCTCAGTGTCAGCACCAGCATCCTGGTGTTGATGGGCTTCCTTCCAGTAGCTTCCAGGTCAAGTCTGTCGGTTTGTTAATAATGCAATAAGAATTTAATGCCGCACTAACACAGGTCTGGTAGTTGGGAAGAGACAATGAGGGCAGTAATATTTAGAGTACTGTTTCAGCAGTAGTGAAATGAGCTTATTTGTCCTTACTTTGATAATAATAATAATAAAAATAATAATTATACTACAGCCTCCCAGGTGAGCATGTTAGATTGGTTTATACTGGATCACAAGCTTAAACTAAATATTTGGTCCTTGTTTCCAGTTCTGCTCATATTTAACTTGAAAAAGTGAAAAAGTGATAAAATAAACAGCTTTACTCAGAGTACCTCTTAGCTCTTTGTTGTCAAGAATCATCCAGATGAACTTGTCCTTGTGACAATCTGTTTTAAGAATAGTATACAATCTGATTGCACTGATGATGGGAATTAGAAAGGGGTATACTGTCAAATTTCATTTCATAATTTTTTTCCTACTTGCCAATATTCATTGTTCTTTTATTACTACATTGCTATAAATATTTGTAATTCTGTAGTTTGGTGTGGGTTTTTTTCTGGCATGTTGATAGATGTGACTTCTTTGTTACTGCTAATTTTTATGTTGTATATTAATTACATGTTTAAAAAAATAAGGCATATCTGCTTGCTATGAATATTGATTTGACATGAAATATCAACATTTTTCTTTACCTCTTTGACAACCAACAAGACTGAGTAACAGCTTGTGATGTGGAAGTGTCTCAGTTTGGGTCCACTTGGACCTACCTGCTTTTGTTGACATTACTGCAAACCTGTCATGTAGTGTCTGTGAAGGTGTGAAATCCTGCCTGTTTGACTCAAGATCTTAATTGTTACATAAAGAATTGGTTTGTCAGTGTCATTAATATGAACATCTCTTACACTATCAAGTCTAATTCGTTACATAGCTTTAATTGTTTTAAGAAGTACAGCAGCATAATCTGAAGATTTTTTTTTAAAAAAATTAGAACATAAAGCAGATTTGTTTTGCTTTGTTTCAGATTTCCAGCACAAAATAACAGTGCAGGCATCCCCTAATCTGGATAAGAGGAGGAGTTTAAACAGTAACAGCTCTAGTCCATCGAGTAGCCCCACAATAATTCCTCGTCTTCGAGCTATACAGTGTAAGTCTCCACAATTTATATTTGTTCATTTGGTCAATAAGAGACTGTTTGTTCCATACACTCACTGAAAAACTGGTAATAGTGTCAAATGCCAGACAGACTTCTGTCTAATTTCCAGGTCCCTTAACTTGTTTTCACATTTGCAACTTGTTCTTTGATGGCAGGGATAATCTTGCTATAATGCTAACTAATTTTCTGCGATTCAAAATGATTGTGAATGCTTTAAATCATATATTTCCTTAATAACTACAGAAACTCATTAGTAAAGTGACTGGAATAAACCAATGAAGAATCAAATTGTGTAACAGCAAAAGGCAAGGCCTCATGTTTAGGACCCATACAAGGTGGAAAACAAGCTTTTATTAGGTATTGGAGTTGGTAAATGAAATCAGTTAGGGACTATTGTGGGGCGGGGGGTGCAGGGAGAAAAAAAGAAAAAAGAGAAAGATTCAGAGTGTATGGGAGTAATGTCAGATGGAAAGGCTGAAGAACCAGCCAGCAACCCAGGTGGCTTGTGTCTGAGAAGAAGCAAGCTTTAAGCAAATACAAAACCAGAAGAAAATAAAGAAGAAAGCTTGCTTTGAGTTTTTTAAAATCAAGAGAAAGTAACAAAAATAAAATTGTGGTTCCACTTGTAGGCCAACATTATTCCATGTATACTGGTGACAGAAGGGAAGGTGTGTTCATGCTCGTGCAGTTGATGTACCATGATTATGGAAGAAAACTGATCATATGGTTACAGTGAAGTCCTAATTTGTGTTAGGCAATGACATACATAGAGACAAAAAACAATTCCTACAGGAGTCACTGCTTATCTTTGTACTGTCTGGTCTACCACACAAAGTAGATTGTCTAGTTATCCATATTCAGCATGGAATGCCATGTAAGATGAAAAAGCCTCAGGTTTCTCTCTCTGTATGGAATCAGTGGAACCTGTTCCAGCTGATTGCATGTGGATGGTTGCTATCTTCTCTTGTAAGGGTAGCCACCTCTGAAGGAAATTACTTCAGCATCTGGCTTTATCAGATGTAAATAAGAGGGAGGGGAAATTACAGTGCATGGGGATTTTTTTTTCTGCATGCTGTTCCACAGCTAGTTTAAAGAGTTGTTTGTTTGTTTTAAATAAAGTTTCAGGTTGGTTTAGAAGTTTGGATAGCAACCAGATTTCTCTTCTCCTTTGGAATATGTGTGCCTTATGAAATCCTTCCCATTGTTAATGCCTAAAGGAAAAGTGTTGTCTTTTTTTGGCAGTAATACTATTATTAGTTTGAACTGTAACTGATAACAGTTCTCTGGGTGAAGATCATTGCTACACATATGTTGTGGATAAAAAAGAGAGGTAGACAAACCCTGTCTCGCTCTTCTTAATGAAAGTTTGGCATGGATGGAAAAATGATAGCTGACATAGTATCTGTGTTGATAATGGTTTCCTGACCTCAAATTGTGTGGTGGGCTTTTTAGATTGGTTGGTTGGTTGTTTTTACTGCAGAAAGGTAAGAAAGGTTTTTCTTAGTAAAATGTCATAATTACATACAAACAAGACTGTCTTGTTTTGTCTTTGATTCTCCTTGTTCTGTATGGAAGTGCTTGGAAATGAAGCATCAGGTATTGACATCATTCTGGAAACCTGAGGTTTTGCTTTAAATGCATAGACTTATGTAAGCCATAGCAGTGCCACTCCTTGCATGTGTGCTAAGTGCCACTGGGAATTTTTCTTTTCTTTTTTTTTTTTTTCTTTTTAAAAAATTTTTTAATTTGAGCAGGCATTTGCATTTGTAGGACTAGAACATACAGGACAAAATAAAGGCTCTCCTTTAAAAGAAGTACACTTCTGTTTCCAAGTTTGCATCCCTAGGCTTTACCTAAAAGCTTATCAGATCTCTCAGGAGTATCTAGCTGAAACAATTTAGATCCACACCCATCTGCACCTGTGCAAAATAAATTCTCTCTCCCACAATGACATTTTATCTTGATTTAACTTCAAAGTGCCTTTGTTTCAAGAAGACTTGCTCAAATACAGGTGATTTGAACAGGCATATCTAACAACTGGTTCCTTGATTGCTTCACGTTATCGTGAGCAAGACTGTCTTCCAAATGTAATAGTTTAAGTTAAAAATCTAGTTAATTGTAAATCTTGTTATTAAAATGAATTCAGCTGATTTTGAAAGATGCTTCAAATGGTGGAGGAAAACAATAAGATGTATATCCAGAGCTCCTGGAATGTGGTTGAAGGCAGGAGTGTGAAGCGGTGCTGGTGAGGGGTGCACAGGCAGGCAGGAGATGCTGTGCAGGAGCATGTCAAAGCCACCTCGTTTTTCATGCTGTTATAACTAAGTTGGTTTTTTTTCTCTTGGATCTCTCCATCATAACTGTAAGCATGCTGAGTTCATAGCAAGTTAATTTCCAGTTAGTCAGTCATAAACAAAAATCTACTTGTCTGAGTCTGGTCCTAGAAAGACGATCCTCTCACCCCTACAGTAAAACCCCTCTGTTAAAAGATGCTCAGTACCTTTATAGATCCAAGCTTTACGACCCGAAGATGAAAATACAAGAAGGGAAACAGTTCTGTTTCTGAAGTAAGTTCGACTAAGATCTCTACTACATTCTCTTAATTTTTTCCTCAGTGATTCCCAACACAGATACACACACAACTAATGGCCGAAGAAACAGTGTGTATGTGTACCAGCAAGATGTAGATATCACAAGTGAATATGAACTTCCAAGTGGGGTTATGACAAAAGGCAAGATTTCATTATGTTTCAAAGGTGCTGGTGCTGTTTAACCTAAACAGTTGAGACAGTGAAAGACTAAGCATTTAATGCAGGTTAGACACTTTAAAAGTATAATTTTTTTTTTTGGTGTAGTGAGAAAGAAAACATTGTCATAATTGGAATATTCTGTTTCATTTGATACCAATTATTCCACAGCATGTATTTTCTTCATTGGAATTTAAGTGCTCAGTCTAACTCACTTGTCTGAATTACCTAAATATAAGGTGCTCAGTTAAAGGAAGCATGGAAAATATGATAATTTTGCTGCTTCATCATTAATTTGGGTCTCTTGTTGGCTCATAAATTATTTTTCTTGCTTGCTTATCTTTTTGGATCAATGCAGTTGCGTGATAGTTTTTGTAAAAGAAAAAAATCTTAGTTTTTGTCTACAAACTGTGTTACTGTGTCAAAATTGTTTTGCAGCGGAGAAAACATTCTTTCTGTCAAAATATTTTGGTTTTAAAAATAGTATTTATGTGTTGGGGTTTTTCTGTTTCTGTTTTTGAATCCAATCTCTAGTAACTTCAGATGAAAGCAACAGAACTTGGGGAAGGAGCACAACTTACCACCAAGAAGAGTTTGAGGATGTGAAGAGAAGTGTTAAAAAGAGAGGTTGTACATGGGGACCAAGTTCGGTTCAAACAAAGGATCGTGCAGATTGTAAGGACAAGTATGTCTACTACTTTTTGTTTGTTTGATAGTATTAAGCGGTCTTAGTAATGGAATCACTAACATAGGTAGTGAAGGAGGAAAGTTCTGCAGTCTCTAGTTACAGCTAAAACTCAGTCCTACCTTTTAAATAATTTAGGAATTACGTTATTAAAGAGTAGCTCCCACACATAGACTTAAGGATAGAACACTAACTTGTCTTAAGGTTTTAATGGCTCCTATCTTTTACCCTTTACCACTGTTTTTTGAGACTTGGAACATACTGGGATGCTGAGCTGCTAATGCCCACCAGGCATTCATGGCATGTGTGTCCAACTGCAAGCGTGGCTCCCAGTGGGCACTTCCAGTACCATTAAGTAAGACTGACTGTCTTTGCATACGTGAAGCACAATGCACACCGGCAACACCGTTTACACTGACAAACACGGTGTGGAAGAGTTCTGAAAGTCATCTGAACAACTTAACTTTCAGATTCTTTTTTTCTGATTGCTGAAGACTAGAGGTCAGCAGTTTTTCTGAAGCAAGAGATTCTTTTCCTTGTCTCTTCCAGTATACATAATTATTTATAGTGCGCTTTTTTCTCGATAAAGACATCCACTCATTTACCTGTGGCAGTAGTTAGTTCCAGACTACCTATTGAAACTGGCTTTATGATACTTTTGTTTGTTTTAAAGTCACCATGTTTAATAAATTCCCATTTCTTTGACACAGTGAAACTGTTGTCCAGGTTTTCAACAACTTTTATTCTTCGATATGTAGCCAAGGTCCAGTTTTCTTCGGATTTCTTTTTAGGCTACTGAGTCATGAAATATTAATCTTGTAAGGAGTAACTGATATAAAGCATGTATCAATTTATAATGGTATAACTCTGTGCTATTATATACAAATTTCTTTACCTTTGGGAAGCTTTACTGTTTTTATGTTTATAGTTTAAAAAGAAAGATATTTTAGTAATTTTCTGTCAAAGTTTATATAAGCATTTATCCTCTGTAAATTCAGAATAACTATTGTTATTTCAGAGTAAGACCCCTTTCAGATGGCAGCAACCCTTGGTCAACACTTTTAATGAAAAATCAGAAGAGTGTTCCTTTAGCTTCACTGTTTGTGGACCAAGGTAAGAGCTCTATTTGAAAAAGTGGAAGTTGCCATATAATGGTATTAAGTCTACCTCCAGCATTATAAATAGTATTGCTTGAATTTGTCAAGGTTTATGCAGATTATTAGAGAGTAGTCATGCTACCAATAATTTTCCTGTGCAAAAAAACCCTATCTATAAAAAAAATGCAAGTGTTAAAATCTTTACATTTCCATTATTAGCAGCTAAGAAATATACATGGTGTGTGAGCAGTACCGGGCAGATATTTTTTTTTTTTCCGTGTTTTTGAATTGCAGGATCATCTGTATATGAGGTTTGCAGTTACCACTTTTTAACTTCTTTTTAAAAGAAATACCTGAATCAGTAGTTGTCTTGACATTTAAATGATCGTTAATGACTTTTATTGTTAGTGGGCTCTGCATAGTTTTTTAAAAAAAAAAGCATATTTGTTTAAAAACCTGTAAGTCCAGATGTAGTCCCAGATAGTAGTTCCCTGGTTTTTAAATGAGACTTATTCCCTAAATTTTCAAGAAAAAATAGGTAGATGTAAAATCTTTAAGTTGTTTAGGCAACACTTTAAATCCCAAGAAATAAACATACTTCATCCTCTTAGGATCAGGAACATGATAGCTATATGTTGCTTTTTATGTCTGTTACTGTAATGTGCTGTGGCTATACAATGTTCGTAATATTTTTCGAATTTTCACATACTTTGTGTACCACAGATTCTCTAATCTGACAAAATTAAGTAAATGTCAGGAAAAAACTGTCATATAACATGGTGTCCATACCAGCAGCTAGGTTGATACCAGCTGGAAGAGGAAATGGTATGCTGCTTTAACACTGCTTTTTTCTTCCCCCCAACCCCACTAGGAAGAGGGTGGGATTTTTTTGGTATATGCTGGTAAGGGTATAAATCAGGGTTTCACAAATAGTAATTTTATAGAATCATTAGCTTGCTACTAAACCCCTACATACAGAGAAGATTATACAAGTTTACATATTTGCATTTCAAATATTTACGTTTATTCTGTAGCATTCAGTAGTTTATAGTAGAATAACACATGTAAGTCAAATTATACCTTCCATTTTATATCTTGTTAGGTATGAGATGCCCAATTTACTTTTTACTGCAGACCACCATGGCCTAATGAATTAATTGGAAAAATTTCTAGTAACTCACTGGATTTTGGAACACCACTTAATTGAAAGTGTTGTAAAGAATGTGTTCCATATCTCATCTAGCAGTTTGTGTATAGTAAATTACTTCATTGTAATCCATACACAGAAATATTTTTCATGTTGTTTGAAAAGCTTTGCAAATCCTCAAATATCACAGAAAAATGCAAAGACAATACCTGCTTTTCAACATAAAGGTTGGGAGATACATTATGCCTTTCTTAAAATAAAGGTAAGATATGGAAAACATAATTTGTTTACAGTTAACTTATATACTCAAGAAAAGTTGCTTCTAATAGATTTTCCTTTTGAGTTGCTAAAAATATGAGATTGTAGCAAAATGGTCCTTCTGCTATTTTAAAGACTGTCAAGAGAACATGAAGAGGTTTAGGCTTAGAATGTGTTTCTGAATCTTACAACGCGAGTCTCTGAGATTCTGACTGCCTTTAAAGGGGTGTACAGTGTACCTCAAGATTAACACTTGTGGGTGAAAAGAAATAATTCTGTCTATATGCAGACATGAAATAGCAAAATAGCTGAATTGCAATCTTAAAGTATACCATGATGTTTTCTAGGTGTCTGTACTGACAAGAAATTTCTCCCTGAAGGTTTGGACAGTAAAAGACCAAAGCCAATTAAGTTGCCAAATCAGGCTTATATTAATCTACCTCTTTGGAAAGATGATCAGGGAGAGAATACAGTAGAACACGAGAGCTTTGAAGAAGGAACCTCTGCTAGTTCTACAAATAGTACTCCTCAAATGACACCTACAAACAGTCTGAGCAGGACACTGCAGAAAAAGAAGACAGATTCCGTGCTGTATGGGTGTGCTGTCCTCCTCGCATCTGTTGCCCTGGGCTTAGATATCAGAGAGCTGAACAAATCGCAGGGTCCAGATGAACTCTTGCCTAAAGATGAGAAGAAGAAGCGTGATGGAATATTTCAGCGTGCTTCAAAGTTTCGTAGGAGTTCCAGCCCTACAAGACTGCAGTCCAAGAAAGAGGAAACAAGCCTTCCATCCCTAAGTCCAGCTGCAAATACTGTGAATCTTCTCTCTATGCCCTCCATTTCCACAAAATGCCTACTTCAACCTGACACTGAAGATGCGTTTGTAAGCACTGTGCTTGGTGATTGTGGCCCATGTAGTTCCACTGATGACTTTTCATCTGAAAATTCTGAAAGTAAGAGAGACCAGAGGATACAGCTGGCTTCTAACACAGTTTCTACACGATTAAAAAATCAGCCTTTTAACCTTTGTCTGAAACAAAAATCTCAAAATGTGCCAAATGATTCCTCGACAAAGTTAAGAGTGCTGGGTCACAGACGAACCTTATCAGATGGGAACAATTTTCAGACCACAGGTGGGTAATTAAAGACTTAAACTATTGGGGATTTTTAAGTATAGAAACAGAAAACGAAGGGAAACTAACCATTCACCATTAGTTGCTAAGATTTTTGTTGCACTGTTATGTGTTAGCTGAGCAACCATCATCATAACTATAACTGTATGTGGGTAAGCCCTCTGTGTCTGAACCCTGAAAAAACTACCTGCATGTGGAATAGTAAGGAGTGTGTGTACAGAGGTTTAATGGGAAGAGATGGTTCATTTTAAGGCAATATCTGTTTTTCTCAGGTATTGCAAAAATAGATTTCCCTGGTCTTTTAATGTCATTGAAAACCTGCTTTATGTGACATGTAGAATATTAGCATTATGGCTGAAATAAACCAACACTGTCAGGTGCATGCGTTATGTAGTTGGGGACTTCCTGACACTACAGTTGTTTAATATAGTTTGAGTCTGCACAGGTGAGTGAATGAGCATCATTTTAGTACTGCACGTTTAGTAACTTCAAGAAAAACAAGAGTGGTAAGTTCTGATTTGCTTGCTTGACCTAGAAGTTGTGTCACGTGTTCCATGAATCCTTAAGTTAAACTGTTGATAAAATTTTAACCTGAAAAAAGGTCTTTAAATCACGTTTCCATGTAAATGGATAAGTTCATGATTAACAAGTTTTTGAAAAGAAGCTCTAAATTTCAAGACAGGCTTTCTACAGTGGCTTAAATATTGTATTTTTCATGGTACTCTATGCGTATGTAGTTACTCATAATAACTAGACAAATTTCTGGGACTTTATTCCAGTACTAATATTCATTCAGTTACTGGGTGTTTAGTGCCTTTACTCTATATCTGTTTTGTAGCAATAAAAAAAAAAAAATGTTACATACTCTAGCAGAGAGTATAGATATAAAAATGTTATTTGAGCACTGCTGATCCTCTCTTAGGAGATACACCACAAATGTACAAGCTCTTAATTTTTCTGGTGGGGAAAAAACAAAAACAAAACCAAACACCAACAAAACACCAAACACCCCCACACCACTAGTGTTTTATGGCAACCCAGGTTTACAAATGGCAAAGAAATCAAGAAATTGCATGGGTTAAATTGTCTCTTTTTTTTGTTTGGCCTTTCCTTTCCCCTAGCTAATGGATTTGCTTCAACCAATGATGTCTCCACGTTACCAGTTGTATCGTTTACTGGAATTCTTCACTCTCCGTCTGTTGAACAAAGAAGCAATCGCAGGGGTACTTCAACTGAAAAGCAAAGCACTGTCAATATTATATCAAGGCCTCGACCTTCTTCTATAAGAAGCAGAATTGATGCATGGCAGATTATTCCACGTGTTATTAAACCAAACTCTAAAGACTCTGAATGTTTAGAGGGCAATGTAGGTCCAGACGTTAACTTCTTGCCAGATACGGAGGAAAGAACTAACTGCCACATGCCCTCATTACTTGATATTGATGTGGAAGGTCAAAACAGAGACTGTACTGTGCCTTTGTGTAGAATGAAGAGCAAAACTTGTCGGCCATCTATATATGAACTGGAGAGAGAGTTTCTGTCGTGAGTGCCTTTCATTTTAAAGATGTTTGCTTTTTAATGGGGAACAAATATAAAATTCTTGTCCATCTAATGCTTTGTGCTGCTGTTTTCTGACGTACTGTGACAAATAGTACCAAAATTATTAAAATGGGCAGCTAATTAAGGAAGTGTAGTTGGTGCCTTTTTCGAGTGTTCCTTGGAATTCCAACTAGTAACTCTAAAAGCACAATGCTGCAGAATAGTATTCTAGATGAACTTTATGAACGTATTTGGAATGACTAAAATAACATGCCCACCTCTCTCTGCAGTGTCACAGAACTTTTCTTTAGGTTTGAGGGCGTTTTTCTAGAAATTTAACTTTTACACATTGAAAAAAAGAATGACGCGCAGCAAAGGTTGTGTTCCATCAACAAGAGTTTCGCCGAAGAAGTGGTTGTCTGCAGGCTGCCTCTGGGGCCTGTAGAATTGGGAAGGGAGGGGGCCGGGGTTGGAGGTGCTGGTGCAGGAGGCTCTGGTCACTGCTCATTACGTAGCTGGTTACTCTTTGGCGTTTGATGCTGAAATTGGCTAAGGACCAGCAGCTGCGTTTGCAGCCTTTGCCCTTGGTTTCTGTGAGAACTTTCAACTGTGTGGATGAGTTTCTCCAGAAAGTTACACTGCTTGTACAAACACTTCGGTTTCGGCACCATATCGATTTGAGAGGGTAAACTTTAGTGTTGCGATTGGATGAAAGGTATTTGACATACTTTCTAATGTGAAACAACATTCCTTGTGGGTAAGGATATACACTGGAACATAAATATTTGTACTCTTAACCTTTTGAAGGCTACAGTGTTTGCACCGAAAACAATATTCTTGGTTTGGGATTTTTTTGTTTGTGGTGGAGGGGTTTGTCCCCCTTCTTGTTTTTTAAGCTCTGCTGCACCTTGTATTGAGGAAAGATGATGGGGTTTAAGGACGATTGGTTTTGATTTTAAGTGAGCCAACAGCATGTTTTACTGCACTCAAATGTTAAAACTGCAATAATTTAATATTAATCTTTCAATATAATCTCTGCAGCTTTTCTTCTTGAAGTTACTACCGATTGCCCAGTTATTCACATTCAGGAATTAAAGAACAGAAACAGAAATGCTTGACTGGTTTTCAGTGATAGAAAGTTTCCAGAAAATTCCAAGTAGTTAATTGTGGGGGGATGAACACTTAACCTTGATAACACCAATAGTTTAATTCTTTACAGTATCACTAAGTGATTAAATAAAACCCAATGTACAGTATACTTTCCTTGATGAAAGCATTTCTAGAATGAAAGGAACATCCCTCACATTCCAGTATTTGAAGTCTTAATTTTGCATATCATTTGACATTTAAGTAGTCCTCATAAATAAAATTAGATAATGTTAGAACAAAACTACTGTGTTGCTGTGTTGCCATCAGAACACTGTTTTGTTGAGACCTTTGTTTTAAATGTTTTCTCCTTTGCTCTGGGGTCTGGGAGTTCAGTTGTTAAATAAAATACCCGATTGCCTAAAGCTTCAGAACCAAGGGATTAAATAATAAAGTTTGTGTTCTAAGACTGGTGTGCAGTGTAGTGGCTACACTGAAAATGATAGGTAATGATACATACAAAATCATGAAGTGTTAATCACCCAGACCGGAACACATAAAATGCAATTTACCAGCTCTCCAAGTGAAAATAGAAAAGCATTTCCTTAGAGTATTAGTGTACCAAAATAAAGGCATAACCACTAGTTGTCTGTAAAACTAAATGCTTGCATAGCAGATTAAGTTATTACATTTTGTTCAAACCTGTTTCTATTTCAGTATTCTAAGTTCTTTGTCAACATGATTCAATCTGCATAGTCGTCTTTGTCTTTTCTTTAACCTTCAATTTCATCAGAACACTAATAGATGAAGTCTATTCCAGTTTGAATACAAAATATTTTAATAAAATAAAGTCAATTAGGTGATGCACACGGATTGCATTTTAAGTATAGCTTGATAGCAGATTTATCTTCAAGGCTTAGTTAGAATTTTGGAGCATTTCAACTCTTTCTTGATCAATTATTTCTATGTAATACTGAGAGAAAATGAGTTGATTGTATTATGTGTTTCTGAAGAAAGTATTGGCTTTCTACAGAAAAATCTCAGGTGCTGAAATATTTCACTTGTAAACTTCTGTTAAGTTCTGTTCTGTACTTAAAAGGTTTACATAATTTTAAATGTTGAATTTTGCACCCCATGTTTTGTAATCAATAGTATCAGTATAAAGAGCCCTTTGTGCGCTATATTGTTTTCACTTATCAGTGGCTTATGTCTCTTGTAATTAAATATTTCTATTCCTGTTCAGTGGATAATTTCCCATAACAGTGGGACATATGATATGAGCAGCCCAGTGTGTTCTAACTAATTTAGGAGTTTGTATTCCACCTCTTATTCTGAGACAGTTTAGCTAAGCCATCTTGAATATTTCTCTTACGTGATGCAGATTTTTTAAGCTATAGTCTGTAGTGCTTTATCGTTGTTTTTATAGTTTAAAATTATTGGCCAGTCTTCACTTAAAAAAAAAAAAAAAAAGAAAATAAGAAATTATTGTAATCATGGTTTCACGGTCTGTATTTCACTTGTCACCAGAAAAATTTTCTACAAAGGTATGGTAATCTAGTATGCATTAAGTGATCTGTCTTGGTTAAAAATATATTTATTTCAATGTAGGTTAATAGCCTGACCAAATAATAAATGATGTCAATTGTTTTAGCATAAAACTGAAGGTGCTTACACTACAAAGATTAAGATAAACACTTGACATGCTGTTGTACAAAACCTGATGGTTTAAGTGTTTTTAAATAAAAAAATAAATGTTTTGTAGCTACTGTATTGCAAAGTGACCTGAATTTTCTCAAAAAACATATTTTATTGCTTTCCTAACATGTACAAAGCAGTTCTTTGGTGAATAACCAGGAGATACAGACTAGGGCCAGCGTGTTCTTGGAACATTAGAAGGTAATTGTTGCTTTAAGATAAATCATCCAGTAGAGTAACATGAACGTTCCTGTAATTTCTTGCAATTGAGGTAGGCAGAAACTTATGGTATAAGCTTCTTCCTTCTTTCATGTGACCATAATATGTCTTTTGATGCTTTTACAATGTTTGCTGGATATCTTAGAGGAGCTAGAGCAGTGGATATAAATAGATTTTGCATCTGATTCAGAACCAAGAATACAGGTAAGGAATAACAATTCTCTTGTGGAGTTTTGGTGGGGGAGAGTTTAGTGTTGTGTTTTGTGGTTTTTTTAATTTGTTTATTTTGTTGGGGGGTGGGGGGAAGTGGTACTTTGCGTTTTTTGTTTGGTTGGGTTTTTAAGCAAACAAAGCCGTATTTTCCTTGTAATATTTTCTAACACCTTCTTCTGTGACCTTCCCTCTTCTATTCCCCCGTCACGTCACAGGCACATCCACCTGTGTTTCAGCAGGGAGAAGAGGAAGGATCCGTTTCCACGATGGCAACAGGCATGACACGGCGAAGTCTCCAGCGGTAGAGTGAAATTCGAAGCTGAAAGCCCAGTCTTACAAAGATGTGCCTGCATAGAGCTTTCAGTCAGGCTGGCTGGAGGACGAATATTTATGTGTCCTGTGAGCTTCAGCATCAGGCCCAGATTATAAGACAACATGCACAGGCAGTTTATTTATGCACAGTGTCAGAATGGTAATATTAAGATGTATGTACAAGTGTGTGGAAGTGGAAAAGATCCCAGATCCCATTCTCACTAGCCACCTCCCTTTTCAGTATAACTAATCAGATCAATACAGTGCATGCATTGTGAGGAGCTAATGAGACTCTGAATTAAATGGATTTTTCCTGAACATAAGTGAAAATGAGCAACCCAAATATAAGTTAGTCATCTCAATGCTGTTAGAAATCCAGTATTCTCTATGATCTTGCTAGTTCGATAAAATAGCTTTTTTAACCAAAAGAAATGCTTTTTGTTCTAAGAGGCTGGAGGACAGATTGACAGAGCTACACAAGTAGGATAGATTTACTTTTCTATTTCACACAATCATGGTATCATTTAGGTTGGAAGAGACATCTGGAGATAAAACAGTCCAAATCCCTCTGCTGGAGCAGGTTGCCCAAGACCCTGTCCAGTTGAGTTTTGAGTATCTCCACAGATGAAGACTCCACAGTTGCTCTGGGTAATCTATTTGGGTTTGACCACCGTATCAGTGGAAACATTTTCTCATGTTCAGATTGAATTTCCTGGGTTTTTTTAGTTTGTGCCCATAGCCTCTTGTCCTGTCACTGAACACTACTGAGAAGAATCTGGCTCCCTCTTCATTCCTCCTTTATCAGATATTTATAAAGAAAGATAAGATCCTCCTGGAGCCTTCTTCAGGTTAAACAGTCCCAGCCCTCCCAGCCTTTCCGCATATGAAAGATGCTCGAGTCCTTTAATTGTATTTGTGGCCCTGCGCTGCATTTGTCCATAGCATTCTTGTACAGGGGAGCCCAGAACTGGACCTGACACTCCAGGTGTGGCCTCACCAGTGCTGAGCAGCAGAGAAGGATAACCTCCCTCAGCCTGCTGGCAGCACTCCTAATGCAGAACACGGTTGACCTTCTTTGCTGTAAGGACACATTGTTGGCTTCTGTTCAGTTTGTTGTTCACCAGGATCCTCAGGTCCTCGTCTGCAAAGCTGCTTCCCAGATGGTTGGCCCTCAGTGTGTACTGGTGCATGCGGCTGTTCCTCCCCAAATGCATTTCCAGTTCCTGAGATTCCTTTAAGCTAAATTTTCCAGCCTGTCCAGGTTTCTCTGAATGGCAGCAAAACTATCTGGTACATCAGCCACTCCTCACAGTTTCGTATCATCTGCAAACTTGCTGAGGGTACACCCTGTCCCAGCATCCAGGTCATTAATGGAGGTGATAAACAGTATCAGCCCTAGTATCAACCCCTGGGGTACTCCGCGGGTGATCTGGTGACATTTAAGCAAATTGTAGTTAATACCATCTCATATTTTATTCATGTCATGCAAAATATTTTTACTAAGTGATATAGGTAATTGCTATTCTTCAATTACTTTCAAAAGCTTTTTTTTCCCCCTATTTAAAAAATAAAGGCATAGTCACCATTCTCACATCTAGTAGGCTTTAGTGAATTGCTTCCAGTAGTTGAGATCGGGCATCAGGATGGCCAAGTTCAGTGTTTCTTAATGTAACAGCTTGTATCTGTTCAAATTATTTACCGTTTGCTTTAAAAGCAGGGTGATCAATTCAGCCTGGGTGACTGCAGTAGTCGAACTCCAGCTAAAGGTCAAATTTGGTGTTACTCCTTTGGGTGACCATTAATACGGAGACTCGTGCTCTGCAACACTGCTGAATAGACTTTTAAAAAACATTTGCATTATATCTGAGAACATCAGTCTTTTCTCCCACCACATGAAACTGTGCAGTTACGGAGTCTGACAACTTGGATCCCTTGTGGCTGCTGAAGATGTTTGTGAATGCTCTGGCCTCCAAAGGGGAGACGAAGGGGCCACAGCAGTGAGCTCCTTGGCAGCAAGCTGTTAGCACTTCTCCAAAGAAAGGTGCCCAACGCAGCCAGGCCTCCTCTAGCTGCCCAGTTCTTTGCGTGCCAGAAAATTTACATAAGCGCTATGTTGTCCTTTCTCCCTGCCAAGACTTCAGATGTACCTAGCTTAGATCTTTGATGTAGTAGCAGTCACTATGAATAGTCTAGTCAGCTGAGGGCTTGCCAATCATTATGAAAGCAGGTGGGAGTCTGCATATTTGGGGCCCAGGAGAAAACAGAAAGAATAGGACTATTCATTCCCCTTAACTGTTTTGCAAATTACTTGAATAATTCAAAAGCTTCTGAACTCCATTTTATGGTAGACAGCATTAGGCAATAAGATTTTTCAAAGCTTGCTTACTCTCTGCTACCTTCCAGACTGAAAGTGATGTTTGTTCCTTGCGCGAGATGCTACTTACTCTGCCTGATAAATGTTATCAACAGTCAGGGGGATGCAAGATTTTTTTCTGTGCCTCATGGAGAGAGGTAGTTGTGAGAGGAATCAGATGGATCAAATATCAAGTGTATCTGCCAGCAGTCTAGGTAAGTCCAAGATGTGTACTAGATGTGTATTGTCCAGTGATTTAAGCTATTTTGAGTGCACTGTTCATGAGAGTTCTGGATGTGAGCCAGCAGTGTGCCCAGGTGGCCAAGAAGGCCAGCAGCACCCTGGCGTGTATTGGGAATAGTGTGGCCAGCAGGACTGGGGAAGTGATTGTCCATTTGTACTTGGCACTGGTGAGGCCTCATCTCAAATCCCGTGTTTGGTTTTGGGCTCCTCCCCACAAGAAAGACACTGAGGTGCTGGAGAGAGTGCAGAGAAGGGCAACGAAGCTGGTGAGGGGTCTGGAGCACAAGTCTGATGAGGAGCGGCTGAGGGAACTGGGGCTGTTCAGCCTGGAGAAAAGGAGGCTGAGGGGAGACCTGATCGCTGTCTACAACAGCCTGAAAGGAGGTTGTAGCATGGACAGTGTTGGTCTCTTCTCCCAAGTAACATGTAATAGGATAAGAGGAAATGGCCTCAAGTGGTACCTGGGGAGGTTCAGATTGGATATTAGGAAAAATGCCTTCGCTGAAAAGGTTGCGAAGCACTGGAACAGGCTGCCCAGGGAAGTGGTTGAGTCACCATCCCTGTAGGTGTTTAAAAGACAGAAGTGATGTGGTTTAGTGGTGGACTTGGCAGTGCTAGGTTAACAGTTGGACTTGATGACCTTGAAGGTCTTTTCCAACCTAAATGATTCCATTATTCTATATGTGCCCCAACAGATATTGCTGAAGGTAGTTCTCTGATAAAAAGCACTGTGTAAATGTCTATATGTTATTAATCTATGTAGTGAATGCTTTTCAAAAAAAGAGAATTACCTCAGCTTTTGTGAGCAAT
Organism: Pampusana beccarii; assembly: GCA_013399365.1. Taxonomy (NCBI): domain Eukaryota; kingdom Metazoa; phylum Chordata; class Aves; order Columbiformes; family Columbidae; genus Pampusana; species Pampusana beccarii. Next base: position 80,092 of record VWYH01009269.1, read on the forward strand.
GATTGTGGTGCTTGGGGTTTTTTGTTGGTTGGTTGGTTGGTTTTGATTTTTTTTGGATATCTGATGATTTTTTCTGAATATCTGTGGAAGTCAAGACAGGATGAGGCTGGGTTACAGTTGTAAAGAAGCCTAAGTAGGACAGCTTTCTCTCCACTTTCTCTTTTTCTATATAGCCAAGTTTAAGTTTACCTTGCTGCTAACAGCAAAAAGCCAGGAGATCTTGTAATCCACGGAAGCCTTTATTGTAAAATAAAATACACTCAAAATAGCAGTTTAGGACTGAGCATGAGAAGCAATGAGATTAATGAGATACACATGCTTCATATGGAAATCTGTCAATGTAAATCTTGTAATGCAAGCCAATTAGCTTTTCTGCTTGCAAGGAACTCAAAGGATCAAAGCTGATCCTGTAGAATACACTGCAGAAGAATTTTATAGTCGTCCATTGCCAAACATAGCTAAGTGGAAGTTTTTCGCCTGTGTTGTAAACTGAGCTTTTCACAGCGCTGGCTTGGCTGATGCTCCCAAGAGCATGGCTCATCCATGAGAGAAGTATTTACTTGCAGCAACAAGGGAACAGATTGTTTCTGTCCTTATTGCTGAAAGTCTTTAGGTTTATCACATTCCACCTTATTTTTTCTTTACTAAGGTAAACCATACAATTACTTCAATCTTTCTTCCTGAATAACTTCCTAGAGCTCTGATCTCTCTCTGGGCATTCACAATTCATTGCTTTCACAATTTGGGAAGAAGGCAAAGCAGCATCCAAAAATCTCCAGCCGAGGCCTTACTTGAATTGTCTGCGACAGTGTTAAAAGCCTTGTCATGCTCAGAATACACTTGCTGCTTCTCCTGTTGCTAGAAGACTTGCTATCTTGCCTTAAATAGAAAGAAGTCTAATTTGTCAAGTCTTGTGGAACACATAGGAGCTGTTGCTTCTCATCTTTGAGGTGCTTTCAGAAGGGTCCTGGTTGCCTTTTCAAACATTTGAAGGAAAATGAAGGTGAGCTGGCTAGTCTGTAATGTACCACCTACACACACACACACACACACACACACACACACACACACGCTCAAAACGCCATCTGTTCTTTCCAATATTTTCTTTCCTGTGGTTCTTAGAAATGACTGCTCTGATCAGATAAGCTTCAGAACAAAGATCATCAAGCCCAGCTAATTAGTAATGTTCGTTTTCTTTTACTTACTAAGCTTTCTCTAGACTTTTTACCTACTTAAGCTGAAGTCTTACCGTTACTTGTTGGTCTTAATCGTTCTAGTAACGATTTAACATCTGACCCTTTTGCGAAAGATTGATATAGATCAGACAGTACTCACGATTTCTTGGCATCGACTAATGAAGTATTGGCTTTGCCTGCCTGCCACTTTTCTTATAGATTTTTTCTTTATTTGTTTTTATTACTACTGTATTTATAGTATGACTTACTTGGGGGTTTTCCTTC
>VWYH01009269.1:81714-153379 GCA_013399365.1 Pampusana beccarii
CCAAACATTTCCATCTGATCCTCATTTTTCATAATGTTTGTCTTCTGTGATTTGTATTCTGGTCAAAACACTTCTCAAATTATGCAAATCGAATCATAATTTTTTAAACTGTATTAAGACTTTCGGCTCTTCCTCATCCTTACTGTGGTTTTATACAACCATCTGAGACTAGTTTCATTTGCTCTTTTCTCTCCTTGCTTTACTGTGGCCATATGTATAAATAGATGTGTCTCTCCTCATTTTTAGGTTCATGTCCAGGTTGCCTTCTTATTATTTTCGTATGTGCCTTTGTCAACTACACCATTCAATCCTTACTTAAAATATTCTTCACTAGGTTAAGAAAACATTGTGCTAGACAGAGTCTTTTGTCTAAGATCTTGTCTAGGTAGGCTTGTCCAAAGAGGCATCTAATATCAAAGAGTTAAAACCACTCTAAGTGTTATCAGTTCAGTGACCTCTCCCATGCCACTTTCAACAATAATTAACAGTGCTGTTTCAAGGAAGATTTTAAAAATGTGCCTATGTAATTGCATTGGATCGATGCAGCCAATTAGTTTGAATTTAGGTTATATTGAAAAAAAAAAAAAAATCAAGTACTTTGGGAGCTCTAGAAATTTTTTAAAAGGCCAATTGGATGTAACGTTCTGAAAACTTTTACTTACATTTGATTAAAACAAATGCTGTCTTTTTACTTTGTGACATGCTTAATACTTTGTCTTAAAAATGTAACATTGAACAGCATCTTCTCAAATACCTTTACTTTTCAGCAATGTTCAGTGCAAAGAGTTCAGCGGGAAAGTTGTAGCTGCAGGCAGTGCAAAGTGGAGATCAGACCCCGGTTCCAGGATAAGTTTGGCATTTGATCTTGAGTGGTGAGTCACTTAACTTCTTCATAGCTTACACTGTAGATGTAAGTAAGATGAGCACAACAATTTCAGCCTTTTCTGTAAAGCACTTAGAGAGCTGCGATCAAAGGCACCGTATTTCAGTGGTAAACAACAGTGCCGGTAGAGTTAATGCCTTGACTTGACACACAAAGGGGAGCTGTAACTCTTAGCCTGGGAACCGAATATATGGCAGCTGTACATACTTTTCTTTCAAAGCACAGGTTCCTTGCAAGTTAAAGTTTAACCTCTGTAAGGAATAATTCAATTACATCTGGCTTCAATGATTTAACCAGTAATTGCCATGTTAGGGAAATAGCTACACAAAGTTTAGTGGTGGTTTTATTTATACATTCTAATGATTGGTCAAAGCTACTAAAACTTAGCATTGATTTCCTGTTTCATATAACAAATGCTGTCACATTGTTCTTCCCCACCCTGAATTCATCAGGATACTAGGTATTTTCTTTTGTCTGAATAAAAGGACTCTATATTTCAACCACTGCTGCTTAATACTACTCTTGTAAAGCTGCATGACCTGATTGCTCTCCATTTATGAGGGGGCAGGAAATGTGCAAATCTTCCCTAAAGAAGAATGATGTTACAGCTTATTGCCCCAGATGTCAGGATAGGTTCTTCATGCTCTTCTTCACAGTAGCACTCTCTCTTGGAATTACTCCGTCTTTACTGTGGAAATATGTTTCACATTAATTTAGTAAATCCTAAGGATGAAGGAGAAGAGTTACTTCCATCATCTAGATTTAGGCATCTGACTCTACGCAGAAATAACAACCTGCTGTGAATAGGAAGAAGAGCAAGCTCTGAGTGGGTCTCTGAGGGCTGTGGTAATAGTATAGAAAGCCTTGGCTCATAACTGAGCTGCAGAAATGGAATGCCTAAAGCTACACCATAAATCTCATCTCCCTAAAGTACAGATTGTGCAGTAGTACATTGCAGATCTGGTAGGAGAAACGGTTCATTAAACCAGCAGTCACCACCACAGTATCTGCATGCCATGAACTTATGAATATGAGACGTCAATAAGGTTCAAAGAAAGTGTGGTTTAAAGCCTCCGGTTTCGAATTCCAGAGGAAAGCAGTTAATAGAGAAACTGGAAAGTGGCTGCTTGGCAGCACCACATGGTGCAAAGAGTCAGTTCTTTAAACAAGCCAAAATGCAGTTCTCTGCCTTTAAGGAAGAGGCAAGGAGTTGTTTTCTACAAAGTCTCAATTAATAGTGATTTTTTTTCATTTTGTTTTCCTTTTTTTTTTTTTTAGTTAATTTATTTTGAGCATACAGCCTTCAGTGTCACTGCGGCTTTAACCTGCCTACCATGTTTGTACACAGATGGTGGGACGCTCACAAGCAACCTGTAGGAAATCACAGCCAGTCTCTATTGTTTCAATGATATATTGCCTTTAATTACTTTTAGAAGCAGAGCAGGTTGGGACTTTTCAATAATACATTTTTTGACAAAAGAAAAACATAGCTGTCAAAGCCAAAACTTTTTTGTCGAAGTGTGCTTTGATAACCAGTTTATCCTTGGTTTATCTCTGGGTTGGCCATCACTGAGAAATAATAAGCCTCTTTATTAAGCTAGAAGTGTCCTAAAGGGACACTTGAGCTTCATGTATCACCTTGGATTTCTTACATTACAAGTAATTTTCTTATTAGTGGAATATTTTGAAGTCAAGTTCATTGCAGAAACGCTTGAAATGAATACATCTTAAAAGCTCCAAGTCTTTTCACACAAGGCAGAATAATTCCTAAGAGGAATCTTCTACTTCAAGAGAACGTATTTTGGATAAGATGCTAAACCCCAATTTCTTAACCTTTTTTTCTTAAGGGTAGAAACACAAGACTCAAATCCTGGCCAGAGACCAGCATACTTCTAATTTCCTACCAGTCACAAAAACAGCAAAACCCCCACTCTTCAGCATAGTTCCTATCTTTTATACCTGTGGACAAAGTTGAATGGAAAATACCCATATTTCAATGGAGAATAGCCAATAAGGGCAGGTAGATGCTCCCTCTGTGGCAAGTAACTTGCTAACAAATAAAACATTGACTGCAAAGTGCAGATGAGGAAGATTGCCAGCCAATCTAAGTGTGTCTCAAAATTCTCTGGGTGGAGAAAACTGGAAAGTGTAATTGCCCAGCATCTGTTAGGACAGGGCCCAAAATCAGAGTCTCGGGAGTCTGGATCACATTCTTACTCTGCTCTTCAGCTGTGCCTTTTGAGTAAGGCTAATTGAAAGCAATAGATCTTTTGAACAACTTAAAGTGTATGTGTTATGTGCTCTGTTTCTGCAAACTTAGTGTGCATATCTGCTTCCCTTAACTGAGAACTGAATACCAAAACAAATCCTCTCCCTTCAAGAGCTTTTCATGATGGCTCTTTAAAACACTGTCATCTTTTGATACCAAGGCAACAGACAGAGGTAAATGCTGCCTCTTCTCCCCCCTGCCCCGTACTGATAGTAGGTATAATAGCAGAGTGCAGCTGTTTTCTATTCAAATAGGAATACTCAGCACCTGCTTGTTCCTCCTGATTGTGGGGAACACACTCACTTAGCAAATCCAGTGAGACTTATTCTTCATCCAGTAATTATGGGCACAATGCCAAGTTCCTCTGCTGCTCACAGTGATGAAGCTGGGAACCGCAACATCACTTGAGGAAACAGCTTGTTTTTGCACTGTTGTTAAATTTTCCTTGCCCACTAGATGTCACCGATGTATGCTGTTCCAGTTAAAAACAACTGACATCCTTGCTTTAGAGGCTTGGGTTAACTGGAAGATGTGTTGAAATGTGTGATGGTGGAGGGGTTGGCGCTTATTAATAAATGGACAGGTAGTGGATGAAACCAGGGCAGGCAGAGGAGTGTTGCGTGGGAGTAAAAGGAATATGTTATTGTTTTGAGTAAGGAAGTGACTCTTCTTTTCTGACTAGACTCTGCTACATGCTCTGTAAACCCTTTGTCTCTTCCCTAGCTCTTCTCCAGGGCACTCACCAATTAACATAATGAAAAGTGTGATTTCCTGCAGGCTCCTGATCATCCAGAATTGGCCAAGGCAGCATACATAGAGGTTTGAGGAGTGCTCATGCACTTCACTCTTACTGACTTTTGCCATTGCCATATACAGGACAGTGAAGTTAACTAGTTGCAGCAATGACAGAGAGCAAGCTTCGAAGTTTAGGCAGTGAAGTATGCAGTCCAGTCTGGGTCTGCTAAAGAGCCAAACTCTAGTCTTGGGCAAGTTCGTTTAGCCTTGGCTGCATCTTCCAGAGTTTAGGAATGGCTTGGGAAGGTGCTGTGAGATTTAATTACATTGATTTTGCAATTAGTTTCCCTTTGATTTAAAGAGAACAAGGATTAGGTTTAAGGGTAGACAAGGGCTTTTCATTATGGATAGGAATATTAAATACTAAGTATTTTTACTTGAAGGACCAAAAAGAAAGAGGAAAATGGCAGAATTGCCCTCTTTCCCATAAGTTTATTTTGGTGAACACTTTCTCTTACTTTAGTGAAAGAGAAAGGTCATCCTGCTGAAGATCCTGACTGGAACACAGGAGCTGTGGGTTTACTTCAAGTTCTTTTATATGACTTTGGGAGCAAGGTTTAAGGAGGAGACGTTCAATACAGTTTACAGGAGAAAAGAAACGTAGCAATGATCTGTTTGAGAAAACCAAATACTCATACCACTTTTTTCTCTCAGTGCCTTCATCTCCTGGCCTAACTAGTTCTGATCAGGTCCGTCTCCTAATCTTTGGCTTGTCTTGAAGCCACAACAGCTATTGTCGTCTTCTTTTACATTCTACCAGCAAAAAATGACCTAACGTTACTATTGTGCTGCAAAACTCATTCAGCTATGCAGGCTGCTTATCAGTGCTTGTTATGCCTTGCAGGTGTCCTGTATGTCTCGGCTCTTCTCAAAGTGCCATTTTTTTCTCCCTCTTGATTGTTATTGATTTTTCACTCCTTTAAGGGCTTCTGCAAGGCTTTCAGATCTGCTGTATTTGGGGAGGTGTTGAAGTAAATCTATTCTTCTTCCATGTCCTCATTTCTAGATGGGAGAAGCAGCAGGAACTTCTGTCAGACCACAGTCCAAGTCTGTCTTATATTTTTTCCCATGCTGGAGTTTCACATGGATTGACAGAGAAAACCAAGTACTGGCCACTACAGCACAGAATATCACATGATTTCTCTTTTGTGTTTTGGACACCACTGTGACCTTCATGTGTCCTTATAAGCGGGTCAGGCTGTAATGCCTCTGACAGCACTTTTCTCTAGCCCATAGATAACAAGCTGGCAATTTTAGAAAGCCATTGTAATTTGAACTGGCAATACAGCCTTGGAATATAATTCCACAGCCACCCAAGAGAGCAAGCTTTAATGACTTTCTGCAACCATTTCATCTTTTATTGTCATTTCTGTAAATATATTCTACATCATTTCTGTGATTAGTTAATTCTTATACATGGAAGTTGAATGCCTTGTGTCGTTTTTCATACGATTCCCAAGAACGGATTGATCAGGTGCTCTTCAGAGCATGTCTGCCATCAGCAGCTTGTGTTGCAGTTTATACAGTGGGAAAAAGGCCAGTTTTCTCTACATATGCAGTATCGTCGTTGCCATTTTTTTTTGCCAGAACTGGTCTCCACTGCACATGCCTCTGCCTGTGTGCAGTAACGTTCTATTTCAGTAAGTATTCTGGGGGCATATGTCACTCACACCCAAAGTTCATCATATTCTTTCACAGATACTGTGCCTTATGTTGCCTTTTGAGGTGTTTGTAGAAAACTTGCTCTGTCTTTTGCTGTAAAAGCGTGCAAGGGGTAATAGCTTCATTTTAAGCCTTTAAAAGCAGAGGAGTCCCTTCTCAGGAGGACATTCCATCCTCTTTTCTCTGGAAAAGGACATGGAGATGAGCACAGGCTGACAAGACTGATACGAACATTCCTCCCAGAGTTCACGAATCCTGCATGCCTTTACATTAGTTATATCTTATTTTCACTCTTTTTCCTAGCGATATTATTTCTATGACCTTCAAGTTATCTCTCAAATTTCAGTTTGGATCCTTGAGCCCTGTCAAATGCCTTCTGCAGCCTTTCATTCTGATCTGTTCTCATCCTTTCAGGACACTGTCAATAGATACTTTGCCCTGTACTCCTTCAGGAAGCTGTGATACTTTTTTCTAGGGGGGAAAAAAAATAAAAACAGGAACAAATTTTAAGCCACAGAGTAGTCTGTAACAGTATTTGCTCCCATATGACATATTGGAAGTGCATATCGAACTCTCCCTACCTAGTGGAATGTGCCAGAACCATCAAAAATGTTTAAAAATATTGAGCTTCAGTCATAACAATAAGAATGTTCTACTAGTTGGATGCAATTGTATTTAGCAAACATTTCAGGTCCTAAATATTTACTTCAATCACTTAGTCCTTCTCTCTGCTACAGCTGGTAAATTCAGTTAGTTATTAAATGCAGTTAGTAAAGTTTAAAAAAAATGTGTAGAGTAAATGACAAAGGATATTCATGGTAGCATGTATTACTGGGCACCGGAGTGTTACAAATTTATTTTTCTATTCCTAACCTATCTGTTCCATTAAATATATTTGTGTACATTTCTTTGGTTCCTTTGTTGTATGCATTCTCTAAATCAAATTCACAACTAAGCATCCTTTCAAAAATAAATAAATCTGACATTAGCTCTTTGTTTCACAGGTGTAACAGACTCTTCTTTGAGCTTTGATTTTTTTTTGTTTTTCTCAAGTGAAAATCAAATTATTCCTACAGTAGGAATCGGATCCTTCTTATCTATTCTTTCTGCTTTTTCCTCTACATTTTTTTTTTCAGCCTATGTGTTCATCTGGCTGTAATTTGCTTCTTGTGAAAGAGTTAATTGGGGTGTTTCAGCTCTTGCAGACAGGGTCCCTCATAGAAGCCTGCTGTGCCCCCTCTGCTGCCCCCTGCTATATGGCAGCAGTGCATTTGCTGGGTGAGCCTTGCTACACATGGTTCCAAACATGTACAAAATAATGAATTTTCTTCCAGTGTTTTCCAAATACTGGAGATATTCGTGCTCCCATGTCTTCTACACATTTTTCTTTCACAATTCCTAGCAGCTGACTTTGGGAAGTATCTGCTGAAGTTCTTTGCTCTGTGGTAACTCTTGTTTTTCAGTTTCCTTTCCTGCAGGTGCTTTTCATTGACATTTCATTCTCTGCTGAAGGAGCAGACAGCTTGACAGCCTTTCCATGGAAAAGCCTGTCCCTTTAGCCATTTGGTTTCACTGTGAAACTCTAATACATGATTAAGGGATCTGTCACATCTGACTTAATTCAGTCACCAATACGTGGCTGCAAAACATTAAAAGGGCTTTTCTGTTACTGAGCTTCCAGCAGTTTCCTTTCTTTTGGAAGAGAGCATCTCCAAAACTTGTTTCTGCAGGTGTCACGGTGCCACTGGCACTGAGCTGGCTGGCAATGGAGCCTGTGGTGGGGACCAGTCACTCCATGTCCCCTGTGCCTCCCACTCCTGGGGCAGCTGGGCTGGCCAGCGATCGCTGCTGCCACAAGGCAAGTCCATTCTGTCCCCCTCCTTGCAGACCCCCGTGCCCCCAGCCCAGGACCCCAGGCTCCCTTGGGGGCTGTAGGTGCTGCTGGGGGAAGCAACGTGAGAAACAAAACGTGGCCTCTTCACTCTCACAGTGTGCAGGTGCTGTCAACCTTCCCCAACCCGAGACTTATTAAATTTGTGAAGCGGTTCACTGATGAGTGTAGAGACAATTCTTATATTGCTATAGGTAAAGGCAGTGGTGTACAAAATAGTTACGAGGGCAGTGTGCGTGCACCAGAGGAAAATGGCTTGATAGGTTATGGAGGGGAGGATGAATTCAGCAGCATGTGGTTAACTGTGTAAGGTTAAGACCACAAAAAAGAAATACAGCTTGTTGACAAGGCTTCTTTGTAAGTTACAGCACTTTCTGTGTTGTAAGAGAGAAATCATTTAGAAAGCTAATTAAAAATTTATCTGTAACACTGTTTTTTTTTAAGGGCTTGGAAATGTTTGAGCGCTAAGATTATTGAAGATGTACTGGAAGAAGAAAATCGCATTATTTTAAGGAAGAGATTTCTTTTGGGTATTCCTCATGGACTCGTTTTGCAAATATTAAAGCCCTGCAGTCTCGTTTTCCTGAGCGCGTTGTAACAGTTCTGCATGGTATCACAACACAGTCTTAATTTGAGATGCTAAAATGTACCTTTCTGCAATTATTAAATGGAAAACATACATGGTTATGCTGACATAGAACTTTGTATTTTTACTTAAACTATGTTGAAAAGTTTCTAATAAGGTTTCAGAGCTGCTGCAAAATAAGTGGTTTGTTTTTCATAAAACTCTTTGTTTTCTTCCCTTTGCTGCCCCATGCACTTCAAATATGCATATATTCAGCATATGATTTAACAGGTGCAACCTAAGTGTGCAGGAAATTAATGACTTCTGGACAAAATGTCCTTACAGAAGAACGGATGCAGAATGCAAAAATCTGTTCATCTTTAGCCTGGTATTCTCTGAGGACATTTTTCTTCCCAGCATGCATAGGAACAGCTGTCTGAGGTGGTACCAAATGAACGGCATCAGCTGTGCCCGCACAGGCTGCCGGGTGGGACCTGATGGAGATGCCGAGGGCTGGGGCTGCCCCGCTGCCCTTGGCCAGTGCTAAACGAGCGGGTGTTATTGCCCTAAAGCCCCCGGTGGCACGATACCAATGTCTTGCAAAGAAGACAGTGGCGTTTCTAAATTGCAGAATTACCATCTCCACTACAACCATGACTGAGGTCCACAGCAGCGTACCCTTTGCCCTATTTGCAAAGGAAAGCATGTTCCCTGGTAAGAACTCAGTGCTAGAGTGAGATAAGTAGCTGCAGCACAGTTGAAGGTTTGATGGATCACTTGCTGGGGATTTGTTTGTGGGGTTGTCTGTCCCTGATAAAAGACAAAACATTTCTCAAGGAAAGCAGGCTAAAGGGAAAGGTTTTGTATGTGGAAACTGTGGAGTTACAAAGCTAGTCTATAGCAGCAGGATGGGCAAGATGACTTCTAGAAGGTGAATTACCCTGTATGCACCTGACATTACTCCTTGACCACCATCTTTAAAATCACCGATGGCTGGTCTTGTATCCACCAGAAACTTGCCTAGCTGTGCTTTTGTTCTCCACAACATCCTGGGACAGAAATTTTTAAAATTGAATCTTAGCTTAAACAAACATGTACGACTTTCTAATAATTTTTAATCTGAAGTCTGATACCATCACTAGGTTTTCTATAATTTTGTATTCTGAATATAACAAACTAGTCCTTCCTTGCTTTTCCTGGCTGTTAAGAAGTTCAGGCAGCTCCACAGTTGGCCTCCACCACTTGTTTTCCAAAATGAAGAGCTCTGTATGAGCTGAAGCAATGATGCAGAGTTGAATGCAGCTGGATAACAGCAAAAGCTCTTTTTGGTATTTGCCAAGCTATGGGGCTGCAGAAACAGCCACTGGAAGATAAATGAGCTGCCTCCATCTTCCAGCACCGGGCTGTGTGGCGGAGGCAGCCCCAGGGCAGATGCCCGTACGAAGCAGCAGCTGCACGGCTGCATCTGATGCAGAGGGGCAGACAAATGAGAGAAACACACTGTGAACCACCAGCTATGACCAGTCAATGAGAAGTGTGAGCAAAGTGCCCTTAACTGAGGCCTTTGGAGGGCTGCTGGCAGCTAACACGAGAAGATGTGGGAGACTCGGCTCTCTCCACAGGTGCGGCAGGAGAAAAAAATACTCATTACCCGAAAGCTGATAAAGTTCTGAAACCCAAGAAATGCTGTTTGCCTGTCAAATGAACAAAAGCAACACTGGATTTTTTAAGTTCGTTTTTAATAAGAACATTTGTTCAGATGAAACTCGTACTCCTACTTGCTGCTTTGCGATAGTATTCATGACCACTTCAAAAGCCTGTCAGATGCACAGAATCTAAACAGTGGCGGTGTATTTTCACAACAGAGAATCATTAGATATTAGTGGAATAAATTTGTTGAAGGACTACCAGGGCTGGCAACTGCCACTGTGTTCGACATTTTGTTATCATCCCTTTGGGAAAAGTGCAGTTTATTCGTCTCTGAGGGAGATAATTATAGAATTGGATTTTCTGCAGATTTAAATAAATAAAAAGATCAAGCTAAATTCTACAGCTGACAGGAACATTATAGAGACCTGCAGCACCTTCTTCTGCCTTGCTTTATTTCTGTGGCTGCCAACACGATGGGAAACATCTTATTTAAATGATCATGAGATCTGGATTTTCTTTCCAGTGACTCTGCGATATATTTATTGCCATCCTCTAAAATGCTCACCTTTTCCTGTGGAGTGATTTCAGACATTGTGCTTTTTTGACTGACTACCTAATGGCTTAAAGAGTCACAACTTTTCGCTAACAGGCTTTCAAGACAAAGATTCCCAAGCCAGGTTAGGCCAGGTGTCATCAACAGACCCCTGTTCCGTCCCTGTGACAAAAGAGCTTATACTGAACAAGCCTGGAATGGTTCTTTTCAAGCCTCCTCTGCTAGGGGCCAGCTAGTGCTCCACAGCGGGAAGGTGAGTGCTATTAAACAGAACAGGCCGACCAGCTGAAGCAAACACTGTGCTGAATGTATTGACAGTTTTATTTAGTTAAAACTGGAATGTTGCTGTCCAGTGTTATAATATGTGCCTTCTGCCACCCAAAGCTGACTGAAGTGAGGTCAAGAGGCAAAATTAGAATCTTTCCTGCTTCAACTAAAACTCTGACCCTGAAAAGGGTGAAAAGAGGCAGCAAATATTTCAGTGACTTTCATGGTGCATGGTGAAGGCCAATGTAAGAAACCACCCATGGGTGTTTTCTTCTCGCAAAAAACCCTCAACTTTGGGCGCATTTGGTTGTTTCCTAAACCACATGGTAATATGATTTCAATGCTATGAACCAGAAGAGCATTAAATAACGCCCCTTTAAGAAAAATTATTTTAAGGGCTCAATTAGACAGAGGTAAGAAGTATTACTAGAAATGCTGCAGTCAAGCTTGAGGAGGAGAGACTGACTCCTTCCCCTCTTCTCAGCCGCTGGAGAAAACAAACCTCTGGACCCGTGGGTTTATGTCACATCGTGTCTGCAGGAGCCTGTGCCGGTCACAAGAAAAAGGACACATGGACCACGTTGCCAGCAACACCAGCATGCTGAGCCCGCTGTTGGTAGGCCGATGGATGGGAAAATTGAAAATGGGACTGGCAATGGGGTTGTTGTTTTAGGTAGTGAGTGGGGAGCTGAGCTACTCCCAGGGTTACCCCCTATTTATCTCTGCTAGTTTTCAGAGAAGGGAAGAGATTTGGGGTGCTTGGGTGGCCTCCAGCCTGCCCCCATTTCCCCCCTAGCCAACCCACCCATGCTCCTGTAGCAGGTTTCGTGTGGCCAGGGGCAGGAACAGCCCCGCGCTGATGGAGAGCCCCTCACCTGCTTGGAGCCAAAGACAGCGCAGGGCTTGCAAAACCACTGTCCCCACTGCCACACAGCTAAAAAAGGTGTATTTTACAGGACTCAGATTTCATCACTACCTGAAGATTGAAAGGTGTTGCGGAATACACCAGGAAATAATATGAGCATTTTTAGCTGGAGAGTAAGTTTGTGGACCCTGAAACTGGCTGATGCTTTTTTCCTGTGCTTCCAGCTGAGCTGAACCGTGGGAGAGCAACTCTGGGTAACACTGAGCCATTCGTCAGCTGTTGGAAAGGTAATTTTGTTTTGGTTCTACTATTGCTATTCAGACTAAATACAAGTGCTTTCAAGCAGATTTCTTTGCAGCACAAATTTTCTTTTCTAACCAGTTTGAAGTGATTGAGCAACAGCAGGGTCCAGCTGAGGGGAAGGTGTTGCAAATTAGTAATTAATTAGTCTAATTGGAACAAGGTTGGGCTCAATGACCTGTGGATCTCTTGGTCGTGGGCAGGGCTGGCATAGTTAATGATTATGTTGCTCAGGCTGTGCTGCGTTTAGCTTCAGAGTCAAGTATATCTGCCTCCCTTGCTGGGCTGTGCCTTGGGGTGCTTGTCTGTCATACTCCATAAGTCCTTGGGTTTGTGGATGTTGAGAGGTCTCTGGATTTTCTGTGCTTCTTGGAAGCTGGTGGGATTTACTGAGCTGCAGGAGTTTCAGTCTCCTATGCATCCCAGGGAAAGGTGTGAGGGCAGCTGGGCAACTCCCTCAGTGTTCCCCTGCTAAGGGTTTTTGTGACTTTATTTTTCTGCTGCTTGTTTTGGGCTCTCAAAGTCTCAATTCAATCATCTGGGTATAAAAGTCCTCAAGAGGGTGTGTATGTTTTTGTGTTCACACATAATCATGTGTCTATACGTGCACAGGGCCATGTGTTGGGATGTGTAAACACACACCATGGCCACAGCTTTTTAAATCATTCCAAGTTCTGGAAAGTCTTCTGGTACAGCAATGCAATGAAATAAAAAAATATGATGTTGCCTGTGAAGCATCATGCACTGTCTTCTGAGCTGGGCATCCCATCAAATAAGGTAACTAATATTTTTTTTCCTATTCTTGAGAGTAAGTTATTTCCTATGATATTAATAGTTACTATTTATTGGTTTGGTGTTTGCCTCTTTAGAATGCTATTAACTCAAATGTTAAGAAGGTGAAATTTATTGATGCTAGCACTTGTGCCTGCTTGAGTGGGCATGGGGCAGGTACCTGGATCCACACGTGCCCCATATTGAACCACGTTGCCTTCAGATGGTTGCTGCAGGGACCTGAGTGTGGAGTCTGTGCATGAGCACACCAGGAAAACACATGTTAAAGGTCTTGTTTCTGTTCATTTCACCTTTCCTGGTTCAGGACCTTATGCTGGTGGCACATGTACAAGTCTTGGCAGAAACATTATTGTAGACTTAGCCTTTAAATCACATGTGCTTCTGCAAGGTGGGATGGCAAACCATCCAGCCCTTTTGGGGGATCATGTCAACATGTTTGCGTGCTGTGTAGGAGGATGAATCTCAGTCGGGTTGCTTAGGCGTTATTGCAATGCAAATATTGAATTACAGCTATGCTAACAAGCACAAAAAATGCAATAGATGCTCTTTTATTTGAAATCAGAGTTCAACAGAGCGTCTGTCCTCAGCATGCACATCACGCAACTGTTACAGCAGTACCAATATTTCCATGGTGAGAAGAGGGAAAATGAATATTCAACAGTTGTTTTAGTTAAGCTGATGTTACTGTGGACTCTGTTCTTCCTGATTGGCTTGTTCTTTGAAATGTAAATTTTTAGAAAGTAGAAAAATCAAGAGATGACGAATGATCTTTTTCTCCAGAGTACCAGAATCTTTTTTTTTAAACAAAAACAACAAAAACCAAACCCAAAACCAAAACAACAAACAAACAAAAACCCCATACCATAACAACGCCCCCCTCACCCCCCAACCCAACAAAACACAAAAAAGCCACACAAAAGCCTCTGTTCTCTTTAAGAATTTTTTTATACGGGAGGACTTGTAAGGTTTGTGAGATAAGGGTGTAGAGAGGTGTTCATGTATCTGCAAACAAATAAGTTGAACTAGGATCAGAGCAAGGCTTAATTACTTAAGAAGATCTCTAGTCTTTATCACCTCAGTGACTGCTCAAAGTTACTTTTCTTCAGAGAAACTCTAGCCGGCCACCCAAATACTTCACCTTGTTGTCAGCCTAAATAAGTGCACTTACAGTCTTGAGTTTATGGTCTTCCACTATCTCCCACAAATCCCTAGTAAAAAGTGGTGGTTTCTGCTCAGGGCCATCTTTCCCTGTTTGGCCTGTCAGCAGGGGAGGGGAACCCCGAATCAGAGGGCAGGGAGCCTTGCTGGGGTGCGTGGCCTGGGCAGCTTCATGCTGTGGGGCTGTGCCCGGGTGAGCCGTGTTTGGGCATTGCCACACGCTCTGCCTACTGTGGCTCGCACAGAAAAGATGGCATGGGTGAGCACTTGGGTGTTTGCTGGTGGAGTCAGCATGTGTGGCCTCTCCTCTTTCACTGCTATGCTTGCTCTCTCTGTGACACTTGGTGTGGATGGTTGATGAGCGCGGGCTAGCACTTCTCCAATACTTTTTTTTGGTCAGCCTCCTGAATGCATATCTTATTCATCTTAAGCTAGATCCATGCACACTGTCTCTTCTGTTCCTGCCTATGCTATGTGTGTGTGTATCACCTGGCCTTGCTCTTTGGTATATTTCATGGTGAATAACCTTGCTCTGTCAGAGGAGATGCTTAACTGTTAGCACCTTCTCTCAGCTTGTTGGCTTTAAAATGGCTTGTCGCTTCTAGGAAGGCATTGAAGGAAAATGCATGCCCGATGTTATTGTTTTGCTCTGATGAATGCAAGTCTTTATTGTAGCTAGAAGGGAAAGTGATAGATGGCTAAAAAGGGATGTTTGCTGAACTCTGACTTGTCTTTCATAATCCTGGGGTGCTTTTCAAAGGAGAAATACGTAAGAGAACTTGGTTCTTAATCTCTATTATATCTGATTAGTTTACCCTTACTAATGAATGTTGTTTATAACTGCATGACATCTGTTCTTACCTATAAACTTACACTAAAGAGGAGGAAATCTATTCCATTGTCATCCCAGAGATGTCAGAAGACTTGTGTAAGATTGTATAAAACATAATAATTGCAATTATCAATACTGAGCTAATAAAAATTAGAACTAAACCACCAACTTTCAGTAATGCATTATATGAAGGAACTCCAGTTCATCACAAGGTGGCTATTTTCTCTTCCCAAAAGACAAAAAATGTTCAAGACTTTTATAATATGTAGAAAATAAGGTCCAAATCTGTGGCTAAAACGGTCTGCACTGTCATTGTCTGGGCTAGCATTGCCTGAAGTATTGTGATAGAAAATAAATGAGTCATTAATAATATCTTGAGGCTCTGTCTGGAAATGAGATTCTCTGTTAATGGAGAAAAAAAATGGGTGCTCTAGATGTGTGTGTGGAAAGGCTGCATTTCTAAGAGTTGGTACTGGTTCTAGGTGTTGAGGGAACAAGTTACCTCCTCATCCAAGGCCAGCTGATGTAAAGCAGAATGTTCCTTAAAGACCAAGTATTTTGCAGTGGCTTCTGAGTGTGGTAACAGTTGTACTGGACAACAAATACGTAGGCTGTTGTGTAGTCTGCTGCTGGAAAGAGTGGGATTGTGAGACGTGCAGCGTCAGGTATTGTGTCTGGCACTTGCAGGGTGGTTCTCTGAAGTGCTCTAGATCCACCGGAATGTAATGAATGGTATTAGCAGCTCATCAGAACAGGCTGCTTTAAACAAGATAGGCAAACTTCATTGCCAGAGAATACAGACCCAATGGAGCCGAAATCTTTTTCCCAAAAATGAATTAGGGACGGAAAAGACAGAAAGGCAGTGAATTAGATGGCTATTTTCTGGTGTCTATGTAGGTCACAAGTCTTGTTTATCCAATGTGAGCTGAACCGTGCTGCTTTGCTAGAACACAAAGCAGAGTCATAAAACTGTGGCTCTGGTGTGGCCTTGTGACCTTGGTCAGGTTCTATATTTTGGTTCCTTTAAAGCATGGCTTTATAGAAAGCAAAGGATTTGGGAAGGCAAATGGAGACTTTGTTGTAGTGAAGAAGTTTTCTATTTTCAGAACATCCATTTCTACAGCCTGTATCTGTCCCTTGCTCCCCAGAATCAGAGGACTGCAGGCTTTGCCCCTGCCTGTCCTGTGGTTTCCCTGCTGTCACTTCCACTGGCCAGAAGGATTTTCAGAATCATCACAAAAAGGCCACCGAGTTTCCTTCTCTTCTCTATGTTTCTGACCTCTCCACCTTTCCTTCCCTAATGGCAAAGCCAATATAGATGTAAGTGTGGCCTAGCTATTGCACCACAGAAATCAAAGCAAGAGCCATCTCCAGTACTCATAGGCAAAAGACAGCATAGTTCAGCTGAGCTAATAATGATAGGAAGCAGAATTCTTGCTCTGTCATTAAAACTGTGATTAAGGATTTCAGTCCAAATCTCTTAGGGCAATTATGTAGAAATTTGCCTCATTCAGTCTGTCACCCAGGACCTCCAGGCACACACCAGCAGCCAATTTGTACTTTGTGCCAATTAGCATGCTGATGTTTATCCTGTTAGAGATGCAGCCTGCCACCAGAGGAACATGATGCTGCTCCAAATCTATTTCATAGCAATGCAAAAGGAACCCAGAGTACTGAGTTCATCTACCGTCCATCGTCTTAAACTTGTTTGAGAGTTATTGTATGTTATTTTGTCCATGCTGGGGGGACCTATAGTGATCTAAGTTTCTTAAAGGTATGGTTCCATAAAAGGGAGAATAATAACAGGAACTGCCGTTGGGAAATAGGCACAAAGACAACTATCTCCACATTAAAGTGAAGAGGTGTAGGACTGAAGTTTAAGCTAGGAGTGTGCGGTTGCGGTCACTTGTCTGTGGGTTATAGGTTCTTGCAGCTGTGTTGCTGCTGGGAAGACTGAATGTGCCCAATCTGGGCTTTGCCACAGCAAGGGCCATCTCTTGGTCTCCAGAGCTGATTATTGTAAGCATCAATTTCATACCTAGGTGCAGGGAAATTTAAGAGATAGCTGAACTTTCAACTAATAGACTCATCTAGGCTACTGAAGGTTTGAGACCAGGTCTTTGCTTTGCATATTCTTTCGGGAGACTGGGTGCCTTGCATTACAGCCAGTATCTTTCTATCAGTGTTTGGGGCAGAGGGGCTCCTTTATATAAGAAAACTCTATCATTCTTTATGCGGTTAATGACTTAGAAGAAAGACTTGCCCTGAAAATTCATTTCTGCCTTCACATATACAGAGCAAGGGGAAATATTTTTCCACAGGGAGCTGAGAGAATTAAGTCTCAAGCACAAGAGGACAGCATTCTGATGAGGTTTAAATGCTGTTATAGTTCTGTGCAACTGTGACTATACTAAAGTAGCTCCTACAAAGCTGTACTTAATGTCCAATTATGTAACCTATGACTGTTTCAAGCCATTATGAAGTTCCTACAGGACTTCTAAACTCTCCAAAATGTACAACTGCTCTAAAAATCTTAAAGAACTAATATTCTGGGATTTGTGGGAGGTGTGTTGGTTTTGTGGTTGGTAGTTTTTGTTGTTTGTGGGGTTTTTATGTGTAATTTTTTTTAACCGGCTATAGAATGACTGCAACTAGTTCAATGGCAGTTAGTCTCCTGTGAATTTGTACTCATTACGGAAGAGAAGGAACCCATAGTTTCTTGTCAGTACTTTGCAATGCCATTAGTTTCCCCTTCAGACTTCAGGAGCCATCTAGTTGGTTGGTAAGTGCAATCATGTCCTGAACTATTTTGCATTTAGTACTTATCATCTATCCACTATGATTCTCTCCTCGGTGCAAGATAGAGGAGCTTCTCCTGAGACTTCCAAATTCAGCTGCACAGAGAACCGAAGACTTGGCCAGAGTCTGACCCAGAATTTGGGCACAGATCAGTGCTTGTCCATGCTTTCCAGGCCTGTCTGGTGCTTTGGCCACAAAACTAGGACTCGAGGGGGGGAAAAAAATGCACTAGGTGGCTTCTCATGTAATTTTGTTGAACTACCCTGGATGTTTGGAACATGTTCTGATTTCTAGAATTCTGTATCAAAACCAAAACGATACAAGTGCTCGAGTAGTCTTTTTAATAACATTAGAACAAAATTTTTCCTTCCTTCTGAGAAAGTTTCCAAGATATCTGCTTTTCAGTCTGTATTTGGAATGAAACCAGACTTTGAAGTCCAGAGGTTTCCTCAGGGAGAAGGAAGCTACATTTTCAGTTGGCTCTACGGAGAATGATTCTCCTGGACCCTTGGAACCAACTCCCTCTCGTCGCAGTTGCAGACATAAAAGCAAAATCGGTACTGATAAATTAATAGTTTCATGGTCCTCTAACTCTTAAAGAAAAACTCCTCTGTCCCCTCCAGATGCTTGCCCAAACTTAGTATAATAAAATTAAAGCTCTTTGTAAGTAGAGTCTGGCATGTTAAGTCTTTGGTTTGCCCATCTTCCCTCTCTATGCCGTGGTCCAAGCAGCAGAGCTGGAGGAGATAAGAGCACACAACGTACTGAACCATTTTTAGGCTGTAGCCCTGTATTCTGCTCCATTTTTGCTCTCTGGGAAGGTTTTGCAGGTTTGTGAATGGCAGGTTGTGAGCTAAAAGCACAAACATACTTGGCCAACATACAGAAGGCCTTGAAAGCAGTGTTCTTGAAAAATGATTAATTGTACTTTTAACACCCATCATATCCCAAGTAGTAGTGTGCTATCGTGACTTTCCCTTCTTAGTGCCTATTAAAGAGAATCTCTGGGCTAATCT
Source organism: Pampusana beccarii (assembly GCA_013399365.1). Taxonomy (NCBI): domain Eukaryota; kingdom Metazoa; phylum Chordata; class Aves; order Columbiformes; family Columbidae; genus Pampusana; species Pampusana beccarii. The sequence goes on from VWYH01009269.1 coordinate 100,012, forward strand.
TTCAGAGATAACGAGCAGACTGATGGTAGTCATAGAAACTGCTGCTTAAATATCTGTGTTTTGCACAAACTCCAGAGTATGGTTAATTACACAAGTGATGGAAATCTGTTTCAGCTCTGTGTGAACCACTGCCATTTTATTAGCTCTAAGCAAGTTTGCTGTTCAAAAATAGTATAACTACATCTGTTTTTTAGCTGGGCTTGTTGGTAGTGAAATTAAGGGGAATTTCTAGTCACAGTGCTTGCCATCTATTGGTAAAGAGCATCTTGAATAAATCTTATTCAAGAAGAAAAATAAAGCGGCCATAGAAATAGATGACTCATACATGTACTCACTGTATCAGAGTCTGTTAAACAGGTCTTGAATTCAGTGCATCACATTTAAGACCACTTGTTCCAGTGCAGGTTCAGTTGTGTTGCTCTGAGAGCTGACCAGCAAGTCAGATTGATTTTATTTTTTTTTCCCTCATCACACACGCTAAATTATGTGAGTGTCAGAGAATGCTACTTGTAGCAAATGAATGTGGTGACTGAGCATGTTTAATGAGGCCTTTGCCTACAAGGACTTCAGACTTTTTGGGCCCTCACTAAATTTGTCTAGTTTAAATTCTCTTGCATAGCCCAGTAGAGCTAACAGACTACCAAGTGCAGTTTTATACCAATCTCCCCATGCCAGTTCAAGGCAGAGATCCACAAACTGGAGAGAGCCCAGCAGAATGTGGCTAAAGTGGTCAGTGGGTTGTACTGGGAGAGGGTGAGGGAAAAGGGGCTAGTTCAGCCTAGAGAAGTTAAGGGGCTAGTTTGCTGTCTTCCACTACCTGATGGGATATTACAGAGGGGATGCAGCCCAGCTCTTCTCAAAGGTGTAGAGCAAAAGGACAAGAAACAATTGTCACAAACTGCAAAGGGAAAATTTTGTTTGGAGGTAACCACTTCTGTTGTGATGAACTTCTTAAGCACTAGAACATGTTCTTGAAGGGCTCTCAGTCCCTGGGAACTTTCAAAACTCAGCTAAACCAAGCCCTGTACAACATGGTCTGACTTTGAAACTACTGTTGATTTCAATAGGAGGTCGAACTACAAGATCTCCAAAGGACCAACATGTGTTTTTCTGTGATTCTGTAAAGATGAGGCAATGATCAGGGAAGCTACTTCAGGTCATGCAAGAAACCTGTGTCCGGGTCAGGAAGAGAGAAAATGTACCCCCTACTTTCAAACTATTTTTGCACTAGGTACCCTGCATTGCTTTTTTGTCTCTTTTAAAAATAATGAGAGAGGTGGAAAAAAAAAAGAAGAATATTTAAACTCTATTGCTTCAAGATTATCTTAAAGAAGTGCTGCTTTTCCCTAGGGCTTTTGTTGTGGAACTGTGCCTGTGTTGAGCAGGAGTCAACCGATGTTTTATGAGAGTCTTCCTTTTCTTCAAAGACATTTTTCTTCAGAAACAGTAATGGTTAAGGTGCATCTTTTTCCTGTGGTTCATGAGGTGGCTGGTGTTATCTTGGCTGTTGCTGAATTTTAGTCTGAATGTGATCTTCTAGCTGTCAGTACAAAGTGTTGGGTAAGTCTGTGAGGTTATTTTTTGCTGTATTAAAATATTTCATGAAATACAGCTCCATGAGTCCATGTTAAGAGTAATGAGTATTATTAAAATTTATGAAGACATCTGGCAATATAGCTGCAACATCTAGGGGGAGTGATGAACCCAAGAACACCCCACAGGTTTTGACAGTATTGATGATTTTTATTATCAGGTTCCTGCAGATGTTTCTCATAAACTACATTTGCTGAATTCCACCTTCACCCATAATACAAAATGTGTGTTTACCACTGCCCAACCCTGTTTAGCTGGCATAATAATTCTTACCCAACCATCTGTGCTGTGCTGATCATCCCCAAGAAATATAATAGGTTTGCTTTTGCCACCGTGGCAGAGCCTTTGGCTACACTACAGTGTACCCTAAAATAAAACAAACAAAAAAATCATTAATTCTGCAGATTAAAAGAAACTAAAGGAAGAAATAAGTAACCTACTTATTGGCTACCTCTCTGTGATCAGGCTGGAATCCTTTTTTGCGTTTGCTTGTCTCTAGCAAAGGTTTTGGTCCTGGAAAAAGAGTGATACCATGCACAACTGTGAGCCTGTCAGAGAGGGAGGTGGTGACAAATCTGGTTCTTGCCTCTTGTGCAAGACCAGGGACAAGCCAGACCTCTATGGCTCTCAACGTGCCATTCTTGCTCCAGATCTGGAGATCCCATGTGAGGTCAGCACACTTTAGATTTCTGAATGCTGCAGAAAGGTCAACAATATAGTTTAGGCTCTCTGCAGGGATTCACTGTGTCTTGGGCCCCATCCTCCTGTAAGCACTTTTGCACCTGTTTAACACTCCAGTTAAGAAAACCTATTCCCTAAAATGTTTGAATGATTGCAGCTTGCAATAATGCTAAATTTCTCTCCAGGGCCACCATTCCAGCAATGAGAAGGTACTCCGAAACACTACCTTGCAGGAAGGGTGTATTTAGTACAGAGCATAAGCTTTTGGGCCAAGACGTAGGGCAGCTAGCTTGGACAACATCACTGAGTAGTGCAGCCTTAAAAGTTATTCAAGTTCACTTTTTTTCATTGATTTGCCTTCTCTGAAGCTTTAGGACAAAGTCTCTCCTTCTATGGATCTAAACACCACGAGGTGACCCGGAGCTTACTGACCTTGTGGTTTTACTGTAGGGTAAATACTAGAAAAATTGCAGGTGTGACCTGTAAGGTTTAAAAAGCTAGATGTGGCTGCTTGGCATCTTAAAGTAAGCTTTCTCTTGGTGTTAAGAGTGAGGGCAAGGTTTATGAGATTCACAGCTCGTGTGTAGTAATTGCTTTTAGTCAAGGTAGATTTTTAACTCCTGCACAGGCGATTTTAATAAAATTGAAACCTGAAGCTAAAAGTGATTTGTGGTGTGGTTTTGTGTGTGGGGGGGTTATTTATTTATTTATTCCCAAAGGGTGGTGTGTATGTTTACATACACACAGTATGTAAAGCTGTGTTAGCTTTAGCCCAGTTTACTGGGAGCGGCTGAACTACAGCTGTGGTATCTATGAAATCCCGATGTTAAGTTGTTTTAATGATATGTATGATCACTTTGGCACTTAGACAAATGTGATTTAGGGTGAATAGATTTAAGCCTGCTCTTTCATGGGAAATAAGCCTTCACTATGGAGCAAAATTCTTCAGGAACTGCTCAAACCTAGACAAGTTACATGGGAGCATATAAAAAAATAACTTTCTAATGGACCTTACCAGGCACTGGGAAGTTGTCGTTAAGCTACAGCCTGTTCCCTCTGAGAGGGCAGGGAATGGGAGGTAAAACCACAGTGCTTCTCTGCTGAGTGTGGCAACTCTCAGCTCAGGACGGGCACGAACCCTCACTTCTTCTGGATGCAGTGGGCTGAAAGAGCTGTTAAGATTTGGCCTGAAGACATCTGCAAAACAAACTTGTTTGCTTTGTTGATGACAGTATCCCAGTTTGCCCACAGCCCAGCTCTGCTGGTGAAAATGCTCAGGCAATCCTTCTCTAATCAATGCAGTTTGAGAAAGCCAAGGTGCCAGCCACATCTGAGCTGGGGCTGTGGAGAGGTGTCCTTCTCTGGAGCTACCTGAATCTGTACCTTGCCCCAAATGCTCACCACTGTGCATGCCTCTGCCTTTTTTCTACTGCTAGAGGTCACCATCCCCCTTACTCTCCTTGACTGGCTGATAACGTGAACTCCCATCAAGCAAAATCAGCTGGGTTATGCTAAACTTAGGCTCAGCTCCTCTGAGGCGCTTAATTGCTGTGGATGTTTAACTGCCTCATTAAGCATTTGCTATCCATCAACCAGGTACCCAGCTGCCACCTAATCTGCTGCTGAGTGCTGATAAAGCCACCTATGCTATGGTTTTAGCAGTCTTAGCACAAGCACAATCTCTGAAGACCTCAGTTGGTGTTCTAAAACCAGCCCCCACCCAAATTATCACACCGGTGTCCCCAGAGAAGATTAAAAGATGTTCAGTCAGACCCCCAGCTTCTCCTGGGCAGTGTATAAGAAGGGTTATGTCTGAACTGCGATGCTGACTAGGATGAGATGCTTCTGCTGTGTCCCCCATGCAAGTGGATGCCCTAATCCCATGTCCAACAGTGATCTGCCCTTCCTCTGACTGCACAGAGCAACTTCTGACTAGCACTCGAATGCCTTTCTCTGGTCATTAGAGGGATCCAAGCTATGTTTAGGCTGTTGACTGGACACTGTTGTCCCCAGTGAAGGAAAAATTCAAAATAATGTAGCTGCCTTACCTGTAAAGTCTATTTGGAAGCATAATGTGAGACCCACATCCATTGAAAGTCAAAAGTTATTAGCGGTCCAGTTTCACTGACGAAGGACAAGAGAGGAATTCAGGTACAGAACGTAATTCCTTCAATGCTCATTCTCTCTTCTTTCATGTTTTAATGAGAAAGATAAGGATGCGGTAAAGAATGAAACAGCCAAAATTTTTGAAGTCTTAACTCTCTGGTAACTGCTCTATTAGTTGAGGCACAACTTAAAAGTGAGATAACTTTTGAACTGCACTTCATTAGTTGTAGGAAGTAACCTGAAACTTAGTAATTTATACCTTACCTTTTTAAGATAACATTTCCCAAAGCTGGAAGGAAGAGTACTTCCCCCCTGGCCCCGCAGGCTTTTTATTAGGAGGCTTTCATTGTCCCTTGTGTGGCAACCTGCAGGAGTTTTTTGTAACTGAACTTACTGGCTGCTATGTTGGTGGTTTGTGGGGATTGCGGGTTTTCTTTTTTTGTTTGTTTGTTCTCTTGAGTTTTCTTTATTTTTAATCAGTTCTAGAGGTAAAACACCAAACACTGGTTTACTTAACTGTCCTTATGCAAAAAGAAAAAAAGGCAGGAGATTGATTTTGAGCTGGAGGAATACACTTTAAGTAGTGGTCTTTCCCCTCCAGAAAGTTAATACTGTATAGCACCTGCAATGTAATATTTGGTATCTGCTGCTAATATCAACCTGCCTGATAATGTAGCAGCAGTCTTGCAACTTCCTGGACAGATGCACAGTGTCCAGTAACATGTCAGACAGTCTGTACTGGGGATTAATCTAAATAATAGGCACAGTTCAGAGGAAATTGGGGAAACCCAAATCATGAGCCTTGAGCTAACTTTTGCTGAGGGTTGTCTCCCTGTGCAGCTAGGGAGTACTTACAGTTGCAACATATTTATAAAACATTGGCTAGTTGTAAGTAGCATGGTCTGTATTGTTTTAAAAAATAATTCATTTTCTCACAACTTGGCAATGAGGAGAGACCTTTGCAGCAAGGAATCACAAGTGCACAAAGTCTTGAGACGGTTCAAATATCTTCGTATTCCCTTTGCAGCTTGGCTTGATTGCAAGATTTACACAGGACTGTAGGTCTTTGCTATACTTAATGAGTTTTGGAAAAGCAGACTGCGTGTAAGAACAGCCTGGAAAGGTTAGGCAGCTGACATTTCAGGAGGCAGCAAATAACACAAGTTGATAATGTCAAGGAGTTGGCGCAAACAGTCTTTCGAGGACTACAGGTGGGTCCCAGATAAACGCTGCAATAACTGGCAACTTCTATTTAAAAATTATGTTTTGGGTAGCAGTATTATTTCCTGTTTGCCTTCGAGACTGGCCAGAAATGTCAGACAGGGATGATGATATTTTACATATGATATTTTTCTTCCTGGCTCTTTACAGGGGATGTAAAAATCTTCCTTGAGGACAGCTTGTATTCCCTCCCTTCCTGCAATTGTGAGCAGGAGCTGCTTGCAGAACACAGGTGGGGTCTTTAGGCTCTTAACCTGCCCTCCAATACTTGTAACGACCCCACACAGTTACCTGCTGACACGGTGAAATGAAGAAGGTAAATGGTATCCAAAATACACCATCTCATCGAGTGCTTGTGCTACAGTGCATATCAGAGCAGCCAGCACATAAAATTAAACATGGTCAACAACAGTACATAAAGCTGTCTCGAAAAGCAAACTCTGATAAGGATCCAGTGCTATGGAAGTCTGACAGACACCACTTTCTTTAGCTATACCATGGGGTTCTGTGTCAGCATGTAATTTTGGTTTTGAAAAGTGGTAGCTGAAAACTTGCAGTCTTTTCTGTAATGGAACTCAAATAACTGGGGATAATTTTGTCAGTGAGTAGTGAATTCCTGTCTGCTTACCCATCTAACCCAAATGTTATTTCCTAGAAGCTGCTCGAGACGAGGTTGGGGAGGAGACAGTCAAACAGCACAAGTGATGGATGGAAGGTGTGCATTCATAAAAGGTGACGTTACCAGGGTGGGTTAGAGTTCCACACCCTCAGAGCCAGACACGAGCACCTTCTGAATGCCTCTAGCAAGGAGGTGTGATACTGCTGCACCTTGCTGGAGTAAACTGCTGTGGGCTGTGTTTGGTTACAGACCTCCAATGATCTGTGGCCACTGGGTTCTAATGGCAAATGTCCTGTGAGTTTCCATCAGAAAATGCTCCCTTATTTTCAGATCCCAGGTTTGCTGATTTCCTTGGAGTTGCAACTGATACCTGCCTTTCTGACTGACACTTTGCTTTTGTCCTGTGGTAAAATTTGCCATCAAGTTTTCAAGGTTATGAGTCAGTAATTAGAGCCACTGTTTTTTGTAATTGACTTCAAGTGCAGTAGATGATCTCTTTTTATTATGTATGTTGGTACTTGTAATTGCGAAGCTTGACAGTTACTGTATTCAAATCGCTGTGGCCATGTGCACATTTGTGACAAAGGCAAGTTGCTGTGCTTGTGTTTGTAAAACACCTTGCCAGGTAAGCTCCCTGTCTCACACGGATTGTGTTCATATGTGACTGCCAGAAATGTGCACATAGCACCTTTTTGTCCTAAAGAAACAACATAAACGTTTATTTTTAGTCTATAAGCAACATTCTGTCTGATAGGTATGTATCTATGTAGCTACCATGTAAATGCTGTTAGCTGTTGCTAGGATGTCAGTACTATTAATGAATTAGATGGTCTCCTGGCACTCTCAGAGAGTGCATTCTGGATCATGAAAAAGATGGGATTTTAGTACGAACTTCTAAAAACTGTAGGTACATGCCTGTTTGCTTCCATTTGTTGAAGTCCAAGAACTTTTTCCCAGTGAAAGGAGAGTCTGGCATGGAAGAATTATGTTTCTACTTTTCAAGAAGAGAGAAAAACAAATCCTGCTCATAGAACCAGCTACTTCGCTGCTCTTGAAAACAACATTTTTTTGCCTATTATAGGCACTGATGGCAAGCCATGGTGGTGAGTCAGCTAGCAATCAGTTGAAATATGTAATAGCAATAAGTTAAGTAGATTGTCAAATGAAATAATCTGATTTCTGTGACAGGGCTAAGGGACTTTTTGTTTGCTTGTTTGTTCTTGCTACGCTAAGTGCCTAGGATACTCAAAAATCACGTCTTTGCATCATCTTTATTTCATCTGGGGTCACAGACAGATTGTTGGCTAGCAATTCCTCAGCAGAGCCCACTGTAACAGCTTCTCTTGAAGGTCAGCTTATTTGGCCTCTGTGGGTCCAAGGCTCTCTGAGACCTTTGGTGCTGTGACACTTTTTGCAGGAGACCTACAGTGCTCTGATGGCTGAAGCTGTGCAGCGGCCAGAGGCAGGAGAATTTTGACCCAGAGAGGTGCTAAGGTAATAACCATATACAGTCTGGATCTATGTGTATATATATATATATATATTCTGGACTGATATGGTTAAAGCTGTTCAGTTTGTTACTAGACAGTAACTAAACAGAGCCTGTGGGGAGGAATGGGTCCCATTAACCTTGATATCTCTGTTTTTATCAGCAGTTACCTGAGTACGTTGCATCCCAGCACAAACTTTAATACTCTTTTAGAAGCACAGGATGGTGGTCAGAAAGATAAGAATCTCTCTTACATTTCCAGTCCTTGCTTCATGCACAACCAGTATCTAAATGTAGAAGACCCTCCCTCCATTACCCACGTCTGGACAATAGCCGGGTGCACTCTGCTGCCCTGATTTTGGCAGGACACACAGCTGGACATCTAGGAGTTGGACTTCTCCTTTATAGACCACCATGTCCATTGTGGTATGCTTTGTTGTCTTGTCTAAGTTAGGCTGTGGGCCTAGTGCTACACACACCCTGGCTGGCTGCTGTGAAGTTTGTGTCCATTGTGGGAGGTGCCTAACGTGGGGATGAGATTGCTCTTCATCAGGGAGGTGGGAAGGTGAGGGGAAAGTGCACATGTCCCGTCAGGTGGGAGTATCAGAGGCAGCAGGTAGTAGAGCTGGAGTGGTACATGGCAACTCATGCAAGATCTCCTCTGTGGCCAGTGCTGGGAGAGGCTGGGTGACACAGCGCAATGCTGACTTCTGTCTGGTGGAACATTTGAGTTGTACCAGGCTAGCAGAAACAGCACGCATTTCGTGTTTGCTTGCTTATGAGACCTCAGGATATCCTGCTGAGCAATGGCTGAGCTTGTGTCTGGCAAACTCGCTTCCACGTTCTTCTAAAACCTTTTCTATCTCCTAGTGTTGGCAGGGACAACTGGTCTCCCTTTCCCTTCCCACACAGAGGTTCCCTGATGATGTGCCCATCTCCTGCTGCCCAGGTCTTCCTATCTAGTTGTGTTGTTTGAGCTTTCTGTTTAATGTCCCCTCTAGTCCTCCCTATTGTAAATCTCTGATCTGCCATTTGATACCTTTATTCCTAATGGGGGCGTGGGGGGTGATGTTTTGTGTTTCTCTTCTCTCTCTGTTTTCTTTTCTCTCTCTCTTTTTTCTTTTTGGTGTAGGTAATGTTTCAAGGATCAGATTTATTTCTTCTGCTTATGACTCAGTTGAGGAGGCAGGAATCTAGATGTGCTTGTCGTTACCTTTTTATCCAGATAACAAATATACTTTTTTTTTTCCCCATATTTGTTTGTTAAGAGTCAGCTGTTATAGCTGGGAAATAGTTTTCAGTCTTAATATCTGAATAGTTCTCCATGAATGACATGATGATAACATTGAAAATGCTGCCTCCTTCTGAAATAGTGTAATTGAATCAGAACTTAAAGTTTGCAGGAACACAACCAGATGCCATTTCAGTGCTTTGCTGCATGGAATAATTTCACCATTAGAAATGACACAACTGGAATTTATCATCTTCTAGCAGAAGACAGTTGCACAGGCAGGACACCTTACACAACAGCTCCTCTATATTTATTATAACTAACTTGAATTAGCCATTTAGGTTTGATTAAAAAGTTCATCAGTTCTGGGACTATTTGTGCTTCCGAGCCCTCCTTGGCCATTGTGTAGGAAACCTTCAAGGTTCCTTAACATGCCTGTGTTCAGAGAGAAATGTTGCTGGGTGGTATTTTTGCTCTGGAAAATGACAATGTTTAGTGCATATGTCTCTGAAATTATGCTGAAATCCCCTGTGGTCTGGGAACTGCTGGCTGCACAAAAGACATAAGCTGTGCAGGAGCTGTGTGCCCTGGGATGGGAGCGTTAGGGACAGGGAACAGGCTTGGCTGCGCTGCTTTGTGTGAAAAGGTTTGACAGGACGAACACAAGGGCCAGAAACCATTTTGGTTCCCCTGGATCAGCAGTTTCTGAAAGAAAACTATTCACTTCTAGTCAGCCTTAGTGGCTGTTACTTCTGCTCTAGCAAGTAATGTTTTGAATCAGGATGAGGGAATAGTAGATGCGCTCAAACAGTTTTCTTTATTTAATAAAACTTGATGGCAGGATTGTTTTTCTTTAATGAAGAGAAATGAAAAAATGTCTCTTACAGTTTTGTTTTATGTGAAGTTCATGACCCCCCCCCCTTTTTTTTTTTTTCCTCCTCCCCAAACATGGTATTTTGGAGTCTTCTGTGACAAAATAATTACAAGAGGTAAAAAAAAATAAATAAAAAAATTCTGAAGTAAATGCAGGAGTCAAAATTTTAAACAGTTCTTTGCTGGATTTAGCTTATGGAACTTGGGACATTTGACATCCAACTTCTCAGAGCAACTCCAATCCACCCTTACCTGCCTTGCAGAAGAGGCACATGACACAAACTCAAAGTGTTTTGGTTCAATCAATCACTTTGTCTATTTCAGCATTAAGCTGAAAAAACAACCTATTAATTCCACAGTCCTGGGATTTGGTAACCTGCCAAATCCACATTGTGCAATTTAAGCCACTGCTCTTCATTGTAATTGCGTAGGAGAGTCCTGAGGGAAGATTTAACCTCAATGGGAAAATGACACTACTCTTTTTCATGCTTGGAGAAGTCACGTCTGCCTTCAGATTCAAGGGTGTTGAAATGCTCCTGGTCATGGATCAGTGTCAGCAGCTGATGCACGGCTGTGTCGGGAACTCTTCAGAGAACAGCATCACAAGATGCTTGTTGAGCAGTGATTTCTGGCCACTGACAGATGTCTCTTTATTCTGACCTTCAGCTCACAAATAACTGTGTCTCTTGGCTTTAGTCATCTGGGTCAAATTTGGGATGACAGTGGGATCAGACTAAAAGGTCAGTGCTCATTTCTCTACAGCGTAGTTGACAGCACAAAATTGGACTCTTTGTTCATGCAGGCTCCATAGTAAACCCACTGTTATTTATTCTTAATGTGAGGTGCCTGGGGAGGTCAGTGAGGGGCAAAGCCAGCTCTTTTTCCAACCGTGACCTCACTCTATGAAGAACAAGATGATGCTTGTAGGGGGTTGAACTGAGCCTGCTACCCATCTGTAATGCCCTTGCTGTCTGGTATCAGTATACATGGCAGGCAGTCACTGAGTCCTGCTGACCTACTCCGTTCTTGTTTGGCTTAGCATCCTCCCAGCAGCACCCTTGCTCATTCCAATCCAGCTTGCTTTCTTCAGAAACTCCTTAACTGAATCCTTTCAGAATCTTCTCCAACTCATTTTGGGCTCAACAATATCCCGAACACTTAATTGGTTCAAGGTCAAAATATCACTGAGCCTCTTCTTTCCCAGAGCAGAACAGACCTAGGTTTGGCAAAGCCCTACTTCATTTCCAAGCACATGAGAAATGTCTCCTTCGGGTTCTTCTCTGCCTGTCTTTCCTCATACAGATGATTTATCACTACAGTGTCACTGTAGCAGATGACGTGTGCTGTGAACTAAAGTACAGAAAATCAGATTCCGTGATCACACAAAGTTCTTGAGTGTCAAGGCACTTGTGCTTTATGCAAAAATCCAAGCCAGCTCCAGCTGAAGGAAGACTTCAGCTAAACTGCTTCAATCAATTAACAAGTATTGGTTTAAGCACATTTGGATCACCAGTGGGGTCTAGAATCCTTCTAGAAGTTGTTCACTCCCATTTCAACACTTTTACTTTAGATACAGATCAAACCCTATATAGTTAGTGCTCTTGTTCTTCAAGTACTGAGACAAACCAGTCTTTCCATCAGAGGCATTATGAGGGCTGATGGCCTTTGAGGAAAGGTAGACTGAGTGTGAAAGGCTGAAAAGTGACAGAGAGGCCAAGATCGGGGCTGGGGGGCCAGGGGTGTCTCAGCAGGGTCTGGCTGGAGCAGAGCATCCCCCTTCTCCCAGGGCAGATAAGCCTTTTCTTCTCACATCTTAACCAACTGCTTGGTGTCTGCCAACTCACGAGGGGAAAGATGGGTCTATACCTGTTTTGGTGCAGTGGTCATGTTTTGAGGAGCAAAATGGTTCAGTCCTCCAGAGCTGAATACCCCACATCCAGCTAAGGCTCCTGGCACATGTCTGAGTGGATAAATCATTGTGAGATACCAGCCCTGATATTAAAGTCAGGGTTTCTTCTTTTCAGTGGACTAAACTCAGAAATTTTCAGAGAGGAGGGAGAGATGCCGTGTTTAGAGGGTATTCAGTTACCGAGAGAAGGTGGAGGAACTGAAGACAGGTTTGAGGAGTGGGACTGCAAAAATTGTACAAGATTCTCTGTGCTGTAGAGGATGATGATGGACTCTTCTTTGTTATGTTTACCACAACTTCTTCATCGGTTTTATACATTTTAACATGGCTTCATAAATACCTCAATTAATAGAGGAATCAAAAGAAAATGTGTGTATTTAATGTGAAGAAGCTAACATAACTTACTATTAAACTTGGATAGGTGGTGTCATGAATTTCAGTGAGACAGAAACATCTTTCCTTGTGAGCTACTGTATGTCTCTGCAGTGGTTGTCACTCTGGGTTGCTAAGGAACTTTGGTTATCTACGTTTCTGCCTTTAACATTTACTTTTATCCTCACGCTTCATATGGAGCATTTTTCCTCTGTATTGATGCTGACCTTTTTCTTTCCTCTCATTAGCAGAAGCAACAACTGTGCTACATTTATCGACTCAAGTCTGTATCTTCAGTGCTTGTAAACTAAAATACAGAAAACCTTTAGTCCTGCTGACACTTAATGATGTGGTCATTATGCACAGTAATATAGTGGAGAAAAGATGTTTCAAAGAGAAAGGAGCTTTGCCTTTGTTATTAGCAGTTGTAGTGCAGGCACTTAGGAGAAACAACATTTTGAGGACAGACAAAATGGTGTAATCAAAATTATAGAAATCAGTCTTCAAAAGAAATGTCAGAAGACCTTCTGCCCTGCTTTGAGATGCCATTAACTTTGTTTGTATCATCCCTGACAGATGATCCTCATTTTTACAGCTATCGTAGTGATTTTTAAGAACAAATTCAACTAAACGTATTCCTTTCTCAGGTGGACATGGGTATAATTTATTGATTGCTGTCTCTCCTGGTAAAATCCCTTTCAGTGTTTAGACACTGTTCTGTTCCCCTCTTGCTTTTCTTCTGGACATTAAACAAACGCAGCTATTTCATCCTTTCCTCACAGATCATCTTTCTGAACCTTTGGTCATTTCTGTTGCTTCACTCCAGACTCTTCTGTTTCTTCCCATATTTTAAGTGCTCTTTCCTCAGGACTGGACACATTATTGTCTGTGCCCATCCAGTTCTGAGTAGAGGAATAACCACTTATCTTCTAAATGTGGTGGGTTTTTTTGTTTTGTTTGTTTTTAATTTCTAGTTCTTGTTGCTGTTTTCTTCCCCTTCCTTCCAACAATATCACTTTTGTTCACATCTTTTCAGTTTGGTCTGATATAGCTCCCGTGTCCATTCACTCTAACACTGCAGCCCAGAGGAGCCCTCCCCTTCCATTTGAGCACAGTTTATCCCCTTTCCTTCCCTCTGTGGTACTCTGTGCTTCTCAAAATCACTTCCAGTTTGTTGACTCGAGATTGAGCTTGATAAATTGGAGAAGCACTCTGAATTTTAATCCTGCCTTTAAGGAGGATTAAGCTCTGATCTGCACTCGTTAGAAGCTTATTTGCTGTTCTATCACTCAAATCAGTAGCATATAGTAGTTTTAATAGTTCTGTATTTGGCATTTCTCCTGTCATAATTAAGGTGACTAATGCATAATTTTACAGAACCTTCTTGTTTTGCATTTATTTACTATAACTTGATGGGAAGAACGAGTATCATAAGCATTGCTGTGGGACCTTTCCCATTCTCCAGAGTTCTTTAAGACTGTTCAGAGAGTGTGTTTGCTGTCTTCATGGTAACTCCTGGGTGAATGCCATCCAGCACCTCAGGTAGTCAGAGGAGGGAATGCAGGCCAGATGGAGAAAGCAGATGTCAAAAAAGAAGAATGCGTAGGTATTTGGCTACTATTCTGCTTCTTGTAAAGACTGAAGCAAAAAGGACATGATAAATTCAGCCTTTTCTGGACATAAATCCTCTCTTTCTCCAACTTACAATACTATTGAATTTTATTTCAGCTTTCTTTCATTCCCTAATAGTGTCAGTTCCTATTGTGACTTACTCTTAATGATTTGTCCTCACATACCTGTGCCTGTGTGAATATTTTAGAGCTGTCATGAATATGTCCTATATTTTATATATTCTGCTTAACATTTAAAATCTCATTTAAAGAGTTCGTTACGCAGCTAGATGGAGTGTGTGCTTATACTTTCCTCTTTATTAAGTTGTATCAGCTTTCCTGATGGTAAATAAATAAGACCAGAAGAACCAACCTCACTCCTTGGTTTCTGTGAAGTTTGCCAGTTTGGCACTTTCACTTAAGTGGCTTTTCCAATCCAGTTTGCCACAGATCTTTCCTATTAGTCGCAGTCAAATCCAGAATGGTTGCTATTTAGGGAAATTGCTGATACCCACAGCAGACAGCTTCTGATTTTTAGAAAGGGCTCAGCAGTCTGTAAACTGTCTCTCTGCTTCCTCCTTCCAGTGACTAGCCATGGCAGTAGCACTTCACAGAAAACCTTGCCATAGGAAAGAGATGCCAAAATCTCTCCTACTTTAGGAGTGCCACATCATTGCTTTTTACTAAAATTTTCTTCTCTGAATTAATATAAACAAAACAGAAAATGGTAAAAACAAGTAGGAGGAATATTTGGGACTGAAGCTGGCTGAAGAAAATAATGTGCTCTGATACATTCCAAGGCAAAAAAATGTGACAAATTCATGCAAGGTGCTTCTTCCTTGAAGAGTTGCAGATAACTGCCCTTTGGAATGGACAGATATAGCAACACAAGAAAACGCCACGTTCATTGGGCAGTGAGGTGTATGTCTTCTGCCTCTCATCAATCACGCAGGGATGCTTGAAGGCCTTCAGAAGAATTCAGATCTTCTGTGCTTCGCCAGATAGGAGCAGAACACAGTGCCTGCCTGAGGTGCTGTAGCAGAGCTAAGCACTGAACCTGTTGCTGATTTTGTGACTTTACTGGTCCCAACTCTGCCTTAAGAAGCCTGGGAGCTTTGGCATTGTGTTTTTACTCCTGATTCATTAACAGATCTGATGTTCACATGCCAGGACCCAGACACCTTAAATCCCTGCTGGTGAGTCTGTCCCAACTCTGAAGCACAGGAGCCTGCAGGATCCATAGGCTCTGAGGAGCATTGCAGCATCAACTGAACAAGCAGAGGTCAAAGTCACTTTTTAAAGATGCTGCTTTCCCATGAAAAATAGATCAAGCCACTTGAGCTGTCAAAATGTGTTTTGGAAACATGTTATCAGTGCTAACCTGCCTCTTCCTGGAATTAATTCTTCTACTCACTGTGAAATATTTTCAGAAAACATGTTCTTGTGGCTTGCAACGTTTAAAGGGCTCCTGGGAAACCTCTCTCCTTAGAGACAGCAAGGAGAACCTGAAAGAATATATCAAAGTGGGACAATAGCATCTCCTTCAAGGAATGTGGCTGGAACACAGCTCAGACATAGAGCATTTCAATCCCTTTAAACTGCTATGTCTGTATTGCTCAGCAGAAATGATTAATCATGTGTCTTCTAGCTCAAACTATGTTTTCCGAGTTGAATTTGGGGGGGGATGGATTTTAGGGATTAAAATCCAAATCCCATTGAAATCTGTGGGAATCTTCATTGACTTCAAAAGGGGGCAGGGTTTGGTCCGCTGTTGAAAAGTAGGTGTACTCCTAAACCTCTGCTAGTATATTCTGGCTATGCCTGTGTCCACCTGAGATGCACAGCAGTTATGTGCCCACTGAGAATTACTGGAGCACGAGGCAACTACAGGGGGAAGGGAAAGAGCCACAGTTCTGCTGCAGGCTCCTTCTGATCCCGTGCACAGCACACATTTTTCTGTAACACTGGGCTTTGGGGAGAGGAGGAGCCTTTCCTTGGCATGATTTCTTGATCCAGGTGAGTCTAAGGGAGATTTGGCTCTCTCACTTCAGTATCAGTCTTCTTGCTCTCTTCTCGCAGCTTTTTGGTTACTGCCACAGAGTCGGTCAGGGTTGCAACTGCTGTGCATCTCTGGCACCCCTGACACCTGCAGTGTACCTGTGCCATTGCCCTTTACTAACCAGGTTACAGCTGTCTGCTTGGTCCTCTTGTCAGAAAGACCCTGTCTGTAACTCGTTGCCAGCCACAGGTTAGCTGAATTTTTAAAAACGGACATTTTCAAGATAACTGTCATTGGAATTGTTTTCGTGGTAGTTTAGAGTGTTTGCTTTAATGATGTAAGAGGCCTTTTCTAAACAAGGCCAGTAGTTCTTAGAGATTTTAACCCTATGGTGTGCTTTTCCTGCCCGTCCCCTTTCCCCCCCAACTCCATATACCTTACATTTAAAACTAGCTTCTCCAAATGTAACTGTAGATTTCTCCAAATGAATCTACAATAAATAAACAAACATCCAGACTTGCTTTCTTGCCTCAGGAAGTGCAAGTTTCTGGGAAGCTGGATAAACCAATGGGAAACTGAAATCACAGCAGGATGGAAACCGATGCAGTTTAAACTCCAGGAGTTGCTGTATCTGATGGAAGCTGAATGCTAAGTGAATCATCGTGACTCAGTAGATAGGATAATGGTGTCCCCCTCTGGGATTTCTATTCCTGCCTAAGCAGATAGAAGCCTTGCTAAGCCTGCAGACAAGTGAAACCCAGCCTGCTGGAACCTGCACTGCAGGAGGGCTGTACTCAAACCTTTTTAGCTGCTGCCATGTACAGTAAGTCTAACCTGATCTAACACTATCCCAGTTTGATCTGGATGGCTAAAACATATACTGCACATCTACCCCACATACAGCGTTCTTTGTCTCCTATGTAGAAGGAGTCTGAAATCCCTGCTTCTGTTGTAGCAGGAAAACCACGTGTTATATGCGTGATGGTAGGGATCCTGTGATCTTGAGGTACTCTTAGCACAAACAAGTTTAGTTACCCCTGGTGAAAGCTGCAGAAAACCTGCCTCTGTGCAGCTTTGAGCTGTATTTTTTAAAAGCATGTAGAATCACAGAATCAGCAGAAAGGGAGAAAGAGGAGTTGGTGGGATGGGGGAATAACTTGAGACAGCACCCATGCAATGGGGAGAAACCAAAAAGCCATTTCAGGTAGCCAAAGCTGCAGAAAAAGCTCAAAATGTGCAGACAAAATAGCAGAGGTTTGTTCACCTAGGGCAGAGATGGCAAGTCTGCACGGACTGATAGTGCTGCTCCAGCTCTCTTGAGTTGCCTCACAAGGCTGAGACTACTTCAGAAACACCTCGATTTGTGTAGCGCTGTGTCTTGGGTGCACTCCTGCTCTATTGTAGGAAGATGCATCTCCATTTCCCTATGAAAGGAGTGCTGTGTTAGTCCTTTTACATCCAAGAAGTGTTCCCTACACTTGCTTTCCTGGGGGAGTCAGATGTGTAGATAAGGCAGCACCTGTGGGGGGTGAGAAGCCTACCATCGAGTGGGCTTGAAACTCATCTCCAGTGTGGTTTTTCTTGTTTGTTTCAATTTCTGATTGCTATTTGACGGAAGTCCTGCTTGCTGGTCTCTGCCCTCTGGATGTCACTGTTGGGCTCATTTAGATTCCTCTTCTTCACAGGCCCGTCTCATCTTGCCTTAAGTATGTGATTTAAAAAGCTTGTAAGAAGTTAGTTTCCCTTCTTCATTGGCCTCTCAGGGCCTCTTGACTGGAAAATGGGAGAAAGTATCTGTCCAGACCATATTGTGCAAATCATTTTTAAAGGGTGATTGCCTTCTGAGGATCGGCTAAAACACACCGAAGGCAAGCACAGCACCATCTGCTCCAGGCAGAACATCCTTGGGTTGTCAGAGCCAGAGTCATCTTGCAAATGCTTCCCCAAGGCTTCCTGCTCTGGGTCCTCTCTGCACAACTCCTCGCTCCTCACGGGCAAAGAGGTCATATTATGAGCTAGAACAGTGGTTGCGGTGTCTCTGTGCCTCACTGCAGCTGTGGGCAGTAGAAATACCACCTTGATGCAAGTCTCTAAAAGGCGGGTAGGAAAAGAGGTCAGAATCCTACTCCCGTGAGAGAGTTAAGCTCACCGCAGCAGAGCCCTTCACATTTTGCTTTGTGCTGAAGAAAGCAAGCCACAAGGACAGGTATGATATTGCAGATGGGGAGCCCAATTAAGGATCAGACAAAGCGTAAGAGAGTGCTGACTTGACGTTCCTGAAGGGCCACTGCTGGAAAACAAAGGGAGATTTAGTGTCTAAAAAACTGTGGGCAGTAGGGTAGCAGAAGATAAACTTCAAATGTATGATTCAATGGCAAGACCTGTCAGGGAAGGCGCCTCATTTGATTCCTCTTTTTCTTTCTCTCTTCATAATGCACTTAACTAAAAGGCTTTCCTTGGCCACATTTTCTGTACTGAAGGAGGAGGCTGGTTTTGGAGGAGCCTTTAGTTTGGTTACTTCTTTCCTACTTGTGATTTGTTATTTTATCCACAGACTGTAGTAGTTTCTTTAACATTTTTTATACTGATCCACTTCGGAAGATGTCTTCTTTTTCTCTCTCCCTGCTGGACATTAGGGGAATTATGCTCACAGGAAGAGGCAGGAGCCCTGCCTCTGGCCTTTATCTGTACAAGCTACAAGCCATTTTTGGGTGAGGAAGCAGGACAGTGAAAAGTTTGGGGAAAGTAGAAGGTTCTCCCAGGACATGCATGTTCTCATCACTTCTTTTTGTGTTGCTTTTAAGTGTTTGAAATGCGAGGAGGTGAAAGGAACCTACAACCAAGTGCTCTTAAAATTAACTTTATAGGAAAACTGGCTCTTTGCCTAGGCAGCTGCTTTGGGGGGCCACCTCCAAGGGATGTCAGCCTGCATCTTGGAGCCTGAGGAGAGAGATGCCAAAGAGCTGTCCCAAGCTGTGTAGACTCCTGCCAGGGCAGATGTGCGTGGTCTGGTGGCTCCACAGGGGCTGTAAGGGACAGTTGCCATGGTGCCAGAAATAGCAGGAGCCAGTAACTGTTTTTCCTGGGGTTATTTTCTGGCCTTGTCCTGGCCCTGGATCTTTTCACTGTAGGATCAATGCATGGTTCCGGTGGTGGGAGCAGCTGGATAAATGTTGCCTCACAAGGAAAAGAAATCAGACCTAAAGGTCATTCTTATAGCTGGCAACATTCACTGCCAGGCTCTGAACAACACAATTTCTTATTTTTTTACTTTTAAATACCTGACAGAAGTACTCCGTGAAACGCGTGTTGCTTGACTTAACAGAGCAGAGCTGCTGCCTGCCCATGGGCAGAGCCGCAGTAGTGGCAGTGGGGACATGATGTTGGGTCCCCAGGTAGATCCTGCTGGTCTCTCCTGCTGGAGTCTTTCCAGACAGCTCTAAGATACGCTGCTGGAATTCAAGGTACCATACTAGTATGGGGAAAATGTAGTTGGGAAAGTATGGCAGGTGATAAATCAGGGCTACATAAGGACCATTATAATTCAGAGTCAATGCCTATGAATAAATCCATTGTGTTCTTACATTGTCGTATGTGCAGAGATGGTTACCATTTTAAGTAGTCTGTGTGAGGTGGTATTTGTTTGTTCCCTCTTGATTAGTTAATGTACCTGCAACTATCTCAGATTTACAGTAATTCTGCTGCTTGTATGAAGTGACATTTCCATTGTTCTCTAGTGTATCACTGTGTTGCCTTTTTGCCTAACTGAGACTTAATACAATCTCTGAGGAACACAGAAGTTTTCCAGTTTCTTCTGCTCTGCCTCATTGTTCTCGATTGGTTGCCTCATTTTTCTAAATATATTTGAAAGGTTTTCATTTTACATTCTCCAAATCATCACTGTTATGTTCAAAGAAAGCATCAGCCAATTAGCTCTTCCCACCAGCTAACTACTACCAAATCACTAAATGTATGGGATCATCTTTGAGCCATGTTTGTTCCATTGAGGTCCTTTTATATTGAGATCAACAGGTCTCTTTATCTTTTTTTTTTCTTTTTTTTTTTCCTTTCAATTGACATCCCCCTCCTGGTTTTGCTCTCTCACTTAACTCAATATCAGTGTGACATGTACTGATTCTTTTGTCTATTGAGGGAGATACACAAGCAGATTATTTAAAGGCTCAAAATAAGACAGGCAACAGAACAAGAACATATTGCAAGTAGAAGTGATAGAGGTAATTCTCCCTCTTTGCAAATGGGTATTCATGGTATGCAGGGGTGGGATCCTCCAGTTCCACTGACTGCACCTGCATGAAGAAATAATGCCTAATTATATAAAGTGGTTTTGTGATTATTTTTCACTTTGTATCCAAATGAGTTCTCATTAAAAGTTTTCTGAGCTCTGGAACTTGGCTTTTCGTTGTCCAACTTCTAACAAGCGTAGTTTCTAAATTGATTAGAATTCCTTTAAAGGTCAGGGAAATTCTCCTTTTCGAATGGCTAGCTGGTGCTGATACAATTATTAATTAAACTGTATCATATTCTGGTCATTAGCCACAATGATCAATGATTTCCTCAGATGATGAGGCTACTGGCTTAAGAGAGCAGGGGAGAACTCATACATAACTTTCACAGTATTGCAGTCATTACATTTCATTGCTTTCCCTTGCTTCACTAAATACTTTATACCAATCCATACCTACAGACCCTATAGAAAACACCTTGGGCCTGTATTTTTTTCAAGCAATCTGTAGTGAGACTGTGCCATATGCTTCAGGAAAGTGACTATTCTAGGGGCATGACTGACAGCAATATGCTGTCATGATCCAGTTGCTGCACCTACACTCATTTAATTCCCGGTCTAGTTACTTGGAAAAGTGAAGCATGTTCTATTAGACTCCAAATCTAACTTTCTGACTAATAGTTGATTGGTCCCAGCTGGGTGAACATGGAAAAGAAATGAAGGTGTCGGTGTTTTTGGTTTGTTTTTGTTTTTTGGCAGAACATTCACCTCTGTTGCATTATAATGCCCACGATGGGTGGGAAAACAGGGCTGTGCATTAAAATCCTGAGTTATATTGTTTACTGGGAAAAAAGGGAAGAGTTTGAGCTAGTGTAATGACATTTGGGGAGCAAAGAAGAGGAGCTTTTAGATAAATAGTGGACTTCTTATTTGTATATTCACCCACTAAAATGTAATCAGCAATAAAAAGCTTTTTCTTAAAAAGGCACTCCAGTACAGTTGTTGCAACATAAAATTTTGTTTATTTATTTCAACATTTATTGAAGAAGCAATTGATTAGAGTTAAACCTGAAAAAAGCAAATCTTCACAGATGAGAGTTTATTTATTTATTGCTAACTCTTTCATAATTAATGGCGCTTCATTTAGTTGAACCAGTGACTCAGTCACCCAGGAGGGTGAGAGCTATCATTCCTGCTGTGTTCTCAGCCCCTGGAAAACACAAAGCCAAAAGGAGAAAACTCATGCTGGCTAATGCTGGGGCTGGTCCAGGACTTTAGATGAGAATGCTTAAATATATGAATATTTGTGAGCAGAGCAGCCTCTGTGAAGAGGAGTGAAAAACTATTTAAAATGTGAAATGGAAAAACCCACCAGCAATCAATCAGAACAGGTAATCAGAAGCAGACACTTTGTGACCAGGTCTAAGTAAGAACAAAGGTATAATTCCCTCACCCAATTAAACCTCAGGATATACTTGTTCAGAAAACAAGTTCTACTGCACTAGGTTTTGTAAGGTGTCACATCTTTCCCTCTAGATGAGATAATGATTCATCTGTCACGGGGAGAGGAGAAAGGATATTACATGTAATCCATTGCTTGGCAATTAATGTGGAGCAGGTGATACTTTAGTAAAGGCTAATTTGGACATTCATCCTAAATGTTCCAAGCTGCAAACATTAATCACAGAATAATTTAGTCTGAAAGGGATATCTGGAGGTCATCTGGTCCAACCTCCTGCTCAAAGCAGGTTGCTCAGGATCTTTTCCAGTCAAATTCTTATTATCACCAATGACTGAGATCACATCATCCATAAAAGTGTTCAGTTTAGTGAGCACAAAGCTCAGAAGGGTGAGGGAAGAAACAGACAAAAAAAAAGGGGGGAGAGGAGGGCGGGAGCGAGATAATTGTCTGCACTGAGATAAGGACAGGACGAAATTATGATTGAGATATGCTAAAGAGAGAGTGTAGAAAGCTCTTTTTCTATTCCGTAACAGTACAGCAGTCAGAACGCGTATTGGACCAGTAAGAGGTTATGTGAGATGCATGGAAATAGTTGTCAAACAGAAGACAGCTGGAAAGAAGAGAGGGACAGACTTTTCTGTGGATTTACTGCGGATGTAGCAGATGAGCAGCAGAGGAGTACGTTGATCATTGGGAAAAATCTTTCTAATAGTAAAGACTCTGAAACTGGAGTTCTGGCTCAGTACAGGCTGTCCATAACTGGAAATTTCAAATACCAATCTGTTAGGAACGTCTTATGCACAGCTAATCTAACCTTGCAGTAGGGTGATAAAGTTATTTCCCCTTTCAGTTCTATTTTCCCTGAGTCTGTGATGGAAGAACAAGAACTCTGAATTTCTTATAAGGTCTTCTTAAGAACTGTGACTCAAGAATTAGGAAGCAGCGGGCCAGACCAGCCCTACAGATACAAACGCATAAGCTGAGCGCTTGTAAACCAAGTCCTATGGGCCTGATCTACATTTGTCAAATTGGCTATTTTAAGAGTAGAGAAAGCTCCATTTACGTATTTAGCAATGGTTGGTGCACCAAAAAAATGTTTAGAAATGAAGTTCCCTTAAAAAGAGTCTACTCAATGATAAAATACAATTTTTGAGAGTTAGAAAGCTCTGACCATTACCCTATTCTTGCCTTGAAAAACTTTGTGTCTTTGATCTTACATATAAAGCTGATATTCTTCAGTGAATGATGAAACATCCTCGTTCTGCGTAGCAGTGAATGAATGAAAGGACTAATAAAGCAATACAGAACATGATGATTTAAATCAGTGCACCAAATCCTGCCTTTCTTAGTGAGCTAAAGTAATTTTTTCGGTCTCTGCGAATACAGGCAACGATGTTATTTGCACTCCTAGCGAACAAGCTCTCAGATCGCAAAATACCCCCAGCAGTAATTAGTGCATTTGGCAGTCCTAAGAGAGAGACCAATTACTGGATGGGCACATAGACTGAATTATGTGCTGCAGTTTCCATATGGATGCACCTGATGTAGCTACAGTCTCTTGTAACCAGAGGATCCAACGTACAGTATTCTGCAGAAACACGATTAAGGGAGTTTGTAATTGCACTGAGAGTTCCCTTGAGATCTACCCAAATGCACAGGTCCATAAAAACTCTTTCTCTTAAACTATCACTGTGACTAAAACAAATCTACTGCAATCGTAATATTATGCAAGTGTCAGCAATGACTCTGGAGAAGAGGTGAAGTGCAAATTGTAGTCCATAGCCTTAATCCTGTAGTTAATGAAGCAGGTTCTTAAAAACAGTGACATTCACTGTAGGTACAAACATTGACTTGAGTGCATTCATTGGCTGAAAAATTATTTAAAAGCACTTTGACATATGTGAAAACCAAATTTGTACCCTGTGCTCAAGAAAATGATGGCATTTTAATAGCGATAAACCCATACCAAAACCTGTGTATTGTTGAGCAATGTTTGTCCTACATCTTCACTTATAAATCAAATGTCATCCATACGTTCCAGTATTCACACAGCAGCAAAATTCAGACTTATTTACGTTACCGTATTTCTAGGAGATGATATGTGACTTCGGGTGAACACTACTTTGAGCTGCAGTTACAAAAAAATGAACAAGACCAATCATTTACTTTTCAATCAGAAAGCAATGCAAGTTGTGCATTCTGTTTAACCAGAGTTCAAATGTGTGTAAGTGAAGTTTGTAAAGATTGAAAGGGTATTGATGAGTATATGAACGAATGAAATATGTTACTCTTGAAATAAAATGTATGCATTCAGATGTAGGATTGCCTTCACAATTTTTTTGTGTTGGTTAGTTTTGCACTAAACCCTATGTTGTGGCAATGTATAGAACAGGGAGAAGGTATTGTGAAGATAGGTCAGAACTGCATTAACTGTTTCCTTCATAGTTTTGTGTGTGTAATATTCTATTTTATTTATTTTATTGTATTTTGTTTTTTATTTGAAGTGCTTACAGTGAAGAGGTACTAGAGTATCATAAAATGTTAGGAGATTCTTTGCAACTAGCCAGCCTGGATACTGCAGGATCACACTTCTGTTTCTGCCATACTTTTGGTCCTGGGACTATAATCTCTGGAAAGTGCTATAATAATACAAGACATACTGTATTTCTTATGTTTGAAAAAGGAGGCAGGGAACTGCTAGTTGTAACAATGTTAATAATATTTATAACTAGTTACAGGATAGGGTGTTCTATTATGGTAGTGGACTTAGTGGTGGCACTCTGCAAAGAGAGAAGGCACTAAACCTATTTCTGTTGGGTTTTGTGGCCTTTGCCACTTCTCTTAACCACTCAGGATAAAAACTTTTCCATGAGTAGAGGCTTCCTTATATTGTTAGGTTCGACAAATTTCACTCATTTGTAGAAAGGAGATTGGGAGAGATGAGAGAGGAGTATAAATGTTTCTTTCGGGAGAAATCTTGAATTAAAACATTCTTTATAATAAAGTGCATGTTGGAACTAAAATTACAGACTTACATTGTTGCCCCATCAGCAAATAAAGCACAAAGGGGATTTGTATTCCTGCTGAGTCTTCCATCTCAAAGCAAAAGGGTAGATGGGGCAAAGTTTTCCTGCTCTTCTATTTTTGCATAATCTTGGCTCACGGAAGTGCTTTATGGTGGTTGTTGTGCTGTGGTGTGGTGGCAGCTCAGTTTGCACCATGCTCTATAAGCAGAAAGACAGAAAAAGCAATTCCTTTCCCAAAGGGCAGAAACATAAAGGCAGACAAGAGACAGCAGATGGATGCAGTCAGGTGAAGGGCTAAAATGAAACAGTAAGACAAAATTGGCTGCTGTGACAGCCAGCGATTCCCAGTAGACTTGCATCTTAATTGCTGTTAAATTTCTTAGTTGTTTCTGTTAAACTAGAAAAACAGAAAAGGGAGGATTTACAGGTGGTGATCAATTGGCTTTGCCAATGTTTTGAATTTGTTCCCACCAACCATAGGTGAGCACACAAGGGGCTTTACAATGTGGCTCCTTCAAAATGTTGCAAGGGGATGAAGATGTCATGGGTTGACCTGAGGTGGAAACCAGTATTTTTTGGCACTGTTTATCAATGAGTCTGCACGTAACTGAGCTAGAAATGATGCTCCCTTTTAGCTTCCTCTTGCAGTTTCCTGGTTGATGCTCCCAGTACCTCTGCTCCTGGGCCTGGGAAAAGTTTTGGATGCAGCTGTAGGATCCTTTATTGGCTCTAAGCAGCATGTTACTCCAGCTGATTTTAAAAGTAAATCATGGTGTTATGTACATTTGGAGATTACTATAGTTTTCTTCTGAGAGTTAGAGAAGCTTGTTTTCAGCAATTAACCTCAAAGTCTTCCTTCACAAATTCACGTGGATCTGCAAATTCTTTTCCACTGGCATTTCTAGAGAATGTGGAAAGTTTCTACCATGCAGTTCTTCAATCATTTTTGCAACTTTACTGCTAGCAGTTTTCTAAGGCGATTTGACTGGTTTGTTTGTTTCGAATGAATCCCATTTTTCTAGCAACCCTTACACCTCCAGCAACCTTCAGATTTTCTTATCTACCTTTGCAGTTTTCTCTCTCCTGGTGACAGTAATCTTATTATAATCTATTCCAGCCTGCAGAGAATTCTAATGAAATATCTTCAGTGTGCCTCAGCACACTTGTTAGAAAGGCAGGGTGACTCACACCCTGAAGATTTTAAGCAGTGTTTAAGGAAGGAGACAACTGAATAATTCAGAGAATTGGCAAGGTTATAAGGACAACTGCATCAGTTTTGAATCTGTGGCAAAGGAATCAAACTGCTGTAGACTTCTGAGTATTTTGCTGGGCAGCATGAGATACGATCTCTGCCTTTTATCCAAGAATTTCAAAATGTTGCACAGGCATTCAGCCACAGGGAACAGAAGGAAATATGCAGAGCTAAGAGGAAAACATACAGGGACGACCTCTATAACAGACTGAAAGCAAGGACCATGATGCAGTATTGTTGAAAACTACTGTGTCAAGCCTGCAACAAATTTTCTTGCATTTTTTGATCTTACACTGCTGTCTAATTAGGCTTAACGTGTTCAATGTGCTCTGAATGAGGTATTAAATTCACTGGAGAATATGTTTCAGTATTTAAAACCAATGGAAATAATCCTGTTAAGGTGATTTGGCCAAGTCCCTGGGTGGCATGTGTAATGCTGGCAGAAAGTCCAGTATGCTGAATTGTGTTTCCTGCATACACAGGCATGGCAATTTTTTTAAAAACTATTAGGCTTACAAAATTACCAAGGCATCACCTAGAAAAAGATCCTACTTGCTTGCTTCATAGTATTACTATTTTTTAATAATTGAAATCCAGTCTACTAAAACATATTAATAAATTGAATCAAGCTTAACAACATTCCTGAGGGGAAAAACATTTAGATAATATTTATTAGACATTTATTTAGCTAAGTGTCCCCATTTTATTGGCTTACATCCATTCTATATCCAGAAAATGCTCAGGGATCTTCGTTCCTGAATTAAGTGTTTGTCCTAATCAATTAAGTGCTTAGAAATTTAAACATAGTGATTACATTTTCTAAGAGAGAAATAAAATCAGATCGATCCATCTATCTCTCATAAGTCTGTACTCACAGATCCACAGAGATCTTCTATATAGAAGGTCCTGCTTCTAAGCAGAAGAAACCACACACCCTGTTTCCTGACCCAGTGAGGACAGTGCAGTATACAAAGCAGAGAGGAGATCTTCAGTAGACATGACACCAAGAGGATTCTTACTAAGCTACTGAAAATTTCTTTATGAAAGTGCAAATGAGGGGCAGTCTTTCATTTTATTAGAGGGAAGAATCAACTTGGATGAGCCTGAAAGCAAGTACAGTCTCAGTGTCTCAGGATGCTTGTAATGGTTAATCCGCACTCGGAGAACTTCTTAAAGTAAAAATAAAGTGTAGGCATTTCTTCCTCCAGCACTCTATTTCTTCTGCTTAAATCTCTGTAGTTTAAGCTTTAAATTTAAAAAGCCTCTTAATCCTATTGCCCACTGGAAATCTGTTAATAACCTCAAGGAGCGACTGGGGCACATTCTTTCCCCAAGTTGCTATTAAATATTGTTAAAACAGAGTTCTTCAAGCCAGCTCTTCTGTCCCTATGCTGTGTCCAATTTTGTTCCAGGGCAAACAAGTTATCAAATCAGTGCCACTAGTAAAGACTTCTGGTGCGTTTCTCATTTTCTCTTCATTTAGTTTTTTTTCTTTCTGCCAAGGGTCATTTCTAGTTTCAGCTATTACTCATCCGTAAAGATGTCTTGCCTTTCTCCTTATCTGATTTCACACTTCTGAAATGAAGACTGCATCGTCACCTAAAAGAGCGGAACAGAGTAAGCTGGAGGTATCAAGATCAGTCTTAAGGGACTGATTTCAAGCTTGCTTAGGTCTAAAACTACTCGAAATTGCTTCTGTGCAACAAAACATTTGTTTTTCCCCTAAAATACACATTATGGCGATGAAAAGTACCAGTCTGACAATCCTGGAGCTTAGGGTTGCATGAAATCCTCCGCTTCAGTCTTTTGCCAGTGACGTGTCGGCAAGAGTGGATCCACTTCCAGCTCCAAATCCTAGTAATCTGTAGTCTGAAGTCTGTAATACTTCCAGCTCTAAATACAGAGTTTGAGGTCTCACCAGATTCAGAGTATGAGGCAGCTATTCCAAATTTAAGAAAATATTAAGAGCTGCCACGTACAGATGATTCAGGCCTAACCTGGTATTTGGCATGGAGATCGTGAACAGGAAGCTAGATGGCAGGAACCAGGCAATCCTTCCTGATGCCACCATTGCCTCTGTAGTAAATGGCAGAGCTATAATATAAAGATAGCACTGGAATCACATTTTCAGTGCAGAGAAGGGACTCCAAAACACTGTTGGTAGCTCGGTGAGAGACCTTGGCTTGCTTGTAATTGTGGTCTGCATTCAATCATCCTTGCAGATAACTGTATTTTGCCTCTTACTGTCTGGATTGTGATGTGGCTAAGATTTATCATCCTGTACAAACCAGGGACTTTTTTTAAATTTCAGTCAACTTACCAGAGGACTTTATGTTCTCTCAAGAATAAGTTTCTGCTGCTGGTGACCAGCATTTGCTATTCAGTAATTAACTTTGCTGTATTTTTTCAGTGTTTTCTTACAATGGTTTAATCTCATTCTAAAGTCACTGGTAAAATTCCCTGGTCAGCATTAAGCACCAAACCCTGCCGTTCAGATCACAGAAGCTGGTGTTTCGTGTTTTCTCAAGTGAAAGACATTAAATTTTGATAGTGCTCACAGCTTTTTCCTTTCTATTCTGTTCATACTTCTCCTTAGAAGTGTTCCACCCTTTCACTACATATTATCATAGATAGGCCTTCGGAAATTATTTCAATTGTCTTCGCAACCATTATTCAAAGCACACTGCAGATAAATTGTTCCCCTTAGCTTTTTTTATACTTTTTCTTTTGCCTCTTTGAGAAATTAGAAACATCTTCTTGCTGTTGTTCATTTGGAGATCTGCTTGGTTCCTGTCTTGTTTATTTAATAAAGTCTTTCTTGTTCTTTGCCCTATTTTTATTAATTTATTTAGTCTTATTTTTAGCTGTCCTTTATAAAGCAGTGATCAGCCTCTTTATTTTTATTATTATTTTGACACTTAAGTTATCTCATTATGTTGAAAAATTGAATAGCTGTTCTTTTGACCGCTTAGATTTTACTTCTGCTGCTGTCATCATCCGTTGTTTTTATTACATTCCTTTAGATTGTGGGAGGCTTCTTTTCAGCATTCAAATGTGATTTTGAGCTATCTTTTCCCCTCAGAGTGATGCACTCTTTGAAGCTAATGGCACCCCACAGAAGTGTCTGAGGTTTAATGTAGTAGAACCACATTTCCTTCCTTTTCTTCTTCATTAATGTTTCAAATGTGGTAATTTCAATTTAACTCTATGCCAAGATTCTGATGGGTGCTGGGGAGGCAGGGGGAGGTGGGCAGAGAAAGGAAGAAGCTTTCTACACTCACCTGTTTCTTGAAATCTTTTAAGTACAATGTACCTAAGCCTTGAATAGCAAATGAGACATCATCTTGGATCACACTTCTAGTGACTGATCATGCAAAGGTCCTTAATGGAAAAAGGATAACATTTCTATATCATATTTTCCCTTGAAGTGCTATTTCTGGCACTGTTTGCTTCATGAGTACTACAATTCAGATGCATGGCACATTTTCCTATCTGTTGAATTGGATGTACCAATACAGCCATACAAACATACCAGCTGGTTAGTGTGAATTTCTTGGCCATATTGTTCAGATCATCTACTGTAATTTTGGTTAATGAGTCCCTTGTGGGAGACGGTAATTGCAGCAATTTCATAGCCTTTCAAGCCTACCATTCATAGCAAAGTGTTTGGTGTAGAATTATACACTATTTTACATTGACCAGTAATTTTTCTAAATTCTGCCTGATGTTCTTTGAAACCAGAGGGAGCACAAATAACACATTTTCTCTAGCTCTGTGAAATACCTAAATTGTTTTTATCTTTCAGTGGATTTTATTATTTCTGTACAAAAAATAGAAGCAAAAGAGGTCTTCGGTGCTGTAGGCTCTACTGTACAGAACACGTCAGATCTACATTTGGTTTAATCTCAAAGAAAAAATGGGGAAGATAGTATAAAGTGCTACAAAAGGTACAAAAGAGTCTCAACTGTACGATATATTTTCTGAGATTTTTCTACCAAGTCAAGTGCACATGAATAACATTTTGTCCTATTTCTTCCTCCATACATGTGCTATTTAATCATTTACCCAGTAACCAAACATTATAAATCACTTCAACATTTAGCCCTACCAACATTTCTGCAGTAGCTTTCAAAGAATGAAAAAGTCACAGACGTCCTCAAGTGCACTTTAATGTGTGGCAGGTACTGGTGTAGCTACTCTCGTAAATATAAAAATGATGTTGCTATGCCAGCAAACAGGCTATTGTTTTAGACTGTGTAAGCACCGCTAGGCTTCATCCTTTGCCAATGAGTACCAGAAATTTCCATATGTTTATCTAATGTTGCAAAGAAAAAGTATTAGAAAAACAGCATATGCTCACATAAAGGAAATCTGTTCTAAAACGTGAGATCTGAGAATTACAGCTATAATTTGAAATGCGTCCATGGCCCAGTAAAAACTTTTTAATTACAGGAAGTCCACTTCTTTTTCCTTGTCTCCTTCCTTTCTTTTTAGGTCTCCTTGCTTTTCAAGGCCTTGATATAGTTACTGGCATTAGCTGGAGTAAATTTCGTTCTTTCAAAGTGTTTGGCCAGAAAGCAGTGGATTGTGCTGACCATCAACTTATGGTTCCCTGAGCTGCACCAACAGTAGGCAGATGCTGCCAGGGCTGAATTAAGGCGTAATTCAAGTTTTCAGTGTTTGAGTTGAAGGCTGACAGGAACAGGCATCATCCCCAATATCAAATCATTACTGCATTCAACAGCACTGTTTTGTGCCATTGAGTAAGACGGTGGTGTTCAAGACAACTGTCTCCTTGTGTGTCTTTTGTAACTTCACCATCAAGGTGCTGTTCAACTGTGCTACAACTGACTGAAAATGAAAGATGAGGGGAAGAAACTTTAGGAGCATAAGGGTGAGAGCTTTCAGAAATACTCAGAAGTTAAAGAATTGATGACAGTAATTTGAGGGCCTTAATTTACTTAGTTCACAAAGAGAAGCAAGAGCCCAGCAATTCTAGTTCCCTTGAAACTAGCCTGCAGTGGGGGAAATAAGTAAGAAAAGTATAACCATACGTGTTTTACACCCCCAATCTCCAGCTCCGGTTTACAGCTCTGGAAGTGCACAGCTATCCACCTGACCTCTCCAATGAACGCTGTAACGTTTGTTTTGTATTCAGCTGAAAGATGAGTCTCTGAAGTGCAGCCTTGTCCAGGGTGAGCCAGGTGGCAGCAAGAGCACATCGTAGGGCCTTGGGGCTGGGCAAGGATGAGCCATTAGAGACAAAGGGGAGTTGCACTACTGCACCTTTCCAGAGCACCCCCAAAAAGTGTCAGGCTATGCCAGGGTGTGTGGCTGTGTGAGGCTGTTTTCTGTCACCAGCATCCAGTCTGGGATTGATTTGTTTGCCAGGGCTTGGAAAGGGTGGAAGTGACAATTTCAGACCTTCCGGTTGAGCTTCCAGAAGGAAGTGCAAGAAAAAACATTCCCTCCTGCATCAGCTGCTGTTGTTAAGCACAAGTCCTTTAAAGGGATGAATCCACTGAGCTGGGCTCAGGCAGACTTGCTCTTATTTACTTTGGCGAGGATCTGATTAAAGAAAACTCAGTGTTTCCTAGGCTTGTAAAGGTTTGATCTCAAATGCACTGAACCTTGTGGCACTAAATGGCACCGTTTCCTTCACTGACTAACTCAGGAGGTGTAGGGAGGCATGAACCAGCCTGTGCAACACCTGCCTGAGTGACACTGCTCTGAGGTGACACCAGCTTCCTTTCTCCAAGCTGCTCCTTCCAATGCTCCAAGTTTTCCCAAGGAAAAGAGTTTCAGACTCTCCCCTAAAGTCACACAAGTGCTGTTTCTTCCGTAGACCTTAAACATCCCACTTGACTGGCTGTGAAGGAGCTGAGACCACCTTCTGCTGAGATTTCACTGTCAGCACTGGGCTGCATAGAGCCTCAACCCTCTTTTCGGAGGGAGTGGAAGAAGAAACCCATTCATAACAGCTGTTATTCCCTTACCCTGGACTTCATCACTGGCAAGCCAATAAGCAGGAGGCAGTGATGTATGTGCTACCCTGAGCTGCTCCAGCAGCTACTCACAAGGGTTAAGATGCGATGGGGTCATCCATCCCACCAACCAAGAGCCAGGGCTTCTCCTCATGACAGACAGAGGTTTGATGGGACAGTCTGTGTTTCATGACTCCTGCTACACTCCCCTCAGCTGGAGCCCCTTCACCTCATAAAAAAGGACTTTTATTTCTCATGCAATTTATTCAACTGCAACAAAGAGATTTCATATTGGATGAGTCATTACAGGACTTAGAGCTATAGCCAGAGCTCATTCAGCCTTTACTCTTGAATGTCCTTCAATGCAAGGTGCCTCAATCATTTTAATCCTGGAGCTGCCTGTGCTCCTCAGAATTAAATTTTCTGTTCATTTCTGCTCTTCATGATTATTTAGATAGGAAAAAAGGTGAAAACTATATGGATAGCAAGAGTCACCTACTGTAATCTGGTGATTCTGTTTGGTACAAGAAACTTTTTCCCTGCAAGATCGTTTCTGACAGAAGATCTATTGGTTGTGACCTTGATGTCTGACTTGTACTAGAGGAATGAACTTCTTTCTAGATCACGTTCTTTGCATCATTTGGGACTTTTTTGCATACTGTTTACTATACCATGCAACTTGGATTCCCTTTGAGAAGGGAGACCCTTTTCAGATCTTCAGAAGTTTCATTTGAGTTTGAAAATACACAATAATTTGCATTTAAAAAAGAAAATATGAAGTATTTCTAGAGCTTCAAATGTCTCAGGGGAATGCCTTCCTTTGATGCTGAGATTCAAAAAGAGGTCACTGCCATGTGTTCCCACAAGCATATCAGTTCATAAAAGCTGATTTCTGATTTTGAAAGGGCTTGAGTTCCCAAACGTGTTTATGTGTATTCTAAAAACAGAATTTCAGACAGCAGATGCAAAAGTTTCAGAGGCAAGCAGGGATTATTACAGCTTCAAGACATGAGAAAGAGGGTACAGGGGTAAAGAAGGATAGGATGTCTTCAGTTAAAACAAATGTAAATAATATGTGCTGATTTTCTAGTGGGAGTTGAACATGTAGCACCAGGTGCTGTCAGGAACCCAACAGGGAATGGGGTGGAGACAGCCTCCTGTCTTCATCACTGTGTCCCTGCTCCATGCCTGCATCCAGACAGGAGAGAGCAGTAAGAGATGTTACCGTGCAATAGTACAGGGGCTGGGGAGAGGGACAGGTGTGTAATGAGAATTGTAGTATTGCTAAATCTGTCCTTTGAGCCTCCTAGGTACCACCATGGGAACATTCCAGTGATCCACACTCCTACAACCACCACTCAACTTTTTGTGTGCTCAGAAACCCTATCAAAGGCTTCAGAAGTCTTGTCCCCAGAGACAGGATACAAGACACAGCATGTTTGTTCTCCCATTTTGTAGGAAGAAAGACGACACATTAATTCCAAAAGCAGAGCTGAAGTTAGTATCTCTCCAGAGTTTATTCTTCTGACTTTATTTGCCCTAGATCTCTATTCCCCAACAGGTATACGGAAATAAGGGGGAAAATATGCCATCCATGTGCCCATTGAATTTTTTTCCGTCAAAGCACAGTTTCATTAGAAACTATTGGTTCATTGAGCTGCCCAGGCTTTGTTCAAAACAGGCTCATGATGACTCATGACCAGGGATGTTTAAATTTGCACTTCAAAGGCACGAGGAGAAGCAGATCCAGTGTTCAGAGCAACCTTCAACCCACGCCGTGGCACTAGGACATCACTTTGCTGACTTGCAACACTTCTTCACAAATATAATTGGGTAAATGCCAGAAAATTAAGTGGGGGTTGTGTTTGTTTGTTTGTTTTTTAATGGGCTAATGTCTAGGAAGGGACAGGGGAAGGCACATAGATGAAAATAAAAAGGAAAGGTGAAGAGGACAAGTGATCGAGACAGACTTCAGTTTCTCCTTTTCTCCCATACATTTTCCCACCACCTGTGCCATGTGTGGCTCAATGGAGATGACCTGTGTTTGCATCCTGATGATGCAAGGCCAATTAGACACACACTTCTGTGAAAAGAAAAGCATCACCAAAAAAAAAAAGACAAGACTTAGCCAAGCATGAACATGAATTTAAAATGGCAGTGTCCCACTGCCTGCTTCTAATGTAGTGGAGGTTCAAACAGACCTACTCTCTCACTGGTTGCTTGTTGCGGATGTCCTCATGCAGGAAAACTCTTTTGATTTCAGCTCCCAGCTGGTTCCCAGCCAGGACAGGACATGTGCACGTTTGTAGGGCAGAGAGGCTCCAAAGGTCACCAGCTGTCTTTAAAAAACGAAGACATTAATTCAGTAAATCCCCACCAAAGCTACATGGGAGACGTCTCTTGACTTTACATTATTTGATTGTATTTAATATTCTGTTAATTTGCCAGATGCTCTCTTTAGAGTTTTAACAGGTCTTCTGCTGCAGTAAAAATCAACTCTGCTCCTGGATCTGATTGCCTGTTTTAGTGCTGTCCTGTGGAAAACTATCTCACACCATTTAATGGTTTAATTTGCTGAAGACTTTCAAACAAATTAGTTTAACAAGCACTCACTGGCACTGAATATACATATATATGTTAAAAAACTTTCCAATAAAAATGTCTGAGAGAAAGGCCAGGCAAATAGATGCAGTAAGATCTAGGAATGAATAAGCAATAAGGGACAATATTTAGGGTTTGGAAGTTGGGAAGATGGGTGTGATCTTAGTAGGGAAGAAAAAGAAGGTCAGGGAAAGAGACAGAGGAAAGTTCTGCTGGGAAGCTGTAGCTTTCTCTCCTCCGATCCTGGACTGGTGTCATTTAAGTCCCAGCTGACTTATGTGGCTCCAGACCACGTGATTTCTTTCTTACTTGCTCAGGGCCCCAGCTAAGAGCTGGTTTGACCAATGTGTAATTCATAGTGCTGCCTGGATACCCTGCAGCCTTTTAATCTTATCTCCCTTTAGCTTTTCTATATCCATTTTGACATCAGCTACTTTTGTACAATTGCAACTGAACAGAAGCAGGGGCTCTTTAGACTACCATGGAAATCCACCAGATCCATCAAAAAGTCTTGTTCAAACACAAAAAGAACCAATTTCTGTTCAGTGAGATCTGACACTGGACTTCAATAATACTGTAATTGAGTCTGCGGCACCAGCTTCTGTCCTTCACTTCTTCTTTCTTTTCCGTCATTTTTACTGTCCTTCGTACATCCCTCAAGTATATTTTTTCTTTGGTTTCTCTCAGTCTATTTCTGTTCCTCCCTTTTCCACATGTAAGAAGCCTTCCTTTTGCTGTTTCTCTTATGCCTTACACTGTCTCTTTCCTTTTTTCCCCCTACCCTGTCTCTAACCTTTATCTTTTTTGCCAACACCTTTGTGTTTCCTTCTCTCCCTCCTTCCTTCCCTCACCACTCCTGGGGCTCAGCTGTGGCCATTGGTGACTCTACAACTGATCCCTGAGTGTTTTACAGCCTTGCAGGGAATGGACCTGTCCCTGTGCTCCCAGAAAACTCTCATGTTCCCATCTCTCCCCATCGCTTCTCCCTGGGGAAGGCTGAGCAGAGGATGGGTCAGGTGCCCCTGGGAGCCCCTTCCAGCCTGAGCAACACTCACGTGAAGAAAACCTGATTGCTTTGTCCTTGGATGTAGGGCACAGCAGCAACTTGCCGTAATGTGAAGCTGCAACTAGGGCATGGGGGCAACCAGAACTCGTACTGATATCGAGAGTTCTAGTGACTCGATTTCAGTGCTAAAGGCTGCTGTGGGATGTTGCATCTGCTCGTAGGTACTATTGTGTCTTTGGGGAGAGGGTCTGTACTGGGAGGGCTGATGTAAAACTTTTTTCTCTTGCAGTCAGGATCAAGTATCTTGGAAAAAGGAACGTTTCTTGCCTAAGGGGCTTGACTGTGTCCTGCTAATAACAATATTCCCTGAATAGATTTTAACATAAATTTTTTTCTTGTTCATTTAAAATTGGTATTTGAAAGTTTCCTTTAAATGCATTTAGACATTTCCCTGGATGATCAATTATCTCCATTCATGTGACATTCTCATGCGTAAGCATTCCCTATGATGGCAATAAATGAAATTCAGTAATAAACTCTCATAAATTTATTAAGGTCCCACAGCCACAGATCACCATTGTCAGTTCATATAATGCTTCCCTAGTTACTTAAAAGCTATATTACATGCCATCACATTTATAATCCCACTTAATATTAGTCCACTTAACAACCTCTCAAACATTTGGAACTGAATTTACAGTCTCTCATCGGTGCCTTTCTGAGGTTTATTGCAACACTTCCTCTCTAAATGTTTTCGTGGTCTGAGAAAGGATTATTCTCATTGAAGTGTCATAAGCTTCACTGAGCAACTAACTTATTTCTCCCCTCTTTATGTTTCTCTCTTTTTTCATCCCAGCTCGACCCTCCTAATTTCTTCTGTATTCCACTCTAAGCTAACCCATCTCTATGCAGATGACAGCCTTAGTTCTGGTCATAAATCTTCAGTGCAAATAGCCCTAGATCCTGCATGCAATAACTTCTGGGAATGTCATTTCCTTGGTAGTATTAGCTGCTGCTATCTTGTAGAATAAACTTTACAGCACTACTTTCCATGGAATATTCCTAAAGGTACACAGCAGACTGAATCTGTGACATCCAATGTCTCCTCTTTTACAAGACCATTTACTTCCATTTCTTCTCAGCATCTCTCCCTGACTAACCTCACACTCAGGTGGGTCAGGCATGTTGATGACTTTCCGGAGTAAAATATATTACTAGTTCTCACCTAGTGTTGCTGGGTAAGTAAAGTTCAGATAGGTTTTGCTATTAGAAAAGCCTCTGGAGCGTACAATCTACAGTGAACTGGAACTACTGGTTTGTGCTGTCACCCTCTGACTTAGATCAGAGTGCTTCTGAACTTGCCAGGTGAGGCGTGACACAGGTTTTACCCTTTTGTCACGCTTTCTGTAGCCAGCTCAAGCAGGAAATATCTGACACAGTTCCCCCTCTCTGAATAGTTTCCTAGGTAAGAACATCTCATGTTTCTGATGATTTTTCTCTTAGTAATGCAGTATATCAGGGTTATATTTTAACAGTAGCAATCCGTTAACATTATAACAGTGTGCTTTTGGAAGGACTTTCGTCGAAAATCATAATGCCGAGAGCCTGAATGCCTGATCCTATGTTCTTCTGCTCATCCTGTCCCCAGCCTTTCCCCAGTGGCACCACACTGGGCTGCAGGGGTACAGGCTCCCTACCTTTCCCAGACAGACCTTGCTGCTGGGTCAGCCCCACAGCCAGAGCTCAGCCTTTCCTGGGCGGCTGCCATTCGAGACCTGACTTTTCCTATTATGTAGCCAGTGCTGACTTTGTTATGAAACGAGGCTTTACTGATGAAACGCTCCAGCTTTCGTGGAAACGCAGGAGCACATTGTACATGATGTACGGGCTGGAAAACAACTTCTGCCCTGCAGGCTGGTGGAGAAGGCAAACACTGCTGGGTGATCGATACCAGCCAGAGCTTTCTGCAGCTCTGCTCGGCAAGGGGCAGCCAGAAAGCCTCAAAAATCACCAGCATAAAGCCTTTTGCACTAACAGTATTAAGATCAAAACATAGCTTGCGATTCCTATAGCTGTGCAGAGTTTTAATTAGGGCTTTGTGGCTGGGCTGAGGCAGGGGGGAACGTTCTCCCTCACTTGATGCCGTAGGCTCCAAGATAGTTTTTTCATATTCCTTGACAAAATGAAACAATGCCTCAACAAGACAAAACAAAAGGGAAAGAACGTCCTTTTCAGCAGAAGAAAACTAGCTTGATGATTGATCTGTGCCACCGGCACAGTTGCTCAGGTGCAGAGACAGACAGCCGCCTCCGGGTGCTGGTACACGGCCACCCAGCTGAGGGCTGCCAGGCTTTAAGCTGGTGTTGCCCCCCAGCTGTAGGCAGCTGCCCTTCTACAGGAGGTTACTGCCTGCTACAGGGGAACAGGCAAACGGGAAATAAACGCATTCACCTCTCAGTTCGTTCCGTAAAAAATCTGTCTGTTCAGCTAAAAATGTCAATGAACGAGTGCTCGTTCGAGACTTCAAGCTCTGCACTCTGCTGCAGAGGAGGTTTGGGGCTATGCCTTGCTCTCCCAGCCCCGCTGTGTGGGCGACGCTCTCTGGCAGAGAAGCCACACATGCAGCTGAGGGTGGGATTATGCCAAGTCTCCGCGGCCTGGTCTGGAGAGCGGTCCTGCAGCCTCACCTGCTGTGTTTGCTCCTGTGAGATGCTTCCATTCCTACCTGGCTTGGGTCAGCTGGAGCTTCTCCCAGTAAGCAAATGGCAGAAGGTGGGCAGAGTTAGCACAGCCTGGCTCTCTGATGTCCTTTGTTTTGGGGAGGTGGGGGGTAATCTGGATTGCCACTCAAGAAGGTTGCATCATCCGCAACATATTTATTGATAGAATTACACTGGATTGAAAGGTAAACCTTTTCTGTATAGATAAACTGTGGCATTAGTGGTTTTGCAATTTGCTGAAACTCTCTTGCGTGCTTTCCTCACATAGATTTATATTAGGTGGATGATGATATAATTGTGATATTTTTGTTTTGTCTTTGTGGATGTTACAGAAGGGATTTTTTCTTTTTTTGGCCTTGGTATTATTATGCTGAGCCTTTGAACAGCTGAGTTGCTTGGGAATTGATATTGCCCCAGAAGAACCATTTGGCTTGTCTGCTGATGGCAGAGAGTGCAAGTTGGCACGTTTACAAAAGAGGAAGCTTATTTTACCAGCAGCAACCATGTCTTTCATTCAACCTGGAACAGCAGACAGGAAACCAAGGGACTGTTCAAGAAGCAATACCAGGCAAATTACAATCTAAAATGAGCTTTGAAAGAACTGTGATGGAAAGCAACTACATTATTTCTTTGAGTTTTTCTTTTTCTGTTGCCATTTTTACACTTTTTGTTGTTGTTTGGTTGGGGTTTTTTTTTTGTTGTTGTTTTTAAAGAGAATACTAGATTGAAACCAGCCTTCATTCAGGAGGAAACTATATTGATTCAGTTTCATGTCTTTCAGCTTTTTCTCTTCTCTGATTTGTGAGCACCTGAAAGGACACTTGCTGTCACTTCAGTGAGGTGATGTGCCCCATATTTGAAGTTTGCATCATTTCAGCTCCTCGGTGACTTCCATGGCTTAGAAGAATTCATTTTTTCTTGAAGTATTATATCTGAAATAGGGTTTTATTTTGTCCAGAGAGATTCTTTTGTTCCCTTAATGAAACGAATTTCGTTTTAATGTCAGATCATCTTCCTGATTTTCTCACAACTTTATTTCTGCTGAACGGAGGGCTGTGCCCTGTGGGTTCAATTATTGGGAGGGAAAAAGTCTCAGGCAACAGAAGGTACAAAGCAGTAACACTGTCTGAACTAGTAACTACTCCTACATTTATATGGTCCTAAAATTATGTTCGGCCCTTTGGAGGCAACCGTGAGGGGGTGTGGCCCCTGGTAAAAATGAGTTTGACACCCCCGGTCTAAACAGTCCCTGTTTCTTCCCAGTTGGTGTTATTTGAGAAGAAAAGCAAATGTGTTACATGTGCTGAATGCTGTGCCTTTGTGTATGTGCCTTTTCCAGTTTAAAATATGCCAAAATTTGGAGAAGCAGAAAACTGTACAAGAGTTCAAAAAGTAAGGACTGAGACAGTGCCCCCAGTGTCTGAGTGGTTTTATTCTCCACCAAGAGATCAATTCTATAGTTTGTCTTTACAGTCTTTTATTATAATAAAAGTCCTGAGGAAGCTGCTTCTCCACATGACAGTGCTGGATGAAGCCTCACAGCCCATCCTGCTCATGTCAGGAAGATGCTGTTGTAGTGACCTTCCTGTTGCAGTGGCTTTGCTGGGCAGAAGTAGGCCAGGCCCCAGATGGACTGTCCCAGGGCCGTAGATTGGGCACCCTGGTGCTCAGCTCAGGGTAGCTGCACTGCTGTGGGCATGGTGGACCCATATGGTTGCTCCTCAGTATCTCGGGGATCTCAGCACCTCTCACAGCTCTTCTGTTACTGTGTCACTCATTATGCCAACGCCTGAAATCATCCTATGGCAGCATAGTGAAGACCATCATTAAAATATAAAAGCAACTATACTAAATGAGCCTAAAGCATCTTGCCGCCAGCTGTGACCAGTAACAGGTCCTTACGGAAGAGCATAAAAGGCAGGACAAATGCAAAGTGGTACCTTCCCGGCTACTGATTTTTTAGGGGTTTCCTAAGCCAGAGGTTGCATCCAGACAGTCACGTTCCCTCACCACTGGAGCACATTCATGGTTACATGAATTTGTCTGATCACTCTTTTAATTAATTCATACATTTGGCATCTGTAACTTCCGTGAGCAGTTAGTTTCACAGTTTAATTAGGTGATATGAGAAAAGGTATTTATTTCTCTTTGTTTTAAACCTGCTGCCTGTTAATTGGGGTACCTTCTAATTCTTGTAGTGGGTGGAAGATTGAGTAATTGTTCCCTGTTTACTTCAGTTATCATTATAAATCTCTATTATCTCCGTTCTCAGCTGTCTTTTCTTTTCAGCTGAAGAGTCCAAGTCTAATTACTTTGTCCTCATTTCAGCAAGACTGAAATCCAAGTCAAAATAATTGCCAAGTGCAATCCTAGCACACTTGTCCAATCATACCTACAAACCTTTGGAGGTTATTGTGCTACTTATAAAACCAATAGACATCTTTGTAAGACCTGCTATGAATGCAGAGAGCATGTACAGGGTACTCAGAGCAGAAGGATAAAGCAAGAAAACATGTAATACCTTTTCACATAATGTCACTTTTGATCAACCACTATGTGAAAATGAATATTCTGGTAAAAGATCAGGTGCTTTTGTGTACCTAGGAAACTCACATTTGGCACAGGAATGCCTGAGAAGGTGCCAAATAAAATACGCTTCAATTCTGATTTCTACAGAAGGGGAAAAATTAAGAGAGACAGACCTTTAATTGGCAAAGTTCAACAATGGGAGTTCTGCAGTGGTCTGTTGTTTTCTGACATGCTTAAATCCAGCTGCCAAGGAATGGATTGGGTCATTGTACATCAGGAGCTAAGATGCTTTGAAAGGCATTTTTAAGTACCTGAATGTAATTTAAAGCTGTCAAGATTACATAAAATCATATTAGTAAATGAACCATGGATAGTAGAATGAATGGTTTAGATATGCTTCATTTGAAGTAGATGAATATCAAAATCCAACCTGGTTTTAGCTAAATCACAAGGAAGAGTGTTCTGTCCTTTGATTATATTCTTCTCCATGTTACAGTATGTGTTCTGTGCACACTAATCTTTTAATGTTCACATCCATTACAGCATGTAAAAAACAGGCAGGCGTAACTTACTCTATATATGTATACGCACTTTAAAATCAATTTATAAGCAAAATTAAGAATGAGATTGCACTGTGCTAACTGCAAAGGGGCTCTGCAGGCATGAAGCTACAAATCTGCTGAAATATTGTATATAGATTTCAAATAAAGTGGGGTTATTTTACACTTCACAGGTAACCATGGCACTGCAAGGTACTATATATTCAAAATAATCTTAGCAGCCACAACAACCTCTTTGATCAATATTATGTATAAAATTCTGTGCAAATACTGATCAGTGTCTGAACTTCCGTTCAGAAGCCACTTTTCCATCTGACAGGAGTTGTCTCCCACCTCCCATACACACAAACTGTGTTTTTGTTTCCCGGGTGGCTGTAGGGGAACCAGGAGTTTGGGTTGCTCTGGGGACTCCCAGGATCCTGGTCCACCCTAGTGTAGGCTGTTCCTTTCCAGTTTGTAGAATCTTCGGAAATACTGGGGGACTGTTTGGAACTGGAAGAAAAGCAAATTTTGTAACATCTAAATCTTCTGTGAAATAAAACTCTCTTTCTCTATTCAGCTCTAATCACGAGGCGTATTTCAATGAGCATTTTATAATGTGCAGAAATGTAATAACCTTTATAAACCAGAGATTTAAGTTTTGTGATGAGTCCCAAAGTTTCAGAAGACTTTTAGACTTAGAACATGAGTGTTGTCAGGGCTGCTTGAGGGAGACGGATGGAAGTTCCTGGATGTGCACGTGGGATCTTTAAAAGAAAAGCAAACAAATGAAAAACACACAACAAACTGAACA
This sequence comes from Pampusana beccarii, assembly GCA_013399365.1. Taxonomy (NCBI): domain Eukaryota; kingdom Metazoa; phylum Chordata; class Aves; order Columbiformes; family Columbidae; genus Pampusana; species Pampusana beccarii. Next base: position 141,891 of record VWYH01009269.1, read on the forward strand.
GTCAGCTACATAAAGAAAAACAACAGGTGAAGATAGCCAAAATAAACAAAAATGGAAGGTGTGCTGTGTATAAACCCTGGTGATTAATGAACCCTTCAGATCTCACAGCTTTACACGTGGAAGAGTAAGACACTAAAAAGCAGTCGGGCACCCCAAGAATGATGTTCTGCTGGCTTTGTCTTTGCTCCTCGTGGGCCTCCCATGCACAGGCAGAAAGCAGGCAGCAAGGAGCAGAGTGGCCCATGTGTGAGTGACCTGAGAGGTGCTTAGTCCTGGCCACCTGGAGCAGGCAGACATCTTTCAGGCAGTTTCTCCACCCTAGAGACAGCACTTGGTGGACTTAAACTTGGTATTTCCGGTTTAAAAGACAAAACAAAACAATGGGTCATACTGCCGTGACTTATTTCCCCTTCGTTGTCTTGCACAAATTAAGTGCAGCTTCTTTCAACCAAGTGTGAATTATCTATTAGCTAGCCAGCAGCGCTTGGAAAAATCTTGCTACAGCCAGCATCTTTTCAACTGCTTAGTATTTTCCCCAGTATGAAGGTTATTTGTCCAGTGACTGCCACCTGCCACCTTGTAATCCTTCTTTTAAACTGGTTAAAAAATAGCTATTAATACACTCAACCTGGTATAATTCTTTCCTAGATCTTTAACAGATATTATGCTACTTAGTTATGGAAAATTGATTCTTAAACTCCTGAAACTGAAAGAAAAATCCCTAGTGCAGCAAAAACAATCATCCAAATGTTCATCCAGCAACAAACTGAAAATGAACTCAGACTTTGGGGTAGTCCCATATCACTGGCTTCTTATTTGCTTTTCTAAAAGCAGTGTAAAGTCCTCATTTATCTTAAAGTAACTGTAGGAACCTTCCTGTTCTGAAATTGGGATATATTTCAAGGCACACATTGGAGGAAATCTAAATCCTGATATATCATTGGCAGTGGGCTTTTCTGTCACCCTTAGGTTTCAGAAGGCTGGCACAGGGGGCACTAGTTCTCCACAAGGCTAATCTCTTGAGTAACCCCCAGCTGAACAAAAAAGCTGCCTCTTGCAGGTAGCTGAAAACAAAAATCCTGAGGTTTCTGAAGTGTGAGGCTACTGATGAATGACACATGAAGGCAGATAGAAATGTGTTGGTCTTGAGCTTTCATCTGCTGGTTCATTATGAGTGCAAAATGGATTTGCAGTGCAGCTCAGGACAAATGAGTTTTACAGACACTGGGCATGGATAGGAGTGATTGCCTGGGCTGGGTATCAGCAGGAAACAAATACTGATGTGGCAGCAATTTCTTAACTCCTTTCCTTTCTACTCACCTGGGCATCAAGAAGCAAATCGGGATACATCAGTGGCCCACCCCAAGCTTGATCTCTGTTTTGTTTTGTTTTTCATGTTTGGAACATCACAGATTTGTTGCATGCTGTAACTACTGAGTAAAGCAATAAGGGAGGAAAGAATCAAAGCCAAAGTGTAGAATTAAGAAATGCACCTGTCAGGGAGTATAGCCTTAATCTCCAGCAGGTTGTGCTTGCATTGACATTTGTCGATGCAAAGTTTATGTTCTTATGTGATTCCTGGTTGTTTTTATTTTATGTGTCTGTACCGAGACATTGTTTTCCCTGCAGCAGTGTGCCCTGAGTAGTCTGATCCTCTGATGAGGAGCAGAACCAGAGGCAGCGGGGCTTTGCCAGTAGAGCAGCAGACGTGCTGCGGTAGCAGGATTGTTGTCAGCAGCTGTTCATAATGCAGCAGGCCGGCTCTCAGAAACGCCTGCTGAGTGTCAGGCCCTGAGAAAGCTGCTTCTAACATAACCTGAAGCGAGCAACAAGGTTTATTTTGGTCACTCTGTGGCTCTTGTAATTGCAGATGATTCTGTAATTTTGGAATTCAGATATCCTCTTTATTAAAAAACACCACGACTATTCACCAAGTACACACAAAGGTGTAGAAATGGTGATGTGGAACACGAAGTGCTGGAAAATATAGCTTTTGTATAGCGACCCTTTTGTGTGTTAATGATTGTGAACTTCTATGCATCAAAAACCAGGTTTTCCATGTTGTGCTTAAGGCAGATTTGGTTCAAGAAGAAAAATAACATCTATCAATTCACTTATCTGGTAAGTAACAGATTTTTCAGGTGATCTGCCCAAAGACAAAAAGAAGAAATGAATGTCATTTATTTTATGCTAGACATGCAATGCAGGGACAATAGATCCAGAAGACATTCTATGTCTCTGTTTCTCATTTCTCACAGCTACACGCGCATTAGTAGTTTAAAATTCAAGCTTTAATGGACAGCATTTGCAGTATATAACCTTTAATTCAGTTACCCACTAATTAAAATATTCCATTAAAATATGATCAAAATCTTAGGAACTCACATAAATTTTAAAAAAGCAAAACGTTTCACTTTCTATTTATATTATTTGAAACAAGTGTCGTAGGACAGAGTCAGTTGTATCTTAATATGAAATGCTGAAAACCCACTGTGATTTACCCACAGATGTGACAGGGAAGCCAGCATCACATCCATTTTAAAGGGTCAGTGTAAAGATTTCCCCGGTCTGGTCCATGTCACAGTCACTGTACACCAGTGCTCCCCCACCGAGCTCGTGACCCTGCTCCCACAGAAGGGGTTTTCTGGCTCATGCAGACCACACTAATGAGCAGGTCAGTTCTCTGACCCATCACTTAAGTGAACTGAGGCATCCATTGCCCTGGAGCTAAACTTATGCTTCCCTTCCTCGCGGTACGCTGAGAGGCTAGAGATCCTCCGTGAGTAGGTGGGACTGCTCTACAAGCAGAGATCATCTCTGCACAGCCCTGAACCTCTCAGGGCAGAAGCTGCGGGGGCTGCAGCCTTTCTGCTGCCAGTGTTTGCAGCGGCGGCCGCTGCAGGCCGTGCTGCAGGGAGGCACCGTGCAGCTGCCCGGCCTCTCCTCCCCTGCCGTCCCACCCCACATCAGCTTTCCCTGCATCCAGCTCAGCAAAGACCCATCTTCAGAGGAGGTCACTGGGTCTGGGCCACCCATTTTTCAAGCGACTTTCCTATGAAAATAGTTTCATTTACATAAAGCTGCTGCTTATGCTCAGAATGTATAAGCTGAAGAAGAGTATTTCTCTGCAGCAAGCTCTGGCTGAGAATTTACTTCCTTCCTTTGCAGATTCCCCTTGGATCTACTCCATTTCCTCCTGCTCGATGAGCAATTAAGAACTTAAATGGGAATGTGATCACTCAACCCAATACTGACGCCCCTCTGGATGGGCACTTCGTTTCTCTCGTAGCTGTTGTAATGGCAAGTCCCCACACTGATTCCCCTGGTGCATTGCTGTACCGCGCAGCTGAGAAAGTCATTACCCTTCTCAGGGAATAGCTATGTGGCGTGCAGTTGTTGAAGGCGTGAAAAGACAAAAAGCTGTTACTTTTGAAACAAGAAAGAAAGAAATGAGAAAGCAATCTTTGGTAGCTGCAGTAGTTTTCTCAAGGACAGCTGTAAATGGCACTTACTGCATACAAACAGAAGCCAGAGATGATGACAAGAAAGCAACAAATAAACAAGTCAATAACAATGCCAACCAAAAAGTGTTCTGCTGCCAAGAAAATACTTTATTTCTAATTAGCATAATTATTGCTTAGAGTTTCAAATCCAAATGCCACGAACAATTTAAAAGTTATGTTATGCTTAAATATTTTGTCATTTTTTTGGCAAGAAGGCAGGCTTAGGGACAGCAGAGCATGAATGCCATTGCTCTCTTGTTCTATAAAGTATTTCATTCATTTGAGGAATTACCCTCTTGCATTGCCAGGCTGATGGCAGCTCCAAATCTGATAGAAACCAACACAGCCCCCCCGGCATATAGGGACTTGTGCCAAGTTGTAGTAGCAGAAGTTTTGAATTTTAGAAGATGTTGAAAAGCAAACCAAGGGTTTTCACCAGAGAGAAATTAATACTGAACTTTTCTCTCCCACGGAAAGGTTGGGAGAGGCACAGAGCTAAGATCTGGTTAAGGAAAATTCCTTAGACTGTTTTTCATAGATATCGCTTCATCTACTTCTTTTCCAAACCTTACAGTGTACATACACACAGCCTAGGGACCCAGATGGACTGTGGGCAGAAGTTTGATGTCAGCTCAGAAGGAAGTGAAAGAGTGAGCAGTTAGGACTCCCTCAAGCCAGGGAAAAGAGAGAGGACTGCACTTCACAGTCTTCCCAGCCTTGAGGTACTGCTTTTAAGCATGTATAAAACTATCACATATCCCTCCAAATGTAACCTCAGATTTAGGCAGTGAAAAATCTGCATGAGGACAGCTATTTTTACCTAGCCTGATCCATTGCCTTTATGTATCAAAATAGGTACTGGTGTTTCGAGAATCAATTACATTCTTAGTCTTTTACTGATCAGTATATTTCTGCCTAAATACTGCACTTTCTGGCAGGAAGGAAGGTCCTCTAAGGAAGGTCCACATCATTTGCAACATAAATTTAAGGGAGCTTTGCTGCTAGCTTCCCTGGGATTAAAGTTCTGAAGTTGAGCAAGTAATGTATTATGGATCCACCTTCTGAGAAGTCCCATCAATTAAAAACAAGGTATGCTGGAGAAAAGGGCTCTGGCAGCGACTCACCATCCAAAGGACCTTTCAGAGTCAAGTCCACCTGTGTTTTATTGCAGGGGTTGCTGTGGCATTACCTTTGAAAATCAATTCTTACACATGACAAATGCTTTCAGCTTAAAGAGCTATGGTAGGCATCAAATTGCTGCTGTGGCTTTTGTTGAGTCTATTGATAGCTGGTGGCTATAATTAGCAGAGCCCTTTATGCAACTATCATGTCCCTGAGAGAAATCAATGCCATAGCATTGTTTTACCTTCCTTTCCTTTCCTAGGCTGCTGTAAATTGAAATGCAAATGCAGCCAATAGTGGCAGGTTTTGAACCATATTTTTTAGAGTTTCACTAACGTTTTATGATGTTTCAGCTGTAGTACAAGATGATAGGGAATGAAGATGTGTGGTCATGTAATTGCCCTGAGAGACTTCAGCACTGGAAATCTTTAACAGGTTAGACAAATGTTTATAAGGTATGACACAGTATCATTTTTCCATTTGGTTGTTCTAGAAGCCTTCAAGAGGTCCCTGTTTTCCTCATTTCGCAATGATTCTGTCCATGTGGGATGATCCTGTTACCTATGAATAGTTTGGTAAAACAGAACTTAATTGGGCTCCTCTGTGGACTCCTTTACATCTAATAAAGTGGATGGTGCTTACAGTTCTTTCAGAAAGCATTCAGAATTCTTCTCCACGTAGTTTTCTGTTGTCATAAATCTTAAATGACCAGAATATTTCTGAGACCTCCAAAGATTCAGTTGAAATTGCCTGTTCAGTACAATAGTTGTTAAAAAAGGGCTGACACACCTACATGCAAGCAAGCACAGAGAGTGATCTTGCAAGTCTTAGTACACCATGAAATCAGGTTGAAACGCAAAGCTGATGCAGCAGCCTTATCTGGCAATTTAACAAATGACCGCTCTGCAGGGGAAACAGGAAGAAGTATATAAGGTTTTAATTATACTTGTTAAGGAGTGGGTTTTTTAGTGCATTGAAGCAATGATTTTGTGATAATCAGGCAATGCAAAGCCATCAGAAGCCCTTCTTAACACTTTCTCATTTATTTTGTGTCAGTGGATTAGGGTAAAGGAACCTGAGTGTACAGGTGTATCTAATTCCTTTATAGTAGGTACTATGGGTAAAACAACAACCGATTGTGGTATGCACTAAGGGTTTATTAAGCAGGGTTAAAATAAGGCATGGATTAGTAGCATGAATTTTATGTGGAATTTTATTTTTGTATGCTTCAACATCACCTATACCTGAAGGAAGAATGAGTGCTGGTGGTCATAAACTCATACATGAATTCGCTGCTGATGACTTCTACTCAGAGATGGCAGAAGTCTTGGGGTTGTATCTGACCTGCTGTGTAACAACACAACTGGGTATCCACTCTAACATCTTGTCAGAAAATCACAGGAGAAGGTACCGAGGAATGCTGGTTGCCTGTGGTGCTTCATAAATCTCTCTCTGGCAGTGACAAGTTAGTGGGAGAAGTTGAGTGGGGAAGGTCTCTCAGTCTTGGAGGTTGTTGCAGATGATCGTTAAAAAGTGGGTCTGATCCCTGAGAACATGGAGAGGGATTACAGCAGGGAACAACATCCTCATTAGGGCAGAGTGTGATGCATTTCGCATCCTGTGGAAGAAGAAACTGTGCCTCTTTTCCCATATCTTCTGCTGACACAATAGGGAAAACCAGTAAAGTCACAGGGATCACACTGAGACCAGGTCAGAGGAGCTAATGGGACACTGTTTGGGTCTGCCTAAAGAAGTACAAGGTATTAAACCAAAACTGACCAATGGATTCTAGTTTGTCTTTCTGCTGCGGTCCTTGCTTTTCCCAGCTGGTGCGCTGCTTGTTTTCTCAGTGTGCATTTATAGCTTCATGCAAATTTATCCCCAGGGTTTCTGAACAAGAAAGGTATAGATGACCAGCTGGTGTTCACTGCAGAATTAAATGAAAATATTTTGATCAGCTATCTTTCATTTACCTACAGTAGATCTTCCCTTCTGCCCAAGTGCTAAAATGCTGCTTGTAAAATAACAAGTGAGAAGTACATGGGAGTTAAAGACTGCAAACGGGCTAAGGAAAAAATCTGCCACTGATGGCTGACATACAATTTTCCAGAGAGGCTAAAGCTCTTAAAAGAGCTGCTCAAGCTTCTCTTGCCTTCCTCTGCATGCATGCATTAACGAGAATCAGCCAGGGGTGGCCACTGGGATTTGATGTTCCTAGCCTGATTCCAGCTGATTTAATGGGTATGGTGGAGGCCTGTGGGAACAGGCCCTGGAAGCAGAAGTTAATAAAGATTATTTGCCTGTTCAGTGGCTTGGGGTCTTCTATTGTCCCATCTTACCCACTGACGGCTTTTGCTGGTCACTGAGTTGGAAGGTGATGTGGCTGTATGCCTGTTTCCAGACTGAACTGGGAGTTTAAGGTCCCTACCCCTACTCCAATTTAAAATCGTAAGGGGAACATGCCGCCTGCATGCTGCCCACCCTCTGCCCTTTTCTGGGGTGTTTCTGCAGAGCTGGAAGGCTGGACACGGTGGGTGAACAGCAGCACCCAGCCAGCTCTGTCCCAGTTGGGCTGCTTAGGAGGGGCAAGGGACCAAAGAAAACACTCCCTTCTGTGTATGTTGGGGTTTTTTTGATTGTATGTGGTGGTTTTGTTGTTTTGTTTGTTTGTTTGTTTTTAATGTTTGTCTTTAATTAGCAGTCTATAGGGAAGAAAACAAAACAAAACCAAAAGCAATCAACCAAACAACCGAACTGTATGCAAAATAGCTTTCCTTGCTTTCTTAAACACCGTGGTGCCACCTGTTGATAGCACATGGTGTACTAATGTTGGATACGAGACCCCAATAGCTGGAGTAAGTAGCATTTTAATATTTCATACGTGGTCTGCTTGTCAGAGCTGTTTCCTCTCTTTTCACACCAGTACACCAGGGCTTCCTCTATGCGAAGACTGGAATGCTCCCTCCAGCCTACCTTGCACTGCTTTCAGAGCCCAGGAAGTGGATGCAAATGATCAAGGATGCACAGATCTTCAGCAGTGCGGGAAGAGGCAAGGCTAGTATGCAATGGAAGGATGAACCACTGCTTTCTGGATATTTTGTCTTCCCACCAGCTATTTTGGCAGATTGATCCTATTTTAGGATATTTTTGAGGTATACCAACTCCACAGTTCTCTGCTGGTTCCTGTTAACAAAACAGATTCTTGCCAGTGATCATTTCTGATTAAAGGATTTAGGCACAAGGATGAAATCAAGGGGGAATCACTTTTGATTTCCCAGTCTTTAGATGCATGAAAGATGTTTTCTTAGCCCTGGAGTCAGGAATACCATAGCTGTGCTGATATGTGTTAGGCTGCCTTCATCCCACTGCTGAAGAAAAGAGGCTTCAGTCCCTTTGAAGTTTACCCCTCTGAGCTTAGTGCTGATACAAGCAGCTGAAGTGGCAGCTTTGCCCTTTGAAGACGTCTCGTTTCTGTCTCAGAGTTTCCTTCATTTTTTCCTTTCAAAGCTGATGGAGTTAAGGGAATACAGAGTCAGTGTGAACTCAATATCAGTAAGGTTCTAACATCCTGGTAAAAAGAACAGGGTAATAACCTGAGTGGAGCAGTAGCATCAGCAGCAGCAGGTTTCATCACATCCATCTCTGATGGAGAACAGTATTTCCCCTGGTCCCTCCATGGAGTTTCGCCATGTGAAACAAAGGGGAACTTTCATATCATCCGCATGGAGGCACTAGTTCAGGTGCCCAGGTGAATGGGTTGGGTCCCCTCAGAGACACCTGGATCCTCATTTGTACTATTATCTTCTGGAGGTGACTCCTTCACCTACAGAGGGATGAGTCTAGTAACTTAGCATTGCCATTAGGTACATAAAGCCAGATATTGCAAACAGCCTACAGCACCCCACCAAATCCATTCAGACTCCCCAACTCCTGTAGCTCCTTTGAGATATGTATTACTGGATCCATTAAATGATAGATTTTACATTTTCTAGTTACTCTATGTTCTTAATCAACAATTAATTTTACAGCATCATTCTGACTTCCTGAATATCCAAACTTCTTTTATTTTTAATACACTATAGACAGATATAAAAATAAAAGCCTCTCCCAGCCATTTTGAGTCATCATTAATTTCATTAATTTCTCATGTCTAATTGCCTTGTTATCTCTCTAGCTCCATTCCCACTCCAATATTTTAGGTAAAAAAAGCCCAGACCAACCTTCTGGTTTCTCCTAGCCCCTTTGGCTAACGGTAACTCATTCTGGGGTTTTAATTGCATTTTTAATTAAGGCTGCTACAACCCCATTGGCTCTGAGCCTTTAATCATGCACAGTATTCTTTTAGCATGCAGTGCAGTGCACACTGGTCGGCAAAGACAGCCTCTCACAGAGGTTGTAGGGACAGAGCAGAGCACGTCACGCTGTCTGCTTTAGGAACCTAGGCAGGGAATGAGGAGATGTTAGTTAATTTCTTAGCTGTCTCACACATCTGGGTTTAATTTATACACTTCATCACTGTCTCAGTTCTCTGCCTGTAAAATATTCTCTCTCTCTTATCAGCTAGTTGCCTGATTTACCCAAAATACTCAGCTTCCTTGTGCCTTGGATTAATCACCCTGCCATTAATCAGCAGGTTCTTTGGCATGTGCCCTCACACAGACACCAAATTGTCCCCCCTGCCCCAGCACTGGCCTTTCTGGCATTCGCAGGGTGCCCAGATGGCTTCCTGTGTGACACAAACCATCACCAGCTACCTGCCTGCATCTGAAACCCTTATCTACTGCACAGAGCCTGAGAGGGGATGGAGCAGTGTGGCTGGCTGTCCATACCTAAACCTTTCCCTTCCTCTACACACCCTTTGTGTGACCCAGAATGGGAGCACGTGCTATCTCCTGCAAACAGAGAGAAACCCTGTCCTGTCTCTGCTGGGCGTTGTGGTGGTACCACCTCAAGCAGAGCAGTCACACGTCACTAATGCTTAACTAGTCTACAGGGCACCTGTTATAGGTGAGCTCAGTGATTCACTGTTGCTTCAACTTTGTATGACTCATCTCTCCGACCCCGTGTTAACATAAAGTCCAGATTTGTGTTAACAGGAGTTGTGTTTAAACAGTTGTAGGTGAACGCCCTTGACACTGCGGTCATTGAAAATGGCTTTACTTCATTTCCGAGAGTGCAGAGATTTTAGCTTTCTTACTTGGGTACATACTTTTTGCGCCTCAGAATGGTTTCTGTTATTTTTACTGGCAATTAGTTTCACTTCCTACTCTAAATCCTATTGAGTTGCTCATACACTGCGTGTAGTGCAGCACAGAATGGAGCTTTTAGGTATTTGTATATTCAGAAAACATTTTGAGAAGAAAAGCCAGTGTGTAATGTTCAAATGTAAGAATATTTCTTATTAGTAATTTATCCTTCAACTGTTCTGAGAGGTACTGGTGTTTATAAAATGCTCTGATTTTCTCTGATTAAATATGAGCTGTAAGAACAGTCACTGCTTTTAATCACAAATGAATCTGAGGTGTCATAATTACTCTGGCTCCAGATTCCACAGATTTCACAATGCCTCAGAAAAGCACAACCAGTTATATGACTGAAGGGTAATTAGTTTTGTAAAAGCAAGATGGACTTATTGTAAAACAAGCTAATGTACTTCATTTATTTCTGCTTCTTCAGGAAAATCTATTCAGGAAGAAATTAATTACCTAAATTTCTCACTGGCAGCCAGTAGCTTCTAACAACCACTGAGCCAGGAGCTGGCTCAAGCACAGGTTCAGGGCGCTGGTATCAGAGAAGCCTTTCCCATAGTGAATGCCCTGACCAGGCTCTGAAGAGCAATGGGTCACAAGTGGGAGCCCATAGGTTCTCCCTGCCTGATGGGAGCAATCCCAGTGATGAGAAGTGGACCACCTGCACAGAATAATTCATAAATAACTTTCAAAAAATTATTAACATTTCAAAGTTAGTTTCCAGAGAAAACAGACCCACTCTGATATAGCACCCAGCAAGGTTTATTCCTGTAAGTCTAGCTCTCAGAATATGTTTATCCAACAAAAGTGTCAGGGATTAGACAAGTCCCAAATACCAACTTTTCAGTGAGTGTTTTTATCCCCCAGAGCCATTCATATTCACAGGCACTCCCATGAATAAAGAGACATTTTTCTCCATGCAAGAAACAATCACAGGCTAATGTTATATAAATAACTGGCCACTTGGGAAGAATAAAGGCTGTTGTCAGAGGATGTAGGGAGGCAACTAGGAAAGCTAAGGCCTCCTTAGAATTAAACTTGGCGAGAGGGGTCAAGAACAACAGAAAGAGCTTTTTCAAATACATGGCAGATAAAACTAACACCAGAGGCAATGTAGGCCCACTGATGAATGGGGTGGGTGCCCTGGTGACAGAAGATAGAGAGAAGGCAGAGTTATTGAATGCCTTCTTTGTCTGTCTACTCTGCTGGAGGCTGTCCTGAGGAGCCTTGTACCCCTGAGGCCCCAGAGGAAGGCAGGACAGTGGAAGAGTTTGCCTTAGTTGATGAGGTCTGGGTTAGGGAGCAATTAAGCAGTCTGGACATCCATAAATCCATGGGTCCAGATGGGATGCACCCACGGGTGCTGAAGGAGCTGGCTGAAGTCATTGCTGGACCACTCTCCATCATCTTTGCCAAGTCTTGGGAAACGGGAGAGGTGCCTGAGGACTGGAGGAAAGCAAATGTCACTCCAGTCTTCAAAAAAGGCAAGAAGGAGGACCCGGGTAACTATAGACCGGTCAGCCTCAACTCCTTCCCTGGAACACCTTATCCTTGGTGCCATCTCAAGGCATATCAAGGATAGGAGGGTCATTAGGGGCAGTCAACACGGCTTCAC